>CM062804.1:1564665213-1565204973 GCA_031772625.1 Pinus tabuliformis
CCCCTTGAAGATAAGCTCATCCTTCCACCTTTTTAGGAGACTCCTTCTCCTATATAAACCTCCACCATTACCATGAGCAGCTAGTTTTTGATAGTTAGAAAATAGCTAGACTTAGCTTGGATTATACAAGAGCTTGTAGTGCTCAGATTGTTGCTATAGGTGTGGTGTGTTAGGAGTGGAAGTGATTGATTGCTTTGGGAAGTTTGTTTGTGACATTTGTGTGAGAGAGAGAGACTAGTTTGTCTTGGGAGAACCATCCTCAAAGGTGAATGCTTGAGATACATGCTGACTGATCCCTCCTGAGAAGTTTATCGACGTCAGAACATTTGGTTGTACTCTTCTCTATTCTGATTAATAATAGATGACTGCTATTATTGTTCCATTCTCGTTTGTTTATGCAATGGATAAATGTGAATTATGTCTTTTCTGACTGGCATATAGTTACTTTTACTAGATTTCACGCTTGCGTTTGCTTTCCCTTCGTGTGTGCAGGTGTCCGTTCGCGGGGATCGCGGAAGACTATGACCAGCTGAAGCGAAGGAGCAAGGGAAACATCCCCCCGTCAAACGACAGCGCAGGAATCCAAGTAGGTGCTCTTTACTTCTTGTCTAATTGTAACTAGGAACATGCGTGGCAGCATTGTGTGATTGTTGCTAGACCCCTGTTGGGCTAGTAGGGATCGCCTCTATCCGTAGAGGGGATTTACCTTCTCAACAGTAACCATAAATACAGATATGCAGTGGAAATAATACTTCATTTCATTACTGTAAAATACTGACATATGCTTACAAATAGAAATGGAAAGAAACTAGTTAGGGCGATGGTAGGTTATCTCTGAGAAGAGATGTTGCGGCTACATGCCTCTAAACTGTGTTACGATGAGGCTCGATGGCCTATTTATTGTTGAGAAACAATGGAAAACCCTTAACATCCCAAAACCTTACCCTAGAAGATGAAATGCCAAATTGTTGGCCCCGTTTTGGGTAAGTTGGTACATCAACTTCCCAGGGTCGTAACTTTGGCACCCAATCTCCATTTGATGTGTACAATAGCTCATTAGAAAGATCTATCCGAGAACTATAACTTTGGGAAGAGACCCATTTTACTCCCAGATCTCCCAAAAACATAGTTTAGGGCTTAAAAACGACTCCAGAAGTTCAGGACCTAAAAAACTGCTAAAAATAGAAAACTGTGCTACAGTTTAGGAAACTGAAAAACTGAAAGAGACAGTTGTGGGGGTCCAAATGGGATAGGTGGGTGGCCACCAACATCCACCTAGATCATTGCAATAGGTGATCATCGCAGTTTTGAGCTTCATGAGTACGATGACCCTCATTATAAGGTTTTAAGAGCTATTTCTTCAGGGAAATCCCTAGATATTTTCCAAGAAAAGTTAAAGGAGGGATCTGAATTATATACATGGATGAGTATATTGTATAATTACCATGTTTCGGGCACTTTAGGGTATGTCACAGGGAAGTGCAAGAGGCGTAACAAAATACTGTGTAACAGATGCCCCTAAAGCATGATGGCAGAATGAGGAGTGATGGTTGAGATGCTTTATGAGCTTTTGGCAAGGACGAGGATGCACACTGTCAGAAGACCTGCAAATAAAGGATGCATATACATATACTAATATGAGATCAAGACATGAATCCACAACATGGACGTAGCCATCCAGATGATGAAGACTAGATAAAAGATCCATGGTATATGTGAAACCATCCAGATACAAGAATCATCATAAATATAAAGTCTCACGGTATGGTCACATCCACCATATAGTAGAAACATGTGTACAATCATGAATGACATATAACTCCATCCAGCCTGAGTCATAATAGACAAGACTCAGGGTCTTGCGATCCATCCTGGCCCAATCAATGTACGAATTCTAACATGCGAATAAAAGTGTTGAAGTCGAACATGCTAGAAAACCACCTAATTACCGGCCAATGACGTGGACCGTTAACATGTACGAGAGAAACCATCAATAATTACAATGGCTCTCAAGGTACAAAAGTACAATCTGTGAATGTGATAATGAAGCTAAGGTCGAACACTTGTGGAATCATCCGATCGAAAGCCAATAATGAAGACCTGTCGTCGGATGCGAAGAACTAGCCATTAGGGCATGCCAGCTCTAAGGTACTGAAAGGGAGTTCCTAAGTCATCTTCCTGGATAATGAGCTGAAGTTGATAGGAAGTGACCCGTCGAAGGAGGGAAATGATGAATCCCCCATCATCGACACAAAACAAGGAATAAAGTGGAATAATATTCAAGACTGTAGTAATAAATCAAATAATGTATAAGTAAATAACTATAGATTGGACTTCTCTTGAACATATTGGCAACACGACTCCGGAGTGTTGCATCATCTGACCCAATATGGGACTAAAGGACATGATGATAGTGTCGAATAGTCAAATGAGAGGCAAAATGGATCTCCCAAACCCAGCAGGACAAGTGACTGAATGAGGATATCCAAACTCGACACGAGAGCACAAGAGTGTCATGCTCAAGAGTGACATGTTGCCTATACAAAGGATGTCTCATCTTCATTTTTCCCTACTATTTTTATTGAGTCTCCCAATTATTTTTATCACAATATTGAAGGGTACAACATATGCTTGTTATGTAAGTTCATTCTTCGAATGAATCCATCCTAGTAAGTTTTACGAGCCTTGGGAAGGAGAAGCTTGGCCTCATCATGTTGACGAGTCTTTCTTCGCAAAGTTTTAACGAGTTTGACGTAAGAATAATTCAGTATGTTTTTCATATTTAGAGAGTTTGAAAAAGAAACAGAAAAGAAAAATCCATCATGTCCCTTTTTGTAATTTGTCCCTCTAACCCAAAAAGGTAGAAAACAAAATCCGAGGGAACCTCTTTACCATGTCGACCAAGGTGTACCTTTTTCATAAACAATCAATCTTAGCCCAAAAAAGGGTAAACGTACACTGAGGTGATGTTGATTCATTTACTTTAACGAGTTCAAAATGACAAGTACTCGGCAATCTTTTCCATTTTTGAGAGTCAGAAAAGACCTCAAAGATGACTCCAGGGGGGTTCCTTTTTCGTTTATTTAATGAGTTTGAGAAAGAGATAAAATAAAACTCCCAGAATGGTCAATAATGATCATTGTTCACATTGAAGGCACCTGCAACTGCACAAGAAACACACCCATCACTGATATTAAGAGAAAATATTAAAATATTCTGAAAATATTTGACAAAATGACTTTCAAAACTTATAAATAGGTAAAAGTAATTTCATTTTTTACCATTTTACCAAACTGAGCTCTAAAATTGCTTTTTGTGCCCTAATTCACTTGATTTTTAAGTGGCTGCTACGGGAGATCTATGGTACCATTCCACGAACTGTCTACAACAAGTAAGAGCCTCATCCCGTCTCTTACATTTTATTACTTTTTTATGCATTCTAAATGGTGATTTTTATGATAGAAAGGAGGATTTAAAAAATTTAGGGCACCGACGACCATCACGGGTATGGTCATCGAACCTGCGATGGTCACACTTGAGCCCAAAGGGCTGTGCAATGCCATTGTATTGTTTGTAAAAACAGGTTCGATGGCACCGAGGGTAGGTTTTAAAGAAATAAAACTCTCTTTTAAGCAAAATATGATGAGTTTGATCCATGAAAAAGGCATTAATAAGTGTTTAAATTTTGTTTTGGGAGAGAATATGGTCTTGGAGTGGAAATAAAGAGGCCATGAGGCTGAAGATAATCAAGCAGCTCAAGATATTGCATGCATAAATGCTTTGAGGGATTGTGGACTGCTAAGATTCTTTAGGACCATAGGGTTAAGGGATCAGGTGGAATTACTACCTTATCTGATTAGCCTTTGGGATGTAGATCAAGAGATATTCATCATAAAAGGGTAAGAACTGGAACTTGAGGAGATGGACATCTATTTCATCACAGGATTATCCCATCGAGGAGAAGTAGTTCAACTCTTTGGGAGAGCACAAGGAATGTAGTCGAGAGATATTGTCCTGGTGCCGAAATAACCAATAGAGGTAAGATGAAGATAGCAACAATCAGCAAAAACCAAGTCTTGAGAACGATTTTTTTCACCATGGCACGTGTATCCAGTACGCAGTCCTTGCATGAGGCTTCAAAGTCTTAGTTCCAACATGCTATCGCATGTTTGATCCCCACCATCTTCAACTGGTGTGGAGGCATTTTGGCAAACATGAAACGACAACTGACCAAGAGTAAGGATGGACACTTGAAGCAATTTGGGGTCGGTTCTATATTGGTGACCTTATTTTTGGAGCGAGTGCCCCTCTTCTGGTATCTGTGGGCAAAAGTACCACATCCTTCCCCTAGAGATCCAAGACTTGTGAGATGGAGCTAGCTCATGCCTCGAGGAGGTACGGGTCATTATACGCATTATGTACCACAGTTCTTTGCTCGGTTTGAATGCCAACTACTTGTGGTAGATGACTATGCTTATGCTGGCACAAATTTTAGGCGGGATCTAGATCTACCTCTGCCACTAGGTGAACAGTGGACCGATGCACATAAAATCTTGTTTTTTTTGGATTTTTTCAAGTTTTATGATTTTTATAAAAGTGTAAACTGAGACTCGACTTATGATAAATGTGCATATGTGGGACTAAAGAGACCACCAGGCATGTCGCCAATAGCATGACGAGCTACTCATTCGATAGTGGGTGCAAACTACGAGGAAGGGGTCGACCCCTTGGCTGAGATGGAGCACAATCTAGAGGCAATAACTCGAAGGGTTCTAGATTATGCCACTATCGATGATGTTCCACTGCATTGGTAGAGACACACTGTGGGAGTTTCTGCAAGACTGTGTTGGATGCTAGGCCAAATGATCACGACGGTCTCGTGCTCTCATGAGCACCGTGTAGTTTGATATTTTATCTAGTTCTTTTACACATTTTGTAGAATTTAAAAGCCAAGTGTCCAAGAACACTCTATTTTTTGAAATTTTGATGTAAACCCTCTGGCAGATGCCATATCTATATATATATATATATATATATATATATATATATATATATATATATATATATATATATATATATATATATATATATATATATATATATATATATATGCATGTTTTATTTCTACTTATGTGTTCATAACATGATTCACTTTTATAAATGATGTAAATGTATATCAAGAAGAAGATTTGCTAATGCATCGATTAATGTATTTAAATTACGTGGAATATGTTGATATGTAATGTAATCAAAATTTATTTCCAGCAATTTGACACATAGATACATACACAATGTTTGTGGATTTCTCATTGAGTAATGATTTTTTAATTGTAACACAATGAGCTATGAATCCAACTTGACAAACAAATCCATAATTCCAAGAGCAACTGCTTCTGACAAGAGTTCAATAACTGCACTATATTCAATGATATTATTGGTTGTTCGACCAAGGCAGATTCCTTGTAAGTTAATCAGCTCGCCATTAGCGTCATAGAGTACCCATGTTGTGGAATAGAGGTTATATGTGCCACGAAAAGCACCATTAGAAAAGCCAATGTAATGACCTTATGACATCTGCAAACCGAGTGGAACATAGGGTAAGCAGAAAAACATGTGTCTGCAAAGCAAAAAAACACACTAGAAATAAAAACCGCACACTAATGAATTAACACACTAATGTACAAAAGTTATTACATGAATTTCACGCATAATACTTTTTAAGATACAACCCATTATGGGGTTGTGACAATGCATTTCCCTCATAATCACATTGCTCGTAGGCACCTTTCTATAAGACAAGCTCGATAATGTGGGGCCCGTGCCACATGGGTTTGAACTTGCCTGTCCCCAATTTATCGTTGGCTTGATCATAAAGAAGGACCAAGTCACCTTCAACAAAAGTGTGAGGAGAAACAGTTTGGTCAAAATGAGCTTTGATTCACTTCTTTTGAGCTTCGATGACCATCACAACAATGCGACGAGTCTCATCAAATCTCTGAATGTATAGTAGCTTCTCCTCTTTAGGCGAGGTATTCGGAAGAAGGTCGATAGCTAGCTTAAGCGAAGGGATTTCACATTCGATTGGAAGAGTTGCCTCTAAACCGTACACCAACTAGAATGGAGTGAATCTAGTGGTTGTCTTAGCAGAAGTTTTGTAAGCCCAAAGAGCTGAGAATAACATTAAATGTCAATCCTTTCTATTCTTCCCAATTATATGCTGAAGCATACTAATCAAAACCTTATTGACTGCTTCAACCTCGTCATTGGCCTATGGATAATAAGGAGTTGAGCTATCATGTCAAAGGCCCAACTGAGCAATTAGCTCTGCCATCATGTGCTAACGAAAATGTGATCCATGGTCAGTAACGATATCTTGAGGGGTTCCCAAAAGTGATATGACGTGGTTAAAAGGAACTGAACAGTAGTAATATTGTCAGCATTTTATGTAGGCATCTCCTTGACCCATTTCGTAAAATAGCCGATGACAATGATAATATAACCATGCTCCCCGACCGAGCGAGGGTTACATGTCATGAAATCAATGCCCCATTTTGCAAATGGACCAATGGTAATTACTGGGTGTAGGGGTGCAGGTGGGGCACACTGCTTTAAGTTGAAAATATGGCATTCATGGCATTTTTGGATAGTTAGAATGCAACCTTTGAAGATAGAAGGCCAGAAATAACTGGCATAGAGGATTTTATGAGTAGTGGCATATCCAAACATATGACCACCACAGGAACCATAGTGGCAATCATTTAAGACCTGCTCAGCCTCTTCAAGGGTGAGACATTTGTGAAGGATATAGTCCACATCGACCCAACACAATGTATCATCGAGGATTCGATAGGGTTGGAATTGATGCCAGATGCGGTGTCAGTCAGATTGAGATAAATCAGATTGGAAAGTATGGGTTTGGAGATAAACAATAATGTCTCCATACCATGGGTCAAGAGTGTTGATTAGAAGCAGAGTTTCATCAGGTATCTACTCTATAAAATCAGTTGGGGTGCTTGCAGACGGAAGAGCACATATTAACTCAACAAAGACGAGTGATTTCTTTGATTTTGAAACAACAAATTTCAAATCAAACTCCATAGGATCACAATCCATTTGGAGTATTTGCCCCTAGTAACTGGTGAGTTAGTATATATGTCATGGGGTTGCAATCATAAATCATGGTGGTTTTCCGTAAAAGGATATAGTGTCGAAATCTTTGGATGACATGAACCATCGCCAAAGTAAGCTTCTCGACATAAGCATATCGAGACTCAGTATCAAGAAGATTCTGTCTTATATGATAAACCATGTGCTCATTTTTGTTGTCGTCATCCTGAACTAACACCATAACAATAGTGGTATCAGTTGTAGCCAAATACAGGAAGTAATCGCAACGGTAATTGGGGGGATGCAGTAAAGGATCACTACTAAATGTTTTCTTTAAAGCATCAAAGGATTCTTGGGAAATTTCATCCCAAATAAAAGGGATCCCCTTCTTAAGTAAGTGAGTAAAACCCTTGGAAAGTTCGACATAATTAGGGAAAAATCGACAGAGAAAATTAGCTTTTCCCTGCAAGCTTTGCAATTGCAGCAAAGACGTAGGGGGGTAGATTGACTATGGCCTCAAATTTCAAAGGATCAATCTTGATACCTTCACAAGATACCAAAAAACCTAAGAGATGGCCAAAATCAATGCAAAACACACACTTGTGTGGATTGAGATGGATATTGTAATGCTGACATCGTAAAAATATGGCTCTTAAGTGATCTAGATGGTCACGACGTTTAGTCGAATGAGCTAGTAAGTCATCGAGGTATGGTTGAACAATGTGTCGAATGTCATGAAATGCATAAGAAATTTCTTGTTGGAAGGTAGCGCCAGCATTATTCAAACCAAAAGGAAGCTTTTTGTAAGCGAAAGTACCCCAGGGACAGATAAAGGCCATTTTATGCTGACTTGCGGGTGAAATCTTAATCTAGCTATATCCATAAAAACCATCCTTGAATGAAAAAATCTCACTCCCAGCGCATTCATTAATGATTTGGTCGATAAAGGGAGTAGGATAATTGTCCTTAGGACACGCACGATTCATATCATGGTAATCAATGCAAACACGTATCGTGCCTTACTTTCAGCAATAGGGACGATATTAGATACCCAAACCTTCAATGGAATAGGATAAATGAAACCTAATTTCAAAAGCTTCTCTACTTCTACTTTGATAACAATAGCCTTTCGAGGGTGCACAGGACGAAACCGTTGCTGAACAGGCTTAGCACCAGGATAAATTGGAATCTCATGCACCACTATGGCTGGATCGATACTAGGAATTTCCTCATATGACCAGGCGAAAATGTCCAGGAATTCTTTAAAAATCTAAGTATAAATCCTGATCTCATTTGGAGAACAGGAAACCCCAATATGAATGTTCTCAATAATTCTCAGTTTAACGGAAATGTCAAGAGGCATTGTAGCAGTGATGTTTCCCATATTACCCTCCGACAAGACTTCATGCACCAGGATAGGTGTCTGAAGTGGAGGTGTAGGAAAATGAGAAACAGACACTTCAAGATAGGAAGGCATCTCATCGAGGCTAGGAAGAAAAGAAGAATGATGATGTAGACCATTCCATGGAATTTCATCCAAAGACATGACCTCAATGATACTCTCATCGGTGGGGAATGTCTCATTCAAAGGATCCAAAGAATCCCAAGAACCAAGCCAAGGATATGACATGTAAGTGTCTAGGTTCATACTGAAGAGAGTATGACTTTCCGAAGCAACCATCAAAGATAAGACAATTTATTGATAATTTATCTCCAATGGAATTAAAGGCATAACATTGCCAAATGAGTCAATTTGATTGTCGGTAGGGATAATCCAAGGATCCGTAGAGTCTGAGATCATATTGATTGAATTAACATTCAGATGTGGGAGAGAAAAGGTACCCATTAAAGAATATTCTTTGAAGAGACCTGCTCCCACGCTCTCGTAAGGAATCTTAGTATTTCCCATGTAATGAATGTTCCCATGTGATGTACCAAAAGAAAATAAGGTTAGTTGATCAACCGTGACAATGTTTCCTTAATGTAGAAAACGAAGTACATGGAACAAAGAAGACACCACACAAAACATGGCATGATTCCAACTTCGCCTGAGAAGAAGGTTGTAGTTGAGATTGGCATCTATAACTCCTACCTCTAATTCAATAGTCTTTCCTTCTAATGTAATCAACAAGTTCGTGAGAATACCGTATGGTCATGAACCTCTCCCATCAAAGGCTTCTAAGGTGTTCGGAGATTGGTTAAGAGGAGGAGAGCCAATGTCTTTCCAACACAAAATTGACATGATGCAGGTAGAGGCACCTTCATCAATAACCATTCGATGGATTGTATTTCCTTTGATAAGGACCTATATCAGAAATTCAATCTGATGAGGATGATGAGGCACATAATTCTCTAGATCGAAATTAATAAGACTCGAATAAGAAGGATCGATAGCACCTATAGTAAACAACAGTGACTTACGTTGTGTTGGACAAGATTGAAGAACCTCCAAGTTAGACATCGTTGAAGGCACCTGAGCTAAATCCTCAACAATATTGTAATGTTGTGCATCTCTAGCATTTAGATTAAAAGATGACATCTGCAGAACTCCTTTGGGAGGTTTCCGGATGATGGACTCACTGTTAGGGCACTCGATATGGAGTGGACGAGAACTGGACGAAGTAGAGGTAGAAGGAGTATCAGTTGCTTCTTTCTCCATCGTTTGCTTAGACATGGCTTGATAGTCCTTATTTCGAGTAGCGATAGAGATAGGTGATGAACCTTGCATCATGAAAACTTGGGAACCGAAGGAAGAAAAAGACTGAGGTTGGTCTACCAATGGGGTTTGTTGTCATGGAAAGGGTTCTTTTAAGACAGCCAGAGCCCTTTCATCAACAAACTAACTTTAGATGGTCGGGGACAATCCTTAGTGTAATGATCCTCCTCAGAGATGAGGTAAGGATATTTCGAATTTCTTCAAGAAGCATCATCAATAGAAGATTTAGGAGGGTCTTGTTTTGGGGCATTGACTTTGGCCTTACCTTTTCCCTTCTTTTTACCTTTAGAGGTCTTATCAGCTATAGTAGATTGGAAAACATGTACCTCAGAGGTTTTACCAGGACTGGATGAATTGTTTGAGGGATTATTGGAACTAGTGTTTGAGAATTTTTGTTTCGAAGAAGCTTTCGCGAGAGTCTGAGACACGGAACCAAACACACCATTAATAGGTGGTGTGTCCAGGGAATTTGATGTTGTCAGATCTGATGATGGTCTCATAGCATTAGGTAACATCTCATAAAATGTGCTATATTGCAAATATACCAAGCCTAAATACTGGGCACAGGCGATAGCTTGCTCTTTAGTAGCGCATCCACCCATGGCTATGTCCTTAGCAATTTTGCTGGCGAATGATTTTGTGAACCATTATTTCAACAACTCATCAACAATCTCAAACTTGATGAGGTGATGCCAATGTCTCCATTCATGGATATGATCGGAAATGTGGGTCGGGGTGTCTTGCTTAAGTGACGTAAGAAAATAAGTGCCAGTTTCATACCAATTGGAAGTTGGAAATGAGTGAGGAAAACCATAGCAAGAGAGTTGAAATCACCGTAGGTACCTCAAGGCAAATTGATGTACCATTCAGTGGCAACACCTAAGAGAGTTATTTGAAAGAGTCAAAGATAGATATAATCATCAACATATGAATTGGAGGAGCACCAAAGGTTATATGTCATCACGTGGGCTTGTGGGTCCTCCTTCGCTTTTCCCTCGAATTTGGGGCAATCGCTTGGAATTTTCGTCGAAACTAGAGGCTAGTAAGGCAATTGAAGAATGGGATCATTCATGAGCCTTGAAACATTGGGCAGCTCCAAAATAGCCAAGAAAGGAAATTATGTGTTAAACGACATATAGGAACTTTGAGGAGACCCAAACTGCGGAGTCCATCCTTGTTTGTAAGGATTTTTCTCCCACAGTGGAGGATTTTGTCCATATGGAACCTGGTTTTTTCCTCATTGAGGGTTACCTTACTCGTAAGGAGGATTCGGTCTAGGGTAGGCTTGATACTGCCCTGCCATGGGCCGCTGATAAGAATTATATGTGGCATATAGGTTATAAGGCTACTGAAGTTGTAAACCGTAGATGTAAGGAGATTGACCCTGGTGTTGCACATGTTGATCTTGACCTTGCAAAGGCTGACCTTACTGATAGGCATATAAAGCTTGTTGCTACCAAGGTTGACCTTTCTGCTACAAAGGTTGGCCTTTCGAGGACAAAGGCTGGTAGGAATGTTGAACAAACTGTGTTTGAGACTACAAAGGTTGCTGCGACTGTGACAAAGGTTTCCCTTGCTGCTGTAGAAGTTTTCCTTGTAGCTACAATGCTTTCCATTACTGCTCCGAAGGTTGCCCTTGTTGCCGCAAAGGTTGTCCTTATTGCTGCAAGGGTAGCTGGATAGTTCCTGGGGTTATACCCTAAGGGTATTGATAGTTCCCGAATTGGATTTATCCATATCCACTACGAATAGCAGATTGGCCAAGCTAAACATAAGGTTCAACCTGAGGAAGGTAAAGCGGATTAACCAAGGCTTGTGAACCATATGGGACATAAGCCTATCAGAATGGGACTTGAGCCATATATGGCTACTAGTATTGGACATTACCTAACCTAGACGGACCAAAAGGGTTAGGAATAGTCCCATAAAAAAGTTGATTCATTCCAACCATGTGAGTTTGTAATCCAATCACATTGGTTTCACATGACATGAGAGGAATATTCAGATCTTTCCCCCCACGCGGTGGCACAGTCTGTCCACCTATTGGAGGGATATAAGAACTTACCCAGACCTGACTTGAGACGGTCAGTTGAACTGAAAGAGTTAGTTGAAATGATGAAATAGGTTGAGATGGAATGGTAGGTTGAACTAGAACTGAAGTGACTGCAGTTTGTATAATTTTTCGAGAGGTCATGTTCAGAATGAATGGACCTGATGTAGGCATAAAATTGGAAGACCAGATAGGGTTTTGATACAATGATGAGGCACTAGGAGTGCCCACAACTAACTGAGCTAAAGTGGTATATCCATGTGGAAACATGGGTCCATTAGTTTCAGGATAAGAGAGAGACAAAACTCTTCCTGTATAAGGAAAGCCTTCAGGAGGGAACTCATATCCCTGCTCATCATCTATGTGAGGAGTATGGTTAATGAAACTTCTAAATGACCTGGAGATGAGACTGGTATCTCACCTTCTAACTCCATATATGTAAACAATTGGCGACAAGGAACCTGAGATGTACGAGGAGATAACTCCAAAGGAATACCAGGCCGATCGTACGGACTATAAGGATACTGAGGAGATATCAGTACGAGATTGAAAAATGGATTCGATGAATAGACAACCAACCCTTGTGGACTTTCAAGAGTCTGCGGACTCTCGGGGGTCTGAATAGGATTATCAGAGGAATCCGGATCAGATTCTTGAGGTGACCAGGAATCTGATGGAGGCAGACAAGAAGACAAAGGTTGGATACTTGAAACAATTCCAAGTTCAAAACCTTGATCCTCAAGCGACTAAGGAAGTTCTGGATGAACTCCTTGGGAGGACCCTTCAGTATCAGATAATGAAGGGGAACTATGAGATGGACTCAATGGTTCAACCACGATGGCTTCCCCTCAACAACAAAAAAGGAAAGGAAAAAATTCGTTTAGGGATTTAACCATCATGAAATTAAAAGGAAATTATTCAATTTGGTCTAAGAAGAAACTTCTTGGGATCGACATGTTTATTGTGGGTAGTTATATTTTAAAAATAAAAAAATTTCCTTTTCTTCTTTTAAGAGTCAAGAAAAGGGCAAAAAGGTGACTCTAGTTGCTTTCAATAGTTTTGCGAGCTTGAAAGGACAAGTTGCTTGATGATCTTTTCAAATTTAAAGAGTCAAAAAAGATCAAATAACTACTCAGGTGAATCTAGTTAAAATGAGTACCAAGTATCCGTGAACTGCAATATACACCTCAAAAAATAAATTTACCAAGTACTTGACATACGTGCAGGCAATATCCCCAAATGCTATGTTTGGTGTATCAGGTTTATAGGGCGGAAGAATCGGCTTCCTACGGATAAAGGTTTGCAACCTATGGGGTCTCCCTTTATATATGTGACGGTACGAGGAGCACAAGTTGATGCTAGCACTGTCTAATGACGAAGCGAATGAAAACTATTAATTTTTGTAGTTATGTTTGAATTTCAAGGCCTTAATGATGTTACCTACTCCTAAAATGCAAACTAGGTGACGAAATGAAATCCTTCAATTCGATGAAAGCTATCTATGTAGGGAAGAAGATCACTCAAATCATGCATCAAGACAAATGCAAAAGTGCATCCATGACAATCTTTAAATGCTAAATGCAAAATATGAAATCTAATCTTTCATATGAAAAGAAAATACAATGCCAAAACAAATCTTAAAGCAAAATTTCTTTAAGATATAATGATGACTTTTCCTCTTTTTCAAAATGAAACTAATGTAATCTAGTGCCAAGTAAAAGAGAATGCAATCAAGCCAAGAAATATGAAAATCTCTTTCACATCAATGATTTTCATGCAACTCAAAATGCTTCAAAAACTATGAAAAGAATAACACTTTCACTTTTCAAAACACAAAAACTTCGAAACAAAACACTTCCTTTTGATCCCAATGAGACAATCAATTTGTACTATATCTTTCATCAAATGAAGCTTAAGTGACTTTTACAATATCCACTAATGAAAAAAAACTTAAGGCACAAGAACCAAAAAGAGATCTTAAAAGTATGTCTGAACACATAAAGACTCTTTAACATAGGCAATTGATCTCTGATTTCTAATGGGAAGACCAATGAGCGGACGAAGGTTGACCTAGAAGACCTAGAACCCT
This sequence comes from Pinus tabuliformis, assembly GCA_031772625.1. NCBI lineage: Eukaryota > Viridiplantae > Streptophyta > Pinopsida > Pinales > Pinaceae > Pinus > Pinus tabuliformis. Next base: position 1,564,679,176 of record CM062804.1, read on the forward strand.
AAAGGGCTAATCAAACTTCAAGACCAAGTTAAAAGAAAACTACAATCAGAAAATGAGAGAGTCAATGAAGAACACACTAGTAAATCACAGAAAGAAGGAAAATAGAATTGAAAATAAGAGAGAAAACCCTAAATTTCTTAATTCTCTGCAATCATCGCACTCGTTAGGAGGAAAGTAGCGATCATCGCTATTGTAACTAGAAAGCCCACAATATCATCGCGACTATCAGGGTCAAACCCGCGATGGTCGAGGAAAATAAAAAATAAATCCAAAATATTCAAAAATAGCTCAAGTTAACAACCTTTAGGCATCTACTAGAAAGTGACGCTAACTACAAACAAGCAATGAGGTCTAAAAATCAATGGTTTATGAAACTCTTCAAAAGACAAGGTGAAGGAAGGGAAGGAAATGGTCATAGGCTCCCTAGCAGAGTCAAAATTTGGTTGAAAAGGTTAATCCTCTCTGCAGACAAGATGATCCCTCTAGCCCAATGAGTGGGTCTAGCAACTGAAGTGACAATATACTAGACATCTTCTTAGATTATTATTGAAAAGTAGAATGACAGAGAGGACCTACCTCGCCCTGATGCTATTTCTATTTCCTTTGTTGAGATCCTTGAACTGCTTGTGTCACAGACTTGTTCCTGCTTCTTTCAACACTTATGTACCTGCACAAGTTATCAAGAGACAACAAATCATGCCAAAACCAATAGCAAATCCAATAGTAACCTACTTAACTGATCAAGGAATTCCAAGCTAATACATACATGAACATATATATTTTGGGAATATGAACCAATAGTTGTATATTATTTAAAGAATAAAGGGAACTTTACAACCATAGCCTTGATGTTGGAAGGCTCTCCTTGAGTGGTAATCCATGTCCAAGCCAAGAAACTCTCAAAACACTCCTTCTCCAAGTCTAATGAATAGCCTCTAAGCACAAGCTCAACATAGGGGTGCAAATGGACATAGATCAACCATTTGGGAATGGGAGAGGAGGAATTTATAGGTTGGGAGAGGGAGTTAGGACTCCTCCAAAGATAGGATTAGGCCCACATCTCAAGGAGGTAGATCATAGGGATGAGACCAAGAGGTCAAATTAAGAGGATTCAACCTCATCTATGCGAAACCACCTCGAGCTCGCTACTCTGGAAGCTTATAGATAACGAAGCTTATCATCCTCTTTGGGAAAAATTCCTTTTTGAGACCATAGCAGGTATGAAAGGTAACAAAGCGATGTCATTGCTGGCTTAACATAGTGCAATAGGCAATCATCACAGTTATGAGCTTCATAAGGGTGATGAACCTCATTTTAGGGTTTTAAGAGCTATTTCTTCATGGAAATCTCCTGAGAGTTTCCAATAAAAGCTAGAGGAGGGGTCTGAACTATATACATGAATGAGTATACTATAAAATGACCATGTTTCAGGAACTTTATGGTATGTCACAGGGAAGTGTAGGAGGTGTGAAAAAATATTGTGTAATAGTATAACACTTTATGTGAGAGATTTTTCCTTTTTCATGCTAGAGGAGAGATTTTATGAGTGAGAGTTCTTATAGGAGAATGTCTCGTGGAGAGACATGGCACTTTAGTTAAGGGGGTTCATCCTTGTATTGATAGAGATTACATTATGTCCTCATCATTGTATTGCAACAACTAATGAAGCGACCTACCAACTCTTGACATCAGGCCTAGAAACATAATCGACATTGGGTGAACTCCATTATCATATCGTGTGTTTATGGTTGTTCATGATTATTACTTCTTGTTTCATGTTGATGGTTTGCTGAAGTTGTTTAGATTATGCATTTCTCTTGATTTCACAAAAAAATGTAAGTGTCAGTAAAAGGTCCTGTATAATGGGGATTTTTGTTTGAAATAATTCACAAAAATTTCCCGAATCACTCGGACAATAAAAAAATGCTCTTTTTTGGGATTAAGAAATATCCCATATTTACGACATTTCTCAAAAATATATTTCAAATTTTTTAAGTGACTTGATCTTATTTTGGAAAACATCGTTACATCACCAAGGTAGACCACTGTTGTAGTGTTTTCTTCTCAAAGATGTATGAAAAGAACCCACTTAATATTGTGGATGACAAACAATCTAAACAATATAAATGGCTGGTAAACATTATATATCTGTAGCAACTGATAGAAACAAAAGCTGCCAAAATTTTGATCTATGCCACAATCACAGTCAAAAAACAAAAATGAATAGTAATAACTCCAATCTTCTAATGTAAACCAGATATACAAAGAATAGTTTTATTATAACACCTGTGAAGGGAACAAATAAATGTTACTAGTCCCCCTCTATGGGATGAGTTCTTGGCTATCCTCAAACGTCTTCCGCTTGTGTAGAGTCTCTCTCCTCTATAATGTGTAAACCCAACAAAAATATGGTGTGCGACAATGAAAATAATCAGAGTTATAATAGTGACTGCAACAATGAAAATAATCAAAAGTAAATAATGAATGGAAAACCCTTTTATGTATAACAAAATATTAAGTTATACTCGAATATTGAGCAATAATAAAATATTATTAACCCCATTCTTGGAATAACCACTTGGAATATTTTGTTATATTTGGTTAGGAGGGAAAAAGTATTGTTATGGGAATAAGTACCCTAGGGCTTTGGGTTAGAACCCCAATAGAGCAGGAGTAGACTACAACAAGAAACACTCATACAACTTAGGCAAAATTCTTATATAAACAAACTACATTAGAGTGACCATACTCAGATTTCCTTTGTTCGAGTAGGTCCCACAGGGTTCCGACCCTCTGCAACTCCTAATGCTCTTCAGACCTGAAAATCATTCAATTCAAGCATACATAATAGTATAGAAGTAAAGCATATTCACGAAATTGACCTTATATCATATAAACAAATGATTGATTATACATCAAAACAATGTTCATACATAAATCACAACATAATTTGATGCATAAACAAAGTTAATTTCAGAAACAAGAAAGCATTTCTTTTATTTTAGTAAGCTATAAATAACATGGAGAGAATTCACCTGAGTCTTCTTCTTCCGGCTCCAAGCGGAATCGTCCTCCAGATTCATCCTATCCCAACCTTCAACAATCTTCTTCCTAACTCAAGCAATAGGGAGAATATCTATAATCAAGGAAATAAGGGTTTCCTGAAGCTTTGGGAAGTGCATGAGGCACAAGGATTCATCAAAATCAATGAGGGATAATCTTAGTATAATAACTCTATCTCCTCCTTTAGGCATTCCCATGAAAGTCTCTTTATACTTCTCCTCGTTAGTTTTTTAGTTGGGAAACAGTTGGGCCACAGGCAATAGGAAGTAATCAATAGGTAAAACCCGTGAAGTCCGCCCATAATTAAGGAAACTTATTTTCTTAAGTGTTTTAACTCATATACATGGGTTGGGTATTGACTAACCCGCGTGTACACACTTTTATCTCAGGGAAAAGTAGTGTACAGGGAATACGACACTGTTTTTAATATATTTGGACCAAGTTTGGAAGGAGGGGTTGCCCTAGCCAATAAACCAAGAATCACAAATACCAAGGGTGGTAAATGGTGCTATAATAGATGCCCCCTAATATATGAGGTCAAAAGGGGTACATGATGGCCAAAATGTATTAAGTGTATGGAAAGAATCTTGTCGAAACTGAGAAGGACGTCACCAGAATTCAGCCTGCCAAGCCATCAAAAGAGATCAGAAAGAAAACACTGTCTGAGGTGGGCATATCCATGCTCAGAAAAAGTAAAGCATGTCCGCATATCAATTACAAGTAGATCCAATATGTAGACAAGTATAAAGCACTAAAAATACATAATGGATCATCTAATCGTGATCGAAAAAGTACATGTCTGATTGTCACATATAAAAAGAGGGTCAATGATGCTGAAGGATGAAGCTGATCACTGACGCCAAAAACTGATCCCAATAGTACTAAATGAACATGATAGAATAAAATGATACTACATCGCAACTCAGATTCCAACATATAAGATGTTGCTCTGAAAAAACTGCAACATATAAGATGGATGTTGTCGACTAGCAACAACAGGAGCAACTGACAAGTGAACCAAAACATGCTGATGCAACCTAAGGTCTTCACCGACCGCCATGGTACATTTCTACAAAATGGGAATAAATGACCTGAGGTCAACCACATGAGAAATTGTCTGATTACCGATCACTGATGTATACCATTAACAAACACGAGACTACTCACCGATAATGAAAATGAGAGTCAACGTGCCCAACACAATCTAACAAGTGTGAATAAAGGAGTTGAAGTCGAACGCTTGGAAGAATCTATCAATTAGGGGAAAATGATGGTTTCCCACTGTCGATAGCGAAGGAATCTGCCACTGATGACTGCAAACGCCAAGGTACTGCCAAATGGACTCTAGATCTTTGTCCCAGAGCAAATGAGCTGTAATCGATAGGAAAAGTTCTGCTAGAAGGAAGGCATTAAGGCATCCTCCGTCAATCTAGCATGACTGTAACCCGTAGGCCAATAATGTGGAACGAATCGAATGAAAAAGGTGTAGTAATCCAACTGAAGCACATTTTAGGCATACACAAGATGTAGCTAGCACACGACAAAAACCCTCTGAACCAACCAATAATGAAAGCTGACACAGAGCCGAGGAATCCACCAATAGGGTAAAATGGAAACCATGGCACTGCATGAATCCCAATGTGTGATAATGAAAGCTGACGTCGAACACAAGGGAAATCGCTCAGTCAAAGACCCATGATACTGATCGATGCTGAGCACAAGGTGACCTATCAATAATGAAAATAGGGCCAGGGTGCGATTCAAGGCCTTCCCTCAGAGAAATATGTCATCGTCGATAAGGATAAGACCCGCCAGCAAGAAGTCAATGGAAAACTTCTCAAACTGGCATGAGCAAAGGACCAATATAACTGATGTGATGAAAGACATGATACTGACAACTAGGGATGGCAGACTGAAAAATGAGTTAGGAGACACTATAGAGAGGTTGACTCAAGCTTACTTCCCTTGAACAAAAGCACGAATCAATGATGACTGTATGCCAGCATATAATAACTGTGTATAAGTTTTTCATGCAGGAGGCATGAGAAAAATCTCCATATGATTGGAAGAGATAACCAATCGAAGGAGTATAGATTGTATAACAAAGTTAAGGTGAACCTAAGTCAAACTAAATCCCACCCAATATGGAGGAGAGACTTTTTTTTGAGTGCTTTGTTCAAGGGCGACATGACTGACTCTAGCTACGAACAATCTAGAAATGATGTCGCTGGAAAAAGAATAAAATAATGCTATAGTATAGTGGAAAGAATGAGTGTCATAAAAACAAATGATCTAGTTCTTGGGATGGGAACATTCCTATGCTCAATGTAGGAAGGCGAAACTGGTCAAGGACACTAAAAGGGATGTTCTTTCCATGGGTAAAGGATGCGTCAAATTGTAGAGGCTAAGGGATTGCATGGTTGATATTGCAAAAGACATGGTCAAATAAGTGGCTTAAACACAAGTCCAAGTGAATCCAGCTCAAGGCCAAAAGGTGCAAATAGTCAAAATGTGATGCAACAGTACAATTCAACACAAAGGAGCCTCTAGGGTATAAGGCCAGAAATCAGCGCAGAAGAAAAGGGAATGTGTCTTCAACTCATAATCCAGTGGACTCAATAATGGTGCAGAGATTAATGCCTATTTCAAAGCATCGAAAGATCGTTGCCGAAGTCGTCCCATAAGAATGGAACTCCTTTCTTAAGAAAATGCATAAATCCTTTGGTAATCTCGACGTAATTCGCTATAAATATTCTCAAGAAATTTGCCTTTCCTTGAAGACTTTAAAGTTGATGAATGGTAGACAGGGGAGGCAACTGAATTATTGCCTCAACCTTGAAAGGCTCAATGCAAATCCCTTCAGTCGATACGGTGAATCCTAATAGCCGACCAAATGTGACAGCAAAAACACACTTATTGGGATTCATCCAGATATTATAAAGATAAAAATGCTCAAAAACTAATAGAAGGTGACGAGGATGATCAATTCTCTTTCGAGAATGATCAGCGAAATCATCCAAGTATACTTCGATAACATGTTTGATGTCGTGGAAAGCATAAGACATGGCCCGTTGAAAAGTAACTCTAGCGTTTTTAAGACCAAAAGGCATCTTCTTATATGCAAACGTACCCCAAGGACAAATAAAGGTTGTCTTGTGTTGGTCTTCTAGATGGATAGTAATTTAATTATAACCAAAGAATCCATCCATGAACGAAAAAATTTCATTACCCACACATTCATCAATGATTTGATCAATAAAAGGCGTTGGGTAATTGTCTTTTGGACAAGCTTTATTCAGATCCCTAAATTCGATACACACTTGGATCGTTCCTTGCTTTTTATCTACCGGGAATGGATTGGAAACCCACTCAGTTAAAGGAACAAGGTATATGAAACCCACCTAAAGCAACTTTTCAACTTTAGCTTTAACAGCTGCCGCTTTCCGAGGATTGACCAGTCGAAGCTTCTGAAGAATAGGTTTGGCGTTTTCATACATCTTGATCTCATGATGGATTTTAGATGGATCAATGCCAAGCATTTCCTCATAAGACAAAGTGAACAAATCTTGAACACATTTTGAACTCGCGCAAGCAAGTAATTGCTGCCCTTGGGGAAAAGGGTTAGTCAAAACATCTTGGGAGCTAGAGGACCCTTGCTGCACTAACAAGCATTGAGCATCTTGCATCTTCGGGAAAAGGTGAGTCAAATAATCTCCATTGCACAACTTGCATGGAAACATAACCTTATTTTTGGACTCATTTCTACCCTCACTAGCACCATTGCCGGATTCATTTGCATTACCTTTCCCTTCCTGATTTTTATTTTTACCTCATCCTTTCCTCCTCCCATCGTATTGTTGTTTTCCTTTGGGATTAGAGGCTTGGATGATGTTAATAGAAGTAGGTTGGGAAGATGCAGGTGTAGACAATGCTGCCTAGCTAAAAGAAGCATTTTGTAAGGACATTTGCTGCAATTGATTCAAAAGGTTCACCGTGTTAGTGTTAGTGTCTTCACACTGCTGTCGAGTGATAAAAAGGTGTCTTTTTAACTCCTAATTATCTTCACATTAATTGTCAACCCAGGGACGACTTTTTATTTCAAGAGTGTACTCAGTCTGAGGTGGCTATTTATTGAAGAGTAATGTTTTGCAGTATAGTGCTTAAAAGTAAATGGATGCTTGAAAAGAAATCTAACTACAACAACATAAAGTCAAATGCTCTGAAATCCAACTATTCACTCAGCAAACATCAATATACAGTAGCAATAAATCATTCCTCTAGAGATTGATACAATTGAAAAGGCACTCAGAAGAAAGATCATCAAACTGGGAACTAGACAGCATATGTCAATGTTCACTATAGTCTCAGACCTTCTGCACACCAAAGCAAAGATAATGCGAATAACAAGAAATGGAACAGAAGCTAGGAAATGTAATGACAACTGAATTCAATAAGCAACAACACCTTAATCTACAAAACTAAATGCAACAATCATCTCCTACAGAAATCAAATAGCAATCTTCTATATTGAAGGATGAATCAAATAGCACACGGAAATAGAACAACATTGATTAATGATGAAATATGGAACAACGCTTGAAAGCCAAATACAAATGCATAATAACTTAACGCACGGCACACCTAAATGGTAATCTGATCTAGTTATCAATCTTAGTTAGAAAGAGTACGACTGCATTTCAAAATAGAACAGCATTGTTTATAGAACATAACTCCCAAGATGAATTCCGTAATGTCAATGAACAAGTGCACAACACAAAGGCTCTGTAATTAAACAACAACAGTATTCTGTAAAGACTAGCAATATTATATCAACACTTAAAAGAACAGTGATAAGATGCAGAGTCAATACAATAGTTCTGTCTTTAGAAACCTTAATAAATTAAACATAACAGAGCATGTGATGGAAACTACAAAACACATCAGATTACCAAATCACGCTGATGAGCCAACCATGCATAAACCAAATATATAATATACAACATCAACAACGTACTCCACTAGAGGCTAGGCCCTTAGCCGCTAGCAGATGCTGTTGGGTTACTTCAGATGAAAAGAATGAACAACAACTCCCAAATCATGTATTAATCCTCAAATTGTAAAATCACTACAACAGATGAAGCTTTTAGACTTCCAGGATGAAACAATCCTTTCTTCCCCCTATCCTATCATGAATTCTTAATTCTAAATCTCTAATTCTAAATCCTCAATTCTCCATTCTCTTAGCCATCATTTTTCCATCCCCAAATCATCCCCATCTCTCATCTTTGTTTTCATTTAAATAGAGAGATCAGAGAGGAGTTACAATAAAGATAAGTACAAGATGATTTATATTACAAAATTGATTTGCTTCTAACCAATTGATCAACAAGAGAAAGGCGAATTTGGCTTTGCAGTTGAGATTTGGAGGACGGCCGCAACAAAAAAATATGAGAAAATCGTGCTCAAAGAACCCTGCGTTTCTCTCAGTACAATCCGAATTTGGGCAAACCATTCAACATTAAAGTTAATTGGGTCTGTTCTGGACAAAACCCATGTTCCATATTTTCCATATTCTTCTTCAGTTGCTCAAAATCTCAACCGCAAAATTGTCACTTCTTATTCTAGCGAATTTCTGAGTTGGCACTTTTAATGGTCAAATCTTTAATCTGGAAATTATCTTGGAGGCTAAAAATGGTGAATAATATTACAACCAATTTATTAAAACTATCATTGATAAAATCATGCATAATCATCAATTTATTAGAAATAAATGAGAAGAAATAATATTCATTCATAAAGCATAAATAATCATAAAATGGATTTATATAATAAATTATAATAAATGACATGATGAAGAATAGTAGAAATTGGTGGAATAAGCATTCAAAAATGATAATAATAATGGCATATTAACGGCCCAACATACCCCCACACTCAATATGTTGCATGTCCTCATGCAACAAAAACCTCATGCAACCCAAGGACAAAACCCATGTGTTAACCAAGCAATAGAAAATTTGTCCATCCCAGCTCATGAAATGGATAGAACAAATGAATTCTTCCTTAATTAATGAATATTCAATTTTAGGAATGTTGATGAAGGCATAACAATTTTTACATTGACGTTCAAGTTATGTGCATATGAAGTTGCAGCAAAATATGATATAAGTGACAACAACCTTCATTAACCATTTTCCTAAAAACTACAAACCAGCTTTTGTTGAAATGTTGCAAGTAAATTTGTAATATATGAATGCCTCAATGATCCAAAAATCAGATCGTTTTGATGCACGGATCATGATATATAAACAAGATGGTTGTAGGTGAAAGTGCATGATTTACGAAATTTTATGAACCAATTTAACTTGAAATTATCTGGGTTTGTGTATTTTAATGATACGTCTGTGTTTTTCAGAAATCTCAAGAATTGAGTTCATAGTTTTAAAAATATGTGGAAATCAATTTCTACACTATATAAAAAAGAAATATTATGCCTTAAATGAGAAAGAAAGTAGAAAATATCCATCATGTGTAGTAATTCCTCCCCTTCTTTGAAGAATTAGCATGCCCTCATGCGATGCTAGAAAAAAATTGAGGTGGTTGCTACCATCTGTTGAATTGTATGCCTGGTGTAAAACAACATGGAATAAGAGAGGTGTTGAGAAAGAATAAGAATAGCAATGGATGAAAAAGAATATGAATGACATGGTCATAAGAAAGAAATGAATGAAAGCAACACTCCCCCAAACTGAAAGATGATATGCCGCTGAAAAAAAGGGAAGTGGTAAAGATGTGGAATGAAGGATGATAAATAATGCTCAAAATGGATTTCATTAAATTCTCCTAAATTCATAATAAATAAGAAAATTATGCTATTTTACCTCAAGTTTTACCTCCAAAAAGAAAAATGTGGAATGACATATATGTACTGGCATTTGTTGAAGCTGATGTAGGTAGAGTTGGTGCTGGAAGTGATGCAAAAGGTGGAATCCAGGTAAGCACATAATGTCTGAAGAATTTTTCACATTTGCGAGTTGCTCGAGCCTCTTCTGTTGGTTGCAATAGTGTGGTCATGCTGCGAATAGAGTTCCCCATACTTGTTGTTTTCCTGTAAACAAAGCACTATGTTGCATACAATGTTCTTGAATCCATAGTGTTATTTTTGAATAGCAATAGATTAAGATGCATGCAAAAATTTCGATCAGAAATTTTTTTCTATACATGCAAGACTAATATTTTATCAAATCAACACGTTATGGCAGAGTGCAGTAATCATATCACATGCAATCCCATAATGCATACACCCCCCCTCCAATTGGAAAAGGGATTCCATAACCATAAAGCCTATGAAAGGTGTTATGCTGACAGCAAAGCAAGGGAATGAACAATACAACGGTAATGAAGCAGAGTACACATATCAATGATAGGACAACGAGAGTTATGGTTATAATGAGAGCAGAGTGTGTAAAGATAGGTATGAATAAGAGATAGGACGCTTTGGATTGATGATAAGTTATGAAAAAGAGAAAGAACGAAAATATGCCAAGAAGATGCTTTATTGATGGTATTCTAGCTGAAAAATGATGTGATTGATCAGAAAACAATTTCTCATGCGTAAAGGTTCAAAATAGGGAAAATGAAGGAAATAACTTCTCTGATAAAAAGGAAGAATAAGAAAAATGGTATTATAGTAATAATTGACGATAAGATATAACTTCAATACCATAAGTAGAGCCTCTGCTGCCAGCAGGCGTCCATAGCCTCGACAGGGTTGCTTTTAACCCATATGAGCCAGAATCCTCAATTTATAACTAGAGAGTTTCAGTGCTGTTCTACAGAAGAGATCAGTGTGCTGGCATGGTAACCAGATAACCACACTGCCATTCACTGGGATGTAGCAAAAGTGATCAGGCCGGCTCGTGATGATACCTCCTGTTCCAAGGGATAATTTGGCTATTCAGTGGATCATAACCCTGGTGTGGTGGCCATAATGAGAATGTCACTTTGTTACAACCTTATGAACATGGTAGGCTGGCTCGTAATGAGACCCCCTATCCTCCATCTACGAACAAAATTTTGTTGTTATTACACATTTTTATGATAAAAAGAGGGAGGCTCAGTACTTCTTAAGAGTAGGGATGGTGGAAGAAGTTGAACATGTCAATAAAAAAAAATATACCCATAATCTCATTTATTATAGACAGAGAAGATTATAACCAAGAAGGGTGGAACCAGCATGGTATTAAGATGATCAATCAATATCATATTCAACAAAAAACAATGCAGTAAAGTAGTATATAAATAATTGTGTCCTTTTTGAAAAGAATCTATTATCAAGGAGTTGTCCTGTTAAAGATCATAATGTAAATGATAATAACTCGCTTCAAAAGAATCCATAATTCTTGTCCTCATAAAAGTAGTGTACTTCATGCCATGAAAGAGAATCAGAAAAATGTGGTTGAGATGAACTAGGAATAATCCCACAAGAGGAAGGAAGGGTTACTCTCGAAAATAATCCCAAAGTGTTGTTTCTTTGAAGGAACAACAAAAACACTCAAAAAAAGTGTTGTTCCTTGTAGGGAACAATAAAGGAAATGCACACCAAAAAGCAAAAATACACACAAAAAAATGTGAAAATGCAAATGTTGTTCCTTTGGAAAAAGGAACAGCAAAAACACTAAAAAAAAATGTTGTTCCTTGTAGGAAACAACAAAGGAAATGCACACCAAAAAGCAAAAATACACACAAAAAAGTGTGAAAATGCAAATGTCGTTCCTTTGGAAAAAGGAACAACAAAAACTAAAAGTGTCGTTCCTTTAGAAAAGGAACAGCAAAAACGCAAGTGCTGTTCCTTTGGAAAAGGAACATCAAAAATCAAAATTGTCGAAGTGTTGTTCCTTTCGAACAGGAACAGTAAAACGTGAAAGTGCAGAAGCTTTGTTTCATTCGAAAAGGAACAACAAAATGTGAAAGTGCAGAAGTGTTGTTCCATTCCGAAAGGAATAGCAAAACATGAAAGTGCAGAAGTGTTGTTCCATTTCGAAAAGGAACAACAAAACGTGTTGTTTTATTTTGAAAAGGAACAACAAAATGTGAAAAAGGAACAACAAAATGGACAATCATAAAATGAAAACATGCAAAAAACAAATTAGCTGTTCACAGCATTGATGCTAAAGATATGTTACAATTTGAATGAAGCAACACTTGAAACAAAAAATATAAGAAAGATCAGAAAAGAAACAACATTTTATTTAAAAACAGTATGTAAATAAATAATTTAAATTACAACAGCTATGATATTATGTAAAAAATGATCTCTTTGAAAAATGTTTTGGCAGCAGTGACAAGATATGAATCTTCAAATGGAAATCAATTCTTCATTTCTTTTATTATGAATCCGTTGGGTAATGAGTTGGATGAAATTCCCTTGTTTCATTAAAATTTCTTTCAAGAATCACTTGTCCATAAATTGACCTTCTTTTTCTCCTAGGACCTGCAAAAAATGAGTATCTACCTACAATAAAACATTAAATCATAGAGAAATAGAGGTGCGCGGGCTCCCCTAGTCCAATAATTATGTAAAAAACTAACAAGTAGTTACTCTGTAGAACAAAGCCACAGAGAAAATAACAAAGTAAGATTTATTTGTCACCTGCGGGAGAGCGGTGGTCGACCATACTAACCAACAATGTTTTAATCACAACTTCTTTGTTTTTTGTCCAAATTGAGTGATTCTAAAGCCAAATGAGAGCTAATTCAAGGTTTATTTCCAATAAAAATAGGTTTTAAAAATTCAATGATATGATATGTCAATTTTAGTTAGAACAGCCTGCATAACGGAGTCATCTTCGATTACCCTACTTACAACAACAGTGAATGTTTTAAGCATAGATTATTTATTTGATGTCAGATTCGAATGATTAAAATTGAAAATGAAAGTAGATTCATTTATTTATCTCCAATAGAAACAGGTTTTTAAGACAAGAAGAATTGATAGGTCAAATACTCTAAGGAACAACCGGAAAAACATAGTTTTAAGGGTGCTGATTTATGATAGACAATTAGTATTTTGATCATAACTTCCCCATATGATATCGAAAATGAGTGATTCCAATTGTGTTGTAAACTATATTCATAGGGGAATCTACCATAGAAATATGTTTTAAAAATTCAAACATTTATGCCTCCAAAAACTGACTGTCCCAACTCTGTTCCTGAGTTGCCCGCTAGACACCCCGTCAATGTTTTGTTTCTAAATTTTTCGTTTCAAATCCAAATTGAGTGATTTAAATTGGGTTGAAAAGTAGATATCAAGGGCGACTTAGGGTAGAAACAGGTTTTAAAAATATTCTCTTTTGGTCCCTCAAAACATGACTGTCCCGAGTATTTTTCCAGAGATTTCATCAAGCCCGCAAGCCAAAAAAATGATATTCAAGAATGTTTTTCATATTGGTGATAAAAATGAATATGAATGTTTGTAGAACTATTATTTCCATTATAATTCATCTACATACACAAATGAATTGAAACATTTATCACCGATGTTGATTCTGATAGCGTGTTGTAACAAAAACAACTAGTTTTACAAAAAAACAGAATGCATTTATTTATGTCCTTATTTTATTTTTTTCACTAGCCTACTTTGATTGAAAAGTGAATATGACTACGTAAATGAGTACTTCCAGTGGAGCCATTTTCGAAATAAGGATTCACGTATACACATACCCAAATTTGAAAAATGCATATTAATGAAAATTAGGGTATGAGAAGCCAACTTCCCTTGAAAAAATGGTATAAAACATTGCTGAAGCATAGAGTGATGTTGCAAACAAATGATGGAGTGAAACCATTCTTCAATGTATCCGTTACTTTCTTGATTTCCCATAGCCATCATATCATGAACTTTTTGAGCTTTTAAAATGGTTTGTTGATGCAAGCTAAAAGAAACCTCCTTTTCTTCCATAGCTTCTACAATTTTTGAATTTGAAACATTCTGAATCTCATTGTAAGTTTTCTCTAATGGTGCATGTGAGATAGAATGGGTGGGAAGGGTGGGTAAATTTTGCAGTTCAACATTGTAAGCATGTTGTACTGGTTTACTGTGGTGAGGGTGTGGAATTAGTTGAGCAGGAGCATTTTGATGATGTAGATGATTGGGTTGTGTGGATGGTTTTGATGGGAAAGCAAGATGTTGTGGAAGAGTTGGTGAAGAATATGGAGAATATGTTTGTGCTACAAGATGAGGGAGTGTAGTAATGGAATCATAAGGTGAGCCATGCCAAACTTGTAGACAAGATTGGTGGTGGTTATATTGACATGGCTGCCCTAACACATTAGTATTCCATAATGGATTATGCAAGTAAGAGAATGGAGAGGAAGTGTTTTGAATCATACCTGTAGGCCATGATTTCCATGGTTTTGACCTTGTTGCAGCTTCCTCATCTCTTTGAAATGATACTTCCATCCTAGATAAGGAAGAACAAGTATCTATGGGATGCTCCTTTCGGTCATGAGGGCAAAACACTTCATCAAATTCTTGATTTTTATGAACCTGCAAAACATCCAATTTTGCATTTAGAGAGCTAATAAAATCAACTTTAAAATTTTCAAATAAAGCATTGATTTCAGCTCTTATGTCTCCTATTCTTGTAGCAGATTTGGAAAAGAAAGAACAAACATCTCTAGAATTCTTACCAGCCTTGGAGATTCCTCTTGAATACCTTATGCACAACTCACAAACATCATCATATGATAACTGAAAAACATCACCTTTTCCTATCAGATTTAAGAGTTCTAAAAATTCATCTTTGCTTTAAGGAGTGTTTTTAAGATTTCTTTTTCCAAATGCTTATGTTTTGAATTTTTAAGGTTGTAATGAAATCGATCTACATAGTCCTTCAAACTTTCATCTTCCCCTTGTATCATAGCGAAAATATCTTCATTGGCCTTCCAATAGTCTTGGTACTTCTTCAAGAATATGTTCTTCATGTCCTCCCATGTTTGGATGCAGTTCCCACCAAGGCTCATGAACCATTGGAGAGCTGCTTCTTTTAGAGTAAGAGGAAACACTTTCAACCTTTGATCATTAGTGTAATAATCATATCCTCTACAAAGTATCTCAAAATCAAATAAAAATGTATCTAGTTCTTCATTTGTCAAGCCATGAAAATTTGGTAGAGACAATGGGGGAATTATGTGCATTTGTGTCACTCCTCCTAGATCTTTGATAGGAAATTCAAAAGTAAAAATGTGATCCATTTCTTACCATAATAGAAGATGTTCTTCATGTGTTTCTTCGATTCTCCTTCTTCAAATGTTCCTGTCAATTGGTTAGTGAAATGGGTGGTGCTTACATCACCACTTGAGAAAAATCATGAGATTTGATTTTCAAAATTTCTATTTTTTTTTTAGTCATTCACACAGAAATTCAAACATTTATTTCTACCCTAAGTTCCTTAACAATTCTGTTGGAAAGCGGGCAGGGGAGCAAGGCTTTTGCATGCTCCGTACGCAATTTCTTACCTTCCGTTTTTAATACCCAATTCTTTCCTAATAGGCACTCATCATATGCACACTACTCTTTAGAAATGGCTACACTATCCCCGGCAATGGCACCAAAATGTGGAGCGATAAAAAGGTGTATTTTTAACTCTTAATTATCTTCACATTAATTGTCAACCCAGAGACGACTTTTTATTTCAAGAGTGTGCTCAGTCTGAGGCAGCTATTTACTCAAGAGTAATGTTTTGCAGTATAGTGCTTAAAAGTAAATGGATGCTTGAAAAGAAATCTAACTACAACAACATAAAGTCAAATGCTCTGAAATCCAACTATTCTCTCAGCAAACATCAATAGAGGATATAGTGGCAATAACTCATTCCTCTAGAGATTGATACAATTGAAAAGGCACTCAGAAGAAAGATCATCAAACTGGTAACTAGACAACATATGTCAATGTTCACTATAGTATCAGACCTTCTGCACACCAAAGCAAAGATAATGTGAATAACAAGAAATGGAACAGAAGCTAGGAAATGTAACGACAACTGAATTCAATAAGCAACAACACCTTAATCTACAAAAATAAATGCAACAATCATGTCCTACAGAAATCAAATAGCAATCTTCTACCTTGAAGGATGAATCAAATAGCACATGGAAATAGAACAACATTGATTAATGATGAAATACGGAACAATGCTTGAAAGCCAAATACAAATGCATAATAACTTAACACATGGCACACCTAAATGGTAATATGATCCAATTATCAATATTAGTTAGAAAGAGTACGACTGTATTTCAAAATAGAATAGCATTGTTTATAGAACATAACTCCCAAGATGAATTCCGTAATGTCAATGAACAAGTGCACAACACAAAGGCTCTGTAATTAAATAGCGACAGTATTCTGTAAAGACTAGCAGTATTATATCAACACTTAAAAGAACACTGATAAGATGCAGAGTCAATACAATAGTTCTGTCTTTAGAAACCTTAATAAATTAACCATAACAGAGCATGTGATGGAAACTACAAAACGCATCATATTACCAAATCACGGTGATGAGCCAACCATGCATAAATCAAAGATATAATATACAACAACAGCAGCGTACTCCACCAGAGGTTGGGCCCTTAGCCGCCAGCGGATGCTGCTGGGTTACTTCAGATGAAAAGAATGAACAACAACTACCAAATCATGTATTAATCATCAAATTGTAAAATCAATACACAAGTTGAAGCTTTTAGACTTCCAGCATGAAACAATCCTTTCTTCCTCCTATCCTATCATGAATTCTTAATTCTAAATCTCTAATTCTAAATCCTCAATTCTCCATTCTCTTAGCCATCATTTTTACATCCCCAAATCATCCCCATCTCTGATCTCTATTTTCATTTAAATAGAGAGATCGGAGAGAAGTTACAATAAAGATAAGTACAACATGATTTATATTACAAAATTGGTTTGCTTCTAACCAATTGATCAACAAGAGCAAGGCGAATTTGGCTTTGTAGTTGAGATTTGGAGGACGACCGCAACAACAAATCTGAGAAAATCGTGCTCAAAGAACCCTGTGTTTCTCTCAGTACAAGCCAAATTTGGGAAAACCGTTCTATATTAAAGTTAATTGGGTTCGTTCTGGACAAAACCTATGTTCCAGATTTTCCAGATTCTTCTTTAGTTGCTCAAAATCTCAACCGCAAAATTGTCACTTCTTATTCCATCGAATGTCTGAGTTGGCAATTTTAATGGTCAAATCTTCAATCTGGAAATTATCTTGGAGGCTAAAAATGGTGAATAATGTTACAACCAATTTATTAAAACTATCATTGATAAAATCATGCATAATCATCAATTTATTAGAAATAAAGGAGAATAAATAATATTCATTCATAAAAGCATAAATCATCATAAAATGGATTTATATAATAAATTATAATAAATGGCATGATGAAGAAGAGTAGAAATTGGTGGAATAAGCGTTCAAAAGTGATCATAATAATGGCATATTAACGGCCCAACAACTGCCATCAGTGATCAAAATTTACTCTTTTGCATCTCATGGTAGGAGTCCCATACTACTGAGTGATTCCATTAGGTCATGGATCTACTGATGGTAGGGTTTACTTCATTTTTTTCCCTCATGATATGTATTTGTTGATCTTCTTTCATTTAGTCATGATTCATGTTCATTTTGTAGTCCATTTCAACAAGTACATAGGGTTTGGTCTCATTAGGTCTTAGGGTTTCCTCCATGGTCAAATTCAGTGTTTATATGTTAATAAGGGTTAGCAAGCACATGAGGAGGTCAATAATCATTACTAAAATCATAATTTATCAGTTGAGAAGTTGAATGCAGTTCTCACCTCAAAACTTGTTTTGAGGTGAAAACAGAGTAGTATATTTTTTTATCTTTCATCATGATGTAATTTTATTGTTTCTATATGTAATATTTGTTCCTGAGCTCCTCCTAAAACTTGTGATGTTGCCAAGTACCTGCCACTGCAAAATCAAGTGATTCTGAGCATCAGTCCACTTTCCATGTAAAAAGAAACAAACATTAAAAATAGAGCATTGTAAAAGACAACTCAACATTATAAAAGTGGGTTTTCATAAACAAAAATAAAAAAGGTGAAGCTATATAAAGCCATCCTCCTATTTATCATTTCATTGTGTTAGTGTTGAAGTTCAAAGTGCCAAAAGGAGAGCTAAGGATCGATTTCAAGCATTATTGGCCAAATACAAGTGAGTCGTTGCATTTTTGGAAAAATTTGAGAGGTGTTGCACTTTTGAGGAGGGCGCTACGTTTTTGAGTTGGCGTTTTGCACCTGGCATCATTTCCCTATGCAATTATACACAGGCACTGTGCTTTCAGAGTGGCACTGGGAACCTGTGTGAGGCACTGCATTTCTTCCCAGCCAAGCCCCAAATTGCCCAAATCATTCCAAAACTACCAAATTCACCTCAAAACCTTCAA
This sequence comes from Pinus tabuliformis, assembly GCA_031772625.1. Classification (NCBI taxonomy): domain Eukaryota; kingdom Viridiplantae; phylum Streptophyta; class Pinopsida; order Pinales; family Pinaceae; genus Pinus; species Pinus tabuliformis. Next base: position 1,564,697,721 of record CM062804.1, read on the forward strand.
TTTCTCTCTCTTACAAGTAAGTACATTTATCATATCTTATGTTTTAGGGTTTTGCTTTCCAAGTTTGGTGTTTAGCATTCTTAAATCTAAAACCCTATCTTCTAGGGTGAAACCCTAGTTTTCGTCATTTCACTAGTGTTTTATCTACCCTATCCACTTGCCATTATTCCCTAAACCTCATCCCATGTATGATATTTCCTAAATCCCATTCCCCTCATGCATTTTCCCTAAATTCCTACTTACACTCTCCATCAACCCTACAAACCCTACAAACCCTACCCACTCTCCCTAAAACCCTAATCATCCCTAAAAACATGTTCACACATCATACTCCCACATATTCCTCCATCTTCACTATGTTCATTTCATTCCTCCACCCTATCCCATCATTGTCCATATAAAACCATAAGTGTTCACAGCCACAGAAAAACAATGGAAAGAGACAGTGAATATGACTATGAGGAAGAGACACTCAGTGATAGTTCCATGGAGAGACATAAGCAGCAGAGGAAGCCTCATAAAGGAGGAAGAATTATCAGAGAAGAGCCCACTAGTTTGAGGGAGTTACAAGCTTGTCCACTTGCCATTTCTTGCTTTAAACACCAGGCATGCTTTGATTTTTGTGAAATGATAGAAAGAGTCAGGTTTCATCATGAGTTGGCTAGGCTATTTGTGACTCATTTTCATAGTAATGAAGTAACCCTTGCTGGAATAACCTTCACCATATCACCAGCTGTCATCTCAGAGGCTACAGGAATTCCAGATGTGGGTGAAAATTGGTACAAAGGTCAGGATATTGATAAGGAGTACTATGAGCCTTACATCAAGGCTAGATACAGAGACCAAATGAAGAGAGTATTCCCCTTCAAGTTTTTGGAAGACAGGTATGCCCCATTGATGAAAATCATTATCAAGTACTTCACTTGTGAAGGTAGGTTCTCCCGGTTGTATGCCTATCACATTAGACTTCTCATGCATTTCACTAGAGTAAAGATGATGAATCTCCCTTACTTCATGTTTAGAAACATTGAGAAAATGGCACATGTTGTACAAAGGAAATCATATCCCTAACAGTTGAACAATATATACCATTACTCTTTGATTAAAATCATTGTTCTACACCAGCTTAGCCTTCTTAACATTCCATGGGAGACTTTCATTGCTCATGAGATGTTCAAAGGTCCACCAATCCCTTCACCAGTGCATAAAGAAGAAGGTGGGCCTTCCAGCCATGGAGAAAAAAGGGAAGTGGCCAAGGAAACCAACACTGCTGAGGTGCCAGTGTATGTAACATATAGAGAGGCACTAGGAGAATTTTTGTAGTTGCTAGGAAAGTGCTTGCTCCACAAGGTGTGGAAGGGGCCTTGCCTTCGTTATCAGTCCACAGGCAAATGTTTTCTCCACAAGGTGTGGAAGGGGCTTTGCCTTCATCATCGGAAAACAAGTACAGGTTGAGCAGTTGAGAAACAACAAGGAAAAGGTGCAAGAAGAGGATCTTGGTGATGAGCAGGAAAGAGATTTTGATCTCATTGAGCATGAGGAGCCACAACAACACTTTTCTCATCATGGAGTTGACATTATTGACTTGGAAGCTCAGGATCCAGAAACTGTCAAAGACATTATCATAAAGGAACAAGAAGCTGAAATACAATCCTTGGCAGATAACTTAGAGAGAGCTAAGTTCATCATCAGATATTTAGAGTAGGAAAACAAACAATTGAGCGACAATCAAGTCCTCATGGAGCTGCAAATGATCAAAGAAAATAGGCAAAAGGACAATGAAGCTCATGTCAAGTTGACTTATATGGAAACATGGCTTGAGAGGGTCAACATACATCTCAAAGGGATGATTGAGAAGGCCAATAGGGATAAGAAGATGCTTTGCCACATGGCCTACCATTACATGACCCACAACAAAATCTGTAACATGAGGATGAAGAAGCTTAAAGCTAGGTTGCGGAAGTCTTTAAAGAGAAAAAAAGGAGCAAGATAAATAGAGGATATCAGCTGAAGCCTCACTAGCCCATCAAAGCAACTGACGGTGGTGTCCCATGCCAAAATTGGGCAAGTTTTGATGATATTTTTGCATTTTTCAAATTTTGCAATTTTCAACACAAAAAACTAGACCAAAAGTGCAACGCCATCGGCCCTGTGCTTTTTCCTAAGGCATCCATTAGAGAAAAGGTTGAAATTTTTGGATTCTACATGATGAGAGCATCCGTTCCAAAAAATTTCAGAATTTTTGGAGCAAAAATAGCCCACCAAAAGGTCCAAAAACTATCAAAAAATGACCTTTCTGCCTCTTTTTGGACACACAGAAGCTTCCTTGGGAGTGGCGTTGCGCTTTTTCTTGAGGCACCCATTAGAGAAAAGGTTGATAGTTTTGGATTCAGCATGATGAGAGCATCCATCCTAGAAAGTTTAAGAAGTTTTGGAGCAAAAATGGCCCACCAAAAGGTCCAAAAACTATCAAAAAATGACTTTTCTGCCTCTTTTTGGACACACAGAAGCTGCCTTGGGAGATTTCAGTTTTGAGTAGGCAAATGACCTCCAAATGAAAAACTTCAAGTTGTTCCAGAAACTAGAATGGAAGACCTTTCTTGTGAGCCATCGTGGGCTAAATTTGGCTAAGGGGAAGGCCTCCAAAAGTGGGTGGAAAGCAGCACTGCACTTTTGGCTAATGGCGCTGCGATTTTGGCCAGTTTGCCAGAAAAATCAAATTTCGCCTGTCTTATTTGTAAATTCACTTTCTCTCTCATCATGGATGATTTTGATGATGTAATTAATGACTTCGCATGTAAACGTAATAGTGAAATGATCTTAGAGGGTATATTCATTAGTTAGAGGTGGTTTTGGGGTCAATGAATCAGTATCCATGCTTATAGTGGCAAGTTGTTCCACTGCCTATATTCTTGGTCCCTGTTTGGAAATGGTTGTAACAACTCCTCTTCTCTTGGTTTCGACCCTTGATGGCTAGCATAGGTGGTTTTATGTCTATATTATGTATTTTTTTTGTCATTAGCAAGGGTTGGATTCAGCTAGATGCTCATGTACTGAACATTTATCATTTTGTAGCAGTTTTGGCAGGAAGCTAATAAAGTTGCACTATTTTTATGGGATTCTTGTGGTATGGCCTTTAGCATGTGTTTCTTCTTCTGTTAATTTGTTCTCATGTTATTTATTTATGCCTCTTTCATGTAATCTCTTCTGATTGGTTATTTTCAAGTCAGATAGGTGGAATACATTAGGTTTTAATGCTCTCCCTTGGGAAAACACCAGTAGTTTATGTTTTCATATGTTTGGGAAGGATTCTTGACTTTCTCAAGGCCTTCTTAGCTCCTCACCAGTCTAGCCTTTCACCCCATCAAGCTTTAATGCTCTTAAGATCATACCTACCTTGGCCCATAGAATCCCTTGCGATTTTACCTTAGTTTCGCAGAACGAAAAATTTCCTAGCTCCTCTAATCTGGCAAAAACACCAACAAATTCAATCAAAACTATTATTGGGAAATCTAGTGTCCACTCGGAGCTGCTAATCCCTCTAAGACGGGTAGCTATCTTAGAAACAAACAAACCAAAGCCACTTTTGTTTTCCTTTGTGAGAAGTAGATAAGAGGGGAATAGAAGAAACCAACCTCAGTGTTGCGCTTGATTCCTTGTTTGGTTCGTCTCCCTTTTGACAGATCTTTGCCGCTCCTCCTTCACTTACCTAGCTTCAAAGAGCACCTGTAGAGTCAAAGCAGCATAATACTATCGAAGAACAGAGATCTACAATCATAAGAAATATAGGACCAGATATATATTGACCAAACAAATGCATATATCATCAAACATACAATAATGTGGAGGAAAAATTGAATAGCTTTATTAATATCAAGAATAGCAAAGAGGATTACAACCAATTGTTCTGACCCAACGTCATCCTCCCAGCATGAAAGCCCTCCTTCACCTCATGAAAAGATTAGATCACCCAACACTATGATTTTCTCCAAGAAACCAACAACACTTCCTAACAAAATACAAGATTCCAGCCTTTGGATCTCTGTGGTGAGGGATCCATATATAGATGTTTGTAGGGGGGTGAGTCAGCTGCTAGGTTTTTGATTAGTGTCCTCTCTATGATAGTTCTTGGTTCCACTTGGAGATTCATGATCTCTTACTCACCCCTGGGTGAATTCAGAGAGGCAAGTGTCATTGGAGAAGTTTCTGGAAGATTCCATGAGTGTCCACCTTGCAAATTGTCTCTTCCATTTGTCTACTCTCGCTCATTGCACCATACAGAAGGGATTTCTAGTATGCATTGCACCCTTTACACTGAGCAGGTGGGATGCATCGCACCCTTAGCACTGAGAAGCCTGTACGGTCCAGTTTTGACCAGTTCTGAGCAGTTTTCCATGGAGAACTTCTAGGAGATGATGTAATCAACTAACCTTGTTCCTTTAGGGTGTGAAGAAACACTTTTATGGACTTAGAAGCCCTTGGTTTATGGACATGTATGATTGGGGTTGCAGTGCCCAAAAATGTCTATAACAGTTGCCCCCTAAAGCATGAGGTCGTTAATCTTTTGATGTCGGGTGAAATGCTTTATCATAAGGATCTGAAGTTTTTTCGAGCTGGAAGGCAACCTGTAATAACATACAATACAATACATTATCTTCATAATATTTTCATGATCTAGCTGAGGCGGGCACTCCCATGCTCAGCTTTATAAATTCATTTCCATGTACATAGGACAGACGACCGTCTGTGTAGCAGACTGATGATTTGGACGGAGTCATCATCCTTTGATTCAGATGATCATCTGTTTGGCAATGATGTACATTTGATGTCTTTATTTCCCTAAATATATCGCAGCCCGGATGGATGAAACTAGATCCAGGGTCTTCAAACTCGTTCAATCTTCGTCCGAAGTACAAGTCGATCCACGTGATGGATGATCTGGAGTCGAACATGGAAAGACATCGCTTGAATACCATCCAATGATGTAAGCTGTTAACAGGTGTGAGAGGAATCATCGATAATGATGATGACCCTCAAGGTACGACAGTACAATTCACGTGGTGTGAAAAAGGGACTTGGCGTCAAACACCATGTAAAATCTTTCGATCGAAGGCCATTGATGTAAACCTGTCGCCGGAAGTGAGAAACTTGCCATTGAGGCATGAAAGCTTCAAAGTACTGAAAGGGTTGTTCCTAGGTCGACTTCTTGGATAATGAGTTGATGTCGACAAGAAGTGACTCGTCGTAGGAGGGCCTTAATGAATCCTGTTATCACTCAGGTTGTCCCTTTTGACTCCCAAAGGGATACGGCCGAGGTAACCACAAACCAATCTTTGGACTGCAGGTCCTAGCCTACCTGCAGTCAGAGAGGGCTCTCTCTTTAGGATTTAGCTTTGTTTAAGGGATGATTTTAGGCTAGATATGATGCACATGGGTTTCGTTTGAGTTTGGTGGGATGGTTGATCTATTCAAGCAGAGTTGGCATACAAAGTGTAAGAAGTTCAAACCATTGGGCATGGAGTCAATGAATGTGAACTGAAGGGTGTGTTTTCCTTGGCAGAAGAGGGGAATATGGAGCAGGATAGCTACACATGGCACAATGATTAATGCTGGAACAAGGATGAAATGGAGGTCAGGGGATGAGAGGCAATTAAGGATCTCTCATCCAGCCAAAGAGGGAAAGTGGATGAAGGCTAAATAGGAGCAATGAAGAGTTTCCTAGACAACATTCATATGTGAAGGAAATACCTTAAACATGATCAATTAAGTATGCATATTCATCACTAATTCAGAGGAAAACATAGAAAAGTTACAATAATTGAGCACAGAGGGAATGAAAACCATTTCTGAACTATTCCTTCTTCCTGCAACTTAGATTATGATATATAGATGATACAAATACATATAAGCTGACAACAGAGGGAGGAAAGACTTATTGGACCATGAGCAAGCACGAGAATTCCATATCAAGCTCTTCAGCCATTGAAAGCACAACCAGCCAGTTCAGATGCAAATATTCCAGCAATCTTTAATTACATAAGTTCTTAAGCTTATAGCGCAAGTCTGGAATGAGAAATACAACCAACCTTTTACACTATCCAGAGGGTGGTATAAATAGAGAAAATATCTACAAAATATCTACAACAACAGATCTGATAGCAGATCTGGAGAAACGAATGCTTCTAACCTAACATTTATTGCAAATAAATGAAAGAATGCCTATCTACTAGCTGCGCAGGGAATGCAACCATAAGAATGAATAAATTATTAGTCTTTTGAGCAATGAGATGGCACTTCTGCAATCACAGTGCCTTGGGACTTGCTGCGCTGCTGATATGTGTCTTTGTACACTGTCTCTGCAAAATCTAGGCTTTAAACACTTGAATTGCCCCTCTAGGCGGTTCTGCTTGTTAGGATATTCTGACACATAGGAAATAGTTAAGTACAACTTGGTCTAGTATAGAGTTAGGTAAAGTGTGTTTCTTTACCGTTGTACATTTTGTAACTTACAATCCGACGGTCACGATATGTAGTGATCCGACGGTTCATTCTCTCCTCGGTATTACCGACACTTGATCCGTGGCTTGACACCCGATTGGTCCATGAATTCTATTTAAAGCGCATGGAGGGTCATTTGTAGGGTAATCCATGCATGAGAGAAGCTTATGTAAATTTTCATTCTTTGATTAATAAATTTCCTGAAGTGGCCGCGTTGGCTCAGGCCGTGGACTGTTTCCCTCTTTGATGGTTTTAACCACGTCAAAAATACTGGTGTATTGATCTGTGATCTAGTTGTGAGCGGTGTCCTTTTGGTGTTCTTTCTGAGGAACTTACCCTGTAAATTCCTACATGGTATCAGAGCCAGGTTGAGGGCCGCGTCCGTTGGTGATCCAAATCTGAAGTCGGTAGAACTGCATCCGACTGCCGTTTCCTAGATCTGCTATTTCTGACTACTTTCGGGCTGAGAGGACTACTCTGTTGTGTTCAGAGCATCTGTTCCAGTGAGGAACCCCTTTCGTTTCACGCGAAAAGGTTTCCGGTAGCCGTAGCTGCGCCATTTTTAAGATCTGGAGGTATACAGTCTTTATTTGCAGTTTACTGTTATTTTCTCTCTGCTTATTTCGGTTTTGGTTTATTTAGCTTTTTTTTAACCGGATCTATACCTTTCATTTCTGCGTATGCTCTTTGCCCTGCGACTCTGTGCAATCTGGGCAAATCAGAAACAGAAAGGAAGGATTTTTCTCATGCGTATGCTCTTTTCCCTGCACCTTAGTGTGATCTCGGAAAATCAGAAACATTGAGAAAAATATTTAGTTTTTCAGCTAAAGCTAACTTTGAACCGCAAGGTTCAAAATTTTAAAATATTTAGTTTTTTGGGTAAAGCTAACTTCGAGCCATAAGGTTCGTTTTCTTTGCATTTCCGTGTTGGGTTTTGTGTTTTTTGTTTTGTAGGGAAAAAGAGTTTTCTCAAAGCAAGCACGCAACCCAAGGCCCCCCCCCCTCTCTCTCTCTCTCTCTCAAATTTTTTGTATAGATCAATTGGTTCAAAGATATTTTAAGAGAGTAGAGGTCTTGGGTTTAAGTCTCCATTTTTTGGGGGCGGACTTTTTCATTTCCGCCCATTCCCGCACTTTGTCGGCAACTTCAACAACTTTTTTTCAAAAAGCCATAACTTCTTCATCCGGAAGCCTTTTTCAGAGCAATTTTTTTTAAACCAGCCTAATTTTTCGAGATCTATCCATTGGAACACTTACTTTCAGCATCTTCAGCTTCAGTTTCTGTTGAAATGGAAAGTCAATACCAAGTTACCCTTGACAGCACCAACTACTTCCAATGGTTGTCCTACATGGAGGATTTACTTAGAAGTAAAGGTCTCTACCGAATAGCCACAAGCCAAGAAAAGAAACCAAAAGATGAGACAAGGCTGCTAAATGGGAAAATAGACAAGATCAAGCACGTGGTTTGATAGGGATGTCTATTTCTCTAGATCTTAGATTCCATATTGCAGAACTTGAAACTCCTCATGAAGCAATGGAACAAATCAATAAAGTTTTTGGGATTAAAAATGAAATTAGAGCCCATCAACTTGAAAATGAGTTGCTTACATTGGACCCTAATAATTTTTCTTGCATTGAAGATTTCTTGTCTAAGTTCAAGACCCTTAGATATCTTTTGGAAGGTGTTAAGGTTAAGAAAGAAGATAGTAACCTTATTTATTCCATTCTTATTAAGTTGGGACCAGCCTACTCTGTATTTGTTTCCACCTTCCATTCTACAAGGGAAGCCTTCATTTCTCAAGGAAAAGACTATAAGCCTCCTTCCTTTGACTCTTTTTGTGATTCTTTAATAAGAGAACAAGAAAAACTCTTACACCTTGGTCTTCTTAATCTTGGAAACTCTTCCAAGAAAGCGTTAGCCGCCCAGCAGCAACCAAATTCAAAGAATCCTAAGAAGTCATATCCTAAAAAGAATGGTCCTAAACCAAACAAGGGTCCTAAGCAAACTCAGCCTCAAAATGAAAGATCATTTCAACAAAATGATAAGACCAATAAAAACAAATGGAAGAAGACTGACAGACATTGCAACTTTTGTAATCGAGATGGCCACTTAGAATCAAAATGCTTTAAAAAGATGGAAGCCTTGGAAGCAGCAATGAAGAAACATAACATCCATTTGGGGCAATCTTCAACTTCAACTTCATCTTCAGGAATGGCACTTTCTGCATGTGGTTGTCAAGCATCTCGGTCTGGTTATGCATTAAATGTATCTTGCTCTTCTCATTCTCATGAGTGGCTCATTGATTCTGGAGCTTCTTATCACATGGCCAAAAACAAAGCCACGTTTTCTTCTTTAAATGATTGTAACACCAAAAATATATATGTTGGTGATGATAGATCTCTTAATGTTGTAGGGACTGGAACTGTTCATCTAGACAATGGTCAGTTTAATGATGTATTATGTGTTCCAACCTTATCCTGCAACCTTCTATCTGTATATCAGATAACTCATTCAGGTGAAGGTAAAATCGTTGAATTTTCACCTCATGATGTTGTAATCAAGGACTTGAAAGATCCTAAATAGATTTTGGCTACTGGCATTGCTGATGATTCTACAAGGTTGTATAAGTTTCACAACTTTGGGTCATCAAATCTTCCCTCAGTATTTATTGCTCATAACGATGAAGTGAGAAAACTTTAGCATGAGCGATTTGGTCACTTAAACTATCGCTCCCTTCAGCATCTATGTAAAGAAAATATGGTGACAGGTCTTCCTATGGTATCTTGCAGAGATGGTGTTTGTTCCGGATGTGTACTCGGAAAACATCATCGAGACAGTTTTGAAAAACGTGCCTCTTGGCACGCCTCAGCCCCTTTACAGCTTGTGCATAGTGATTTATGTGGTCCACTTCCTGTTGCTTCATTCTCTGGCTGCAAGTATTTCTTAACTTTCATTGATGATTTCTCCAGACGCACTTGGGTATACTTCTTAAAACTCAAGAGTGAAGTATTTAACACATTTTTGGTCTTCAAGGCCTTTGTTGAAAAACAATCTGGACATCAAATTCTTAAGTTAAGATCTGATAATGGCGGAGAATATGTTAAAAACACATTCATCAACTATTGCACTGAGAATGGAATTCAAATGAACCACACTATTCCATATACTCCACAATAAAATGGTGTAGCTGAAAGGAAGAATCGCACCTTAAAGGAAATGGCTAATTGTATGCTACAATCTAAAGGACTTGGTCTTAGTTTTTGGGCAGAAGCAATTAACTGTGCAAATTACATAATAAATCACATTCCTACTAAGGTTCTAAAGAATATCACTCCAGAAGAAGCATGGAGTTCTAAACCAGATGTAAGTCACTTTCGTGTTTTTGGAAGTGAAGCATGGGCCCATATTCCAGATGAAAACCATAAAGCTTTAGAACCTAAGAGTGAAAAATGTACTTTTGTTGGATATTCTGAAGATGTAAAAGGCTATAGACCTATTCCATTTAAGTCCAAAAATGTTATCATTAGAAAAGATGTAAAATTTGATGAAAATATATCGGCCTGCGAGCCTAGTCCGACGGATGTGCCACCTCTCTCTATCTCTTCTACTTTTGAAAACATTTCTTCTTCAGATGATGAAAGTGAGGATGACAATCCTCCCCCACCATCTCAGGATCCTCCTTCAGCTCCTGAGCTTCCAAAATGGGTTCGTGCTACTCGAGATGCAGCAGGTGATCTTGTCGGTGATATAGATCAGCGACGCACACGTTCTCAGTTCGAGAGAGCCTCTTCTTTACTGGCTCAAGCTCCAGTAAATTATGATCCTCACACCTTTGCAGAAGCTTCAGGCCATCCATATTGGGAAGTAGCTATGAATGAAGAATATCATTCATTATTGGCAAATGATACATGGGACCTTGTTCCTTTACCAAAGGGATGAAAACTTGTAAGATGCAAATGGGTTTATAGAACCAAGTATGGACCAGATGGGAAAGTTGATAAACATAAAGCTCGTCTTGTTGCTAAGGGCTTTTCATAGGTTGAAGGCATTGACTACACTGAAACCTTCTCCCCTGTTGCCAAAATGAACTCTATCCGCCTTGTTCTTTCCCTTGCTGCCTCTTTCAAATGGGAAGTCCATCAGATGGATGTTAAATCTGCCTTCTTGCATGGGGACTTGCATGAAGAAATCTATATGGAACAACCCATTGGCTTCATACAAACAGACTCCAGCCTTGTTTGTCGACTTAAGAAATCCCTTTATGGTCTCAAGCAAGCTCCTCGGGCTTGGTATGCCAAAATGGATAGCTTTCTTTTAGAATCTGGCTTTTCTAGGTGTCATTCTGACAATACTATCTACACCAAGAAAGTGGGCAACTCTCTTATCATCCTTGTTCTTTATGTTGATGATCTTATCCTTACTGGTAGTGATCCCAACCTTATAAACCATGTGAAGTCTAGCCTCAAAAGGAAATTTGAAATGACAGACTTAGGACACTTACACTATTTTCTCGGTCTTCAAGTCTTGCAATCCAAGGAGGGTATTTCCCTTTCCCAGTCCAAGTATGCTTGTGATATTCTATGTCATTTTCACATGGAAGACTGTAAGCCAGCCCCTTCTCCCTTTCAGTCTGGAGTCAAACTCTCAGTCACTTGTACTTCTCCTGAAGTTGATGCTACCTTATACCGTCAACTTGTAGGAAAAATTTTGTATCTAACCCATACTCGTCCTGATCTTTCCTTTGTTGTTGGCCTTGTTGCTCGGTTCATGCAAAACCCCCGTGAAAGTCATTGGAAAGTAGCTAAAAGAATACTTTGTTATGTTCGAGGTACAGTTCAGTTTGGGATTAATTACAGTGCCGAAGCAGCTCCTCTATTGGTTGGTTTCACTGATTCTGATTGGGCTGGTGACCCTGATGATCGAAAGTCTACTGCCGGTTATGTGTTCACTCTTGGTTCAGGACCTATTACATGGGCTTGTAAGAAACAAGCTGCCATTTCTCTTTCATCAGTAGAAGCAGAGTATCGTGGTGCCGTAGAAGCTAGTAAGGAAGCCTTGTGGCTTCGTCAGATCCTGTCAGAATTTGGCTTTCAGCAGCAGCATCTGACTACACTTTGGTGTGATAATCAAAGTGCCATTCAGATATGCAAAGATCCAGTTCAACATCAGCGCAGCAAACACATTGAACTGCACAGGCACTTCATCAGAAAGCTCATTCACGACCATGTTCTTCAAGTGCAATATTGTTCAACAGATGATCAAGTTGCAGACATCTTCACAAAGGCTCTCACAGAGGCGAAGTTCACTAAACTTCGATTTATGGTTGGAGTTCAGGAAGTTGTCACTAAGGGGGGATAGGCTCTAGTGCCTCCTTCCTTCTCCTATTGTGTCATATTTGTAAATCCTTCAATCCTATCCCAAGTTGTTCTTAAGGGGGGATGTTAGGATATTCCGACACATAGGAAATAGTTAAGTACAACTTGGTCTATTATAGAGTTAGGTATAGAGTTAGGTAAAGTGTGTTTCTTTACCGTTGTACATTTTGTAACTTACAGTCCGACGGTCACGATATGTAGTGATCCGACGGTTCATTCTCTCCTCGGTATTACCGACACTTGATTCGTGGCTTGACACCCGATTGGTCCATGAATTCTATTTAAAGCGCATGGAGGGTCATTTGTAGGATAATCCGTGCATGAGAGAAGCTTATGTAAATTTTCATTCTTTGATTAATAAATTGCCTGAAGTGGCCGCGTTGTCTCAGGCCATGGACGGTTTCCCTCTTTGAGGGTTTTAACCACGTCAAAACTACTGGTGTATTGATCTGTGATCTGGTTGTGAGCGGTGTCCTTTTGGTGTTCTTTCGGAGGAACTTACCCTGTAAATTCCTACACTGCTGTTGTAGAGTGGTTTTAATGCTCATAACTGTGATCTGGTGGGCTTTGATGGCTCTGAGCTGCTTTATTGACTTTGATGAGGGCCTCTTTAATGTTCTGCTGCTTCGGGCTGCTGATATTTTGATCTGATACTCTTTGCCACTTCCTCTGATACACTTTGACACTGAATCAGGCCACTTTCTCTCTCTGATACTCTTAACTGTCTAACCGCCCCTTTATCTGCCAATTTTATGCAAGAATAACTGCTGCAAATGCTTCCGTGGCCTTTGGGATGCTATTGGCGCTTGGCCGATAAAAAATGATGCTTAAATCTTCAAAAAATGCTTTGCAGTTGTGGCGGGCGGGAGCGTTGTATAAACAAAACTTTAACAAATGCCCCTTTCCTTATAACGCGCGAATGCTTAAAAAACATGAATTTTCATTGAAAATTGGCACTATCACAACACTGTGCATTCTATTAAATCATGGTCATTGGATCGCGAGAAGGCAGATCCAATGACTGGCGCTAAATCGGTGATCGGCGGATCCCAAACCATAATGCCTCCGATGAGCGATGAACCCCGCGGACCTGAAATGCATTATAGGCTCCCTTATGATTTATATCGGGTCCGGCCCATCGGTGAACTCTTATCGGTGGATTTGAATGAAAATGAGTCATCGGACCCAAAATCCCTTTCAACTGCTCTTTATAATTTATCGGATCCGGATATGGGGCGCACAGTACCAATATTTGCGGACCCGAAATGCTTATAGGCTCTTTCTTTATGGAGATCGGGTCCGGCCCATCGGCGAACCCAACTCGGTGGATTTTAATAAAAATGATAAGCAGACCCGAAACCCATTAAAACTGCTCTTTATAACTTTTCGGCTCCGGCCCGTCGGAGCCTTTCCATTTCGCTGTACAAGGGGCCATTTACGGACCCGAAAAATATATATGTCGTGCCTTATTATTATTTCGGCTCCGGCCAGTCGGAGCAATATATGGGGCAATGCGATCAAAAACGGGCCGTTGATCTGAGGGCCAAATGGACGGCGGAGATTAAGTCGGCATTTCGCGTCGGAGGAGAGCATGGGGCGTGACTTCATTTTTGTTGCGATCGCCGAAATGGGGTTTGCGACTTAATACGGGCCGTCGGATCTGAGGCTTGATCGGACGGCCGCGATATGTAAAATGCGATAAAGGGGAGATATGATAAGGGGGGCCTCCGATAGCGATATCGCATCGGAGGAGAGGGAAATGGTGTTATATATATATGCGGCCAACACTGTTAGCACCTCCGACAGCGATATCGCGTCGGAGGGAGGGGATTCGGATCGGAGGAGGGTTTAGGCCTATAAAAAAGGGGTTCATACCTTAAAAAGGTAAAACAAGGCCAAAAGGATGATTTTTATACATATGAAGGGAAACTATGCAAAGGAATGAGTCCTTATGCATTTGGGAGATGGTTAGAGGGGGTATTGAGGGCTCTTGCTAAGTTTCAGATAAACTTAGCAATTCCCGAGGATGTATAAGGTTATTTTTCAACCAGGGGGAGGGATAAGTATATAGGGGAGTAATATACATAGTTTTAGTAGGGGAAGGGGAAATAAATAGGGAGCTACATAGTAAAGTTAATAGTTAATATGACAATGATGAGAAAAAGCGCTAAGTATGATGTCTTAGGCTATCAAATGGGGGAAAATGACTGATAGAAGAAGTGTGAACATTCCTTGAGTGAAGCAGATCTTCACCAAGGCAAATGATATGGAGAATGATGAAACTAAGAGGTATCAAGCAGATCTTGACCTCTTTTAGGGGAAGTTAGTGAGAGATTTGGGAAAAGAGGAAGAAGGGGAAGTTAGACATGCCTCGCTTGAAGTCCTCCAACTGAACAAACTGCCTCAAACTAAAAATGAATTTCTTACCAAAAATTGGAACACAACAGTGGCATTTAGACTAGCACGCTTTCATGGACAGTTCTTTGGCCATCTGTAGCAAATATGGAGCATTGCAGCATGCATAGTATGACATATTTGGCATGTAAAAATGTCGATCATGAAAGATGATTAATCTGCTGCAGCAGGAGACTAACAAATCCCACATCTATGACACGGACCAGACCAAATGATTTTGAAGGTGAAAACGATCTAATGATACAAGGTTCAGGGTGGCGTTCATGAAAGAATGGAGTGTGAATGTATTGCAGCAGATGAGACATAGGTGAATTCTCTGAGTGACTTCTCTTGAACATACCAGCACACTGAAATGGATTGGTAGCGTTAACCAAAAATATGGATGGTGCGATGGACCAATGGTGATATGACCGGTGAACGGAATAACCCAACTCGACTCGGTCGTGGAGTGAAAGTGTCATGTTCAAGAGCGACTTGCTACCAATAAATTTTCTTCAAGTTTTCTTCCCAATTTTCCCCAGTCATTGCTGACCAGTACCTCTTTATTTTTATCAAGCTTGAGGAGGATAACATACGCTTGTTCTATAATCTGCCCTTCGGGTGAACCCGTCACTATGTTTTAACGAGCCTAGCGATAGTGAAACTTGTTCTTGTCTATATGGACAAGTTTTTTGCTATTGATTTTAGCGATTTTAATGACAATGATAACTCGGTCCTTTTTCATTTTTAGAGAGTTTGAAAAGGGATGGAAAGGAAACTCCAATAATCCTTTTTCGTCATATAATCCCTTAAGTCTGAAAAAGTATAAAACAATACGAAAGGGATGAATTTTTGATAGTTTTAATCAGTCGAACAAGACAAGCGCTCGATCTTTTTGTGTAATAATCTCTGAGGTCCAAAAAGATTAAAATCTAGAAGAGGGATAGCACTTCTGGTAGCTTTAACGAGCTGGAGAGGCCAATCGCTCGGCAATCTTTTCATATTTTACGAGTCAGATGAAAAGAGTTTAAGGAGACTTGTTTTTTGAGGAACGAGTGATAATTTTGGATAGCAGCTGATTCCAATTAAAGTTTGGAATTATCCAATTATGCCGGTGTCACAAGGATGGCTAACAGAATCACTCGTCGCAGATGTTCCTCAAAAGGGAAAACAATCAAATGGAGGCATATGATCGACCAAAAACAGAGTGGAGGTGATGATGAGAACACAACCAAGGCTCAAAAGCTGATGATGATGCATTCAAAATGGTTATTTAATGGAGATTGGTTCATTTTTTAATGAGATTAAACTCTGGGGGAAACATTTTTTCATTGCTTAGGTTTAATTTTTAACGAGCTTGAACTTCACATAAAAACTGCTCGTGATAATGGTCATTGATTATTTGATTCACTGTTAGCACTTTGTTCTTTCAACGGTCGTACTACCTGCTCAATTGCTTCATCAAACCGATTAGAAATGAAAACACATGCTTGAAAAATGAGTTAAAACACTAATACCTTACTCGAATTATGTGAATAGTAATTTAAAAGTTCCTTTTACCTCTCATTTTACCATTTCATTTGAACTTGGTTTGTTGGAGCTCTAGAGGTGCTTTCCCCTGATTTTCACTAGCTAATTCGAGGAGATTCTATGGACGATTCTCGGCGCCGTCTGGACCAAGTAAGAGCTAAACCTGAGCTCTTCAGTTGCATTCCTTCCTTTTTGAATTCTGAGCTTGTTTCCCTGTTTTTCTGGACCCCTCGGGTTAGAAAAATTCGCCCTGGCTCCATCGCACCCTTCCTATATCAAAAGGTGCAATGCATACTGGCCTGGCCATTGGCCAGTCAGTATGCATCTCACCCAGTACACTTGCTGGGGTGCGATGGGCGCAAGGAGGGAAGTTTTTCAGTGATTTCTCATGGAAGTTTTTCCTGTTTTTTGCCAAATTAGGGCCCTGACTCTTCTCTTGTTTGTTTTTCAGAGATTCATTGGAGAAAAATGGCTGTTACATGGTGAGAACGTGAGCATGAAGAGGAGGACATGGTTGCTTTACATGATCCAGGTACGGTAACTGCACTGCGGAACTGTGGCCTGCTGAAGTTTTTCCACATCTCTAGCATGAGGAAACAAATCAAATTGTTGCAATATTTCCTTGACACCTGGGATCCTACCAGCTAGGTGTTCCAGATCAAAGGCAAATCTATCCCCTTGACTGTCGTGGACATCTATTTTTTGACCGGTTTATCGAGGCGGGGTGCCACTCTCTCATTATCAGGTTCTGATCGTGGGGGCAAATCCGTGAGAGAGTATATTCACCGGTACTGCAGAGAGGGATCTAAACCGAGTGCGGATGGCAAGATCAACATCCGGGATGTCATTGACCGGCCCTTGAGGACCATTCTGTTCACTTTTGCTAGACTAGCTGGTAGTGCAACTCTCCACATAGCTAACAGGTTTTATATGCAGCATGCCTTGGAATGCCTTGAACCAAAGGTGTTCAACTGGTGTGATGCAGTACTCTCCGTGATGAAAGAACAATTGACTAAGGTGAAAAGCAGAAGATCCAAGAATTTTGGCTATGGTTCTATTTTGACCGCTTTCACCTTGGAAAAGATCCCACTGATGCAACCACAATATATTTCACTTGGTTTACCTCCACCAACTGAGCCACAGATGCAGAAATGGGTTGACCTCATGGCCCGACATGCTGGCCAGTCCCAAATTTCTTTCTCTGATACCTTCTTCGAGTGGTTCAACCATTAGGAGATGGTTTATGCCGAGTGTCCATATGCTGGTATGGATTTTCGGGGTGACATGGATTTGGTGCTGCCGGCTGGCAAGCAGTGGGTTGCTATGGGTAATTTCTCTGACCATATCTCTGTTTATTGTTTTCATAACGTTCTTATGTTTTCTTTGATGTGACCAGTTCAACCAGCAGTACACCCGAGAGCACTAGCTGCCACTCCTGCAGGAGAGGCTGTGGGGAGGGCTATCCTTCGCGACCTTGATGTGGCCGAGACTCTTTCAACATTGCAGGATCAGGTCAAGGGTCTCACTCTTGGTATTTTGGATGTGAGGATTGACGAGCTTCCTCTGAGGTTGTAGCGACATACCACTGGCGTGCCGAGTCGATGGACTAGGCTTTTACACATGATTGCACAGGTGGTGACTTGTTATCACCAGCATCATTAGACTAGGGTGCCCCCTAGAATTTTGAATTTTGGGTCATTTGACCGATTTTGTCTTGGTTATAGAACATTATGTGTAAACCATAAACAGTTATATATATATTTTTGATTTTCAGAGCTTTATTTTTGTTAAGTTACATGATCCTGATGCAAATATTGATGAAATGCTTCTTTTTATAAATGTCGCAAATGTCTATCTAACACATAATTTTCCAATGAGTCTGTTAATGTGTTTAAACTTCTAGAAATATGTTGATATTGAATGAAATCGAACTGTCTTTCCAAAATTTTGACCCTTAGGAACATGCGATAAATAGCTGGATTCCATACAGAGTAGATACCAGTGAGCTGTAGAATGACGAGTTGTGAGTCTAGCCTGACAACAAGTCGACGTATGCCATGTGTGATGGCACCAGAGAGGAGTTCTATCAATGTGCTGTATTCAGCAATATTTTTCGTTGACCGACCAATACATACCCCTCCGAAACTCACTAACTCGCTGCTGGGATTGAAGATGGCCCACGCCGCAGAAGATAGGTTCCGCGAACTACGACTCGATCCGTCAGCATATCCAACAAATTATTCCAATAGGTTCGACATCTGTAACAAATGAAAAAAGTGGATTACCTAACCAAAACAATTACCCTTAGCGAAAACAAAAATGTAACAAAAGCATAGGGGTTACTACGCTGAGTTAAGCATAGTAATGCTTGAGGTACAACTCGTTGCGGGGTTGCACCAATGGAATCCCATCATAATCCACTAACTTGTAGGCTCCTTTTGCTAATACACACTTAACAATTTAGGGACCCATCCATAAAGACTTGAACTTACCCGCCCCCAACTTATCAGACTCTTGGTTGTAAAGTAAGACCAGGTCACCTTCTAAGAAGACACAGAATTTGACATTTTTTTCAAACTGTGCCTTGACTCGTTTCTTATGGGCTTCATTAGCCAAAGCGACATCACGACGGGTTTCATCCAATTGGATTAATTCCAAGAAAAAATCCTCCTCTTCTAAAGTTCCGCGGAGAAGGTCGACTGCGATGTTGAGGGACGAGATTTCACACTGAATTGGAAAGATCGCTTCAAGGCCATACACCAGTTGAAAAGGTGTAAACCCATTCATATTCCTCATTGATGTCCAGTATGCCCATAAGGTCGAGTACAGGATCAGGTGCCAACTCTATTTATGGACTCCAATCATCCTTTGCAACATGCGCTTCAAGACCTTTTTGATTGCCTCAACTTGTCCATTAGCTTGCGGATAATACGGAGTAGAGTTGTCATGGGACAGTCCTAATTTGGCAGCCAACTCAACAATCATGTGATTGTGAAAGTGTGATCCATGATTTGTGACTATGGCCTGTGGAATGCCGAATCTGGAGACTACATGATTGAAAAAGAATAGGGCAGCCGTTTCGCCGTTGTTGTTTAATGTAGGCATCGACTTCACCCATTTGGTAAAATAGTCTACCGCGACTATGATATACCCATGCCCCCCGGCCGAGGTGGGGTTACATGTCATGAAACCTATGCCCCATTTGGCGAATGGCCCAATAGCAACTACTGGTTGCAAAGGTGCGGGTAGTATTCTGGTTTTGCAATTGAAGATTTGATAGGCATGGCAACTTCTGACTGTGGTTATGCAATCTTTGAACATTGTTGGCCAAAATTATCCTGCTCGTAAAATATTTTGAGTTGTAGCATAACCAGATTGATGCCCCCCACACACGCCTGAATGACAATCATTCAGGACATTTTCGGCCTCCTCGTGGGTGAGGCACCTCCGCAGAACTGTATCAATACCACGACGGTAAAGCGTATCACCGACGATCATGTAGTCTTTTGCATGGTATCGAATTCGTCGTTGTTCCGAGTGTGAGGTATTAGACCTATATGTTTTGGTTTGGAGATATATTATTATATCTCCATACCACGGATTGCTTGAAGATATCAGAAACAAAGAGTCGTCCACGATTGCTTCTTCTGATGTTGAATTGTTGGACGATGATGGGAGATCACATAGTAACTCTGCGAAAACTAGGGCTTTCTTCGATTTGGATTTTTTGAATTCTAGATTAAACTCTTGTAAAATCGCTATCCATTTTGAATATTTTCCCCCCAACAACTGTCGCGACAATATATAAGTCATTGGGTTGCAATCTGATAAAATGGTAGTTTTTCGGAAGAGGACATAGTGTCAAAATCTCTGTATCGCTTGAATAGCTATGAGAACCAACTTTTCAACATAGGAGTACTTCATTTCTGTATCATTTAAGTTTTGACTTAAATAATATATAGGATGTTCTATCCCATCGTCTTCTTGAACTAAAACCACTGCTATGGTCGTATCCACTGCAGCCAGATACATGTTAAAGTCTTTTTGATAATCAGGAGGATACATTAATGATGCTTTTATTAGGGATTCCTTTAAAGCATCAAAGGAAGCTTGCACGACCTGATCCCAGATGAAGGGTACTTCTTTTTTCAACAGACGAGTATAACCTTTAGCAAGTTCAACATAATTTGGAATGAACCTCCTCAGAAAGTTTGCTTTCCCTTGGAGTTTCTGAATCTGAAGAAAATTTGAAGGTGGAGGCAAATCAATGATTGCCTGAAACTTACATGGGTCGGGACGAATCCTGTCGTTTGAGACCATGAAGCCAAGTAAACGACCAAAACTGACACAAAACACACATTTGTTTGGGTTTAGTCGTATTTTGTAGAAATATCACTCTTAAATGCTGCAGATGATCAGTCCGCTTTCGCGAATGAGCCGGAAGATCGTCGAGATATGGTTGAACGATGTTCTTTATGTCATGGAAGGCATAATTCATTGCCCTCTGAAATTTTTCCCATGTGTTCTTTAAACCAAAGGGTAGCTTGCGATATGAGAATGTGCCCCACGAACAAATAAATGCAGTCTTTGACTGGTCTTGTCGGTAGATATTTATTTGATTATACCCGAAAAATCCATCCATAAATGAAAAGATTTCACATCCAGCGCATGCATCAATTATCTAGTCAATGAAGGGTGTAGGGTAGTTGTCTTTCGGACAAGCTTGATTTACATCCCTATAATCGACGCACACTCTAATCGTTCCTTGTTTTTTCATTACAGGAACAATATTCGATACCTAATCAGTTAGAGGAACCGGGTGTTATAGACATTTTTGTGCCTTACAACATTGAGCATGAAATGTCCATAATCTAAGGGATCCAAAGTCCCTAAACATGTTGTTCCTACCCCTAGAGGAACAAGGCTAACAAACCACAACAATTCACAGAAGTTCTCCACCAGAAACTGCTCAAAAACAAGTCAATTCAGGATCATGTCAATGGCTCCACTGACCATCTGCGCTGAATGTCAATGGCTACACTGGCTACCTGCGCTGAATGTCAAATCCAACACTGGCTACCTGCGCTGAGCGAGAGTGGACATGTGGCAGGCTCATTCCTCAAGGTGTTAGAACCCAGGAAGCTTCCAAAATGACACTTGCCTCAGGGAATTCGACTGGTGATGAGTAAGAGGTTCCAAATCTCCAAGTGGAAGCAAGAACCTCCAAGTGGAATCAAGAACTGATAGAGGGAGAGGACACTAGTCAGATCTCAAGCTGACTCATCCTCTCTCCAAAACATCTATATATGGATCTCTCCTCCATGAGATCTGGAGGCTAGAATTTTGTTATTGCAAAGAATTTCTGTTGGTTTGGGACTGGAATCATTGGGTGCTTAATGCTTTGAAGGGAGGTGAAGATAGGAATTCCATTCTGCTGGGAAGGAGATGCTGGATTGGAGCCCTCTGGGTTGTATCTCTTCCTGAACCTTGTTATTTATCAATAAAGCTATCTTGGTTTTCTCCTATATGCTGATGTATCTTTGATGTATGATTGCATTAATGTATTTGATTTATTTCTAATCCTGAATCATTTATGAATATGAATATCTGCCTTTGTGTTGTGTTCTTCTCTTGTCGCAAGTAGCTGTTCTCTTGTGATCTCGCAGGAATCTGTTGAAGCTGGGCGAGCGAGGAGGAAAGTAGCTGTGAAAACCCAAAGAGAAGAGGATCTGGATCGAGGGACAAACGGAAGACATCGGTAAGTCCATTGATCTCTCCTCTTTCGCATTTCATAAAGGAAGAAACCAGAATAGTTGTCTCTGTTTGTTGCTAAGGCACTGTCACACCTTAGGTGGATAGGATCATCCTGCATAGGCATTTTTCCCCACAAAAAATTGGCGACTCCGCTGGGGAGATTTGTTTTAGTCATTTTATTTGTGTTTCTATCATTGTTTGTTTCATAGACTCAGCAGCAACAATCGAACTGCTTCTGCTATTCTCAGTTGCAAAGTAGACAGTTGCTGCCTTAATCCTTCACTGGATTTTGTCAATGATCTGAAAAATGGATTCACAAATGATTTGATGATCCTTTGTGATAGATATTAGTACCCTCTCAAAGCATCCCTTTGATTGCACCTTGCTTGTGTTTCTGATTTGGCCTGAAACCATTGATTATTGAGCAATCTGTGACCCAGAACCCAGTGAGAAACGAGAGTTTCTCCTTCAGCGCAACTGCTGTGAAGGCATTCTGCATTTCAACGCAGGTCCCGTGAAGGCTACCTGCGCTGAATGTCAAAACCACAGTGTTGAGGTTGCGCTGAACTAGTTTTGCATTGTGCAGCTGGGGTTCTCTGCTCTCTGTTGCCCTGTTTTGATCTCTGATTTTTGCAGCCTGTAACCAGCATAGGTACCAGTCTGATAACTCCTTTTCTCTGCTTAAATTCCGCCTCCTTTTGTACAAAAATACTGTGAGTGTTTTTATGTGTTTTTGGCATTATTACAGTTTTCCTTTGCATGAGCGAAATAATCATCCTGTAGCCCTTGATTCAGATCTGTTGGTTGTGGTCTTAGAAGAGAGTTCATTGGCTGTTTACAGTTGATTATACATTTGCTTTTTGCTTATTGGTTTGAGTTTGTCTCTTTTAAGTGTCGAAACAAGTATTCATTTCGAAAGTCGCAAAGTGTTGTAATCTCTTCTACCCTTGTTGATTTCGAAAAAGTAAACTTGTTTGTACTTGTCATCTAAAAGCAAATTCAAAGTTGTACAAAAAGCTTTCTTTGTAGGCATCAATACTAAGAAAGCGAAAAACAAACACCTGCATTGTGCATTTGCATTTTGATAAGTTTGCATGCTTGATTTAGGAAAAGAGTGCATTAGATGTGCTGATTGCTCTTTGAGAAAAGATGGTGTCTTTCTTTTCCCTTAGTAGCTAGGATTTTCAAAGTTGAAAAGATATAAAGCTTGCTTATCATCTTAGACTGCATTTAGGAATTGTACCATACATCTCGTGGTGATCTAGAAAGGAAAACTTCTAAAAAGATCAACTTAAAATAAACTGAATGAACCTAACAACGCTTTGCAACATAACGCACAACATAGAGGTCTAGGCTAGAGACGTGTTCCGGCGTCGTTAAGCCTGGTGACTGTTGATCTCGTGGAAGGTGGGTGATTCCTCCTGAGGGACGATAGTGCCAGTATGGATTGTGCTCCCACGTACCGTTGCGTATATATTGGGAGACCCCTATAGGAATTTAACCTTTATCCTTAGGAAGCCGTGTCGGCCGCCCTACTCATCGCAATGCACTGAACACAGCATTCAGGAAGATCGACCGCCCGTACCTTAAAAAGTATTCTGCGGTTTTGCGAAAAGTTTGGCACACCCTCTGCCTAGAACTCCAGAGCAGTTTCTTTTGGCCTTTTTCAAACTCTATAACAGAAAAAGTCCATCCGAGCATTTGTCACTTCGGGCTCGTTAAAACATCGAAGGAGACTAGAGTCATCTTTAGCTTTTTCTCGACTCTTTAAAATTGAAAAAGCAAGTTGTGTCTAAGCGTCGTTAAAATTTATTTTAAACGGAATAATCATCACCATTCCCTCGTTGGTCTTCGAAGTTAGTCTCTTTTCATCGCAAGTTCTTGTAGAATCGCTAGAAAATCTTTTGGATAGACTAAATATTTCTGAACAACCGTCGACATATAGGACTGTGTCATCTGACACAGCAGCAGCAGAACCTCCTGCTGCTACTCCAATGATGTTCAATGGTATACCATCTGTCCCGGCAAGTTATCAACAACAAGCCGGAGTCCCATCAGGGACTGCTTCGACAACATGGTTAGTTCCTATTTCTTCATCCGGATTATCATCTAGTATTTCTTACGTTGAAACTCAAAAAATTGATCCAATGTGTCTTCAAAGGCCAGTCTACCCTTTAAGTACTGGATTTCCGCCATATGGAGGGCAGTATGCCTTTTCATTGTTCCCTCCCAGAGAACAACCATATGGGAGTTTACAACAAAGTTCAGGTCAAACTGGAATTACATCCAGTGGTTGGGTACCAATACTGCCTCAGCAGCCAAGGGTTGTATATTCAATGCAACCAGTCCGCCCTGTGTCGAATATTCCCACTATACCTGCTATGGTGAATGCGTCGCAAGTACAAGCGCTACTTGTTGTATGTCAACCCCAACAGCCTCAAGTTGCAATACAACAGCCTCTTGTCTCAACGACTCAATCACAACCTCAGGTTAGTGCTTCCTTATCTGGAGCGACTCAGGCTCAAACAAGTACTATGACTCCTCATCTTGGTCAATCATCTAGTATTGGACAACAACAAATGGTCCAACAACCAGGGATGGTTCAATCAGAACAACCGCCATTCCAGCAATCATATCAAGGACCTGAGCAACAAGTCTTTGTAAGTAATAGGCAACCGTATTATAGTGGTTATGCCCATCAACCTTGTCAAAGTTGCCAGCATTATGCTGGTATGCAAAGACCCACTGCTCAGGCAATTCCATCGTATCCTGGGTATGCTTCGCCTAACCTGAATCAACAGTTGCCCTTTGTAGCAACTCTAGAATTACCAGATCTAAACCGGCTAACGAATGATCCAATTGCTTATGCCCCTTGGTGGCCAACGATTCCACATAAACTTCCGTCAGATATTCCTAAATTTAATGGAAATCC
Source organism: Pinus tabuliformis (assembly GCA_031772625.1). Classification (NCBI taxonomy): domain Eukaryota; kingdom Viridiplantae; phylum Streptophyta; class Pinopsida; order Pinales; family Pinaceae; genus Pinus; species Pinus tabuliformis. The sequence goes on from CM062804.1 coordinate 1,564,722,204, forward strand.
AGGTGAAGATCCATCGAATCACGTGATGACATTTCATCTATGGTGTTCATCAAACACCCTAAACGATGATTCGATAAGGCTTCGCCTTTTTCAGAGGACGTTAACGGGTCCAGCGACAAAATGGTATATTGAGTTGCCTAGAGCTTCGTTCGAAAACTTCAGTACCTTAGCCACGACTTTCTTAACCCATTTTCAATTACCGATAAGGTATGAAATGAGAACGAAACTCCTAACCAACTTCAAACAGACAACGACCACTCACATATCTGATCATATACATGAGTGGTGACGTCGTCGTAGGATGGTGAAAACGTACGTTCCCGATTAGCTATTAGCTGAATGGTTTATCAAATCCTTACGTCCTACAATCACGGAACATGTGGCAAAAGGGTGAGTCATAACAGAAGAGCAATTCATCGCCCGTGCGCAATATCTGGACTTGGTCTACACTCAGTCTGGCACGCTCTACGACAAAATACCTGACGCCCCTAGACCGGAATTCTCAATTCCTCCTCCTCCTAATTCAAACAATGACTCTCATGCCGGCGATGGTGTGATTGGCACGACAGACATGAAATCGACAAAGGCTATATCTAAAAAGGCCCGAAATATTTCCGGTCAAAATGCAAATGAGGAACTTCTTGCCTCGGAAGTAAAAGTCATGTCGAACGACAAGGGCAAACAACTGAAGCAACCAGGGGGCAAGAAGAAAAAGAAAGGGAGAAAAAGGAAACCCCCTGCGGGGTGTCATATATGCAATGAGGATCATTGGATAGCAGATTGTCCATACAAAGCTGAGCTTAAAAGATTCTTTAAGAGTTCGAAAACCTGAACTGTGTTGACTGATCTGTTTCCAAGCCCGAGAACCAAACTGGTTGCTAATCAAAATTCTTCCCGATCCCAAGTGCTTATGTTGTCTGTATCAAAGCAGCAAAATGATGCTTTGACGAGGAATAAAGATTACAGGAATCCAAAGCTGTCGAACAACAAGGCTAATGAAAAACCTAGTAGTTCGATAACAACTTTCACCGAAGTTGTGCCACCCATCGTTCCTGAGCCAATGATAAAGTCGCAAAAGGGAGCAATACACAAATCGACATTTAATCCTTGTGTGAAAACAACACAGATAGAGGACCTGGCCCAATCGCCATCCGCTATGTCGACACTTGAGGTACCGCAAAATTGCTTCTCCCAAGAGCAAGCTTTATTATCAGCAATTGGTGGGATTGACCCAATGGATTCCAATCTTGTGGCCTTTGTTCATAAAGGATATGACCCTCAGTTACTAGCTCAACTAGCTTTCCTTATTCAAGTGAAAGCCCTCAACAAAACTGTTCATCGAACAATTATTGATGAGGGGGCATCTACATGTATTATGTTGATGAGTTGCTGGAAGAATTTAGGCTCACCACCCTTGTCGAGATCGTCAACAACGTTAAAAGAATTTGATGGACGATCATACACTCCATACGGGATTTTAAGTAACTTGCAAGTTGAACTAGGGGGCAAAACAGTAGGAATTGATGTTGAAGTAATTGATGGAAACCTCGATTACAACATCATACTGGGAAGGCCCTGGATATATGCCATGGCCGCAGTTTTGTCGACCTACTTCAGAAAGATTGCATTTCCCTTTCAAGGAGGAATTACAGTCGTCGACCAACAAACTTTCCTCCCCGACAGTTCACAAGTTACAGGAAGCATTCCAATGATCCATGGAAGCAATCATTCGCCTCAAAATATTGGAGTAGGTCTCCTAAAAGACCCTGCTTTAATGGGTACTTTTGCCCTACCGCCTGCAAGTAATCTGGAGGAAGTGGCCACAGTGGAAACCTACAATATGAAATCTTCTATATCTAATGGATTCGGAAGATTCCTAAATATTTTGTCAGCGTGGATCATCGCCCTAATAGAAATACTGTAAATACAGTGGGCTCCGAGGACGGTTCTTATCTCGTGTCAACCTCGTTAAAAAATGAAACAAGGAGTCATGAGGATAGTTCTTTTACTGTGTCAACCTCATTAAAAAATGAAACAAATCCCCTTTCCGAGTCTCAAAGGTAAACCTTCATTCCAACCACCGAGTTGAATGCAATGAAGCTTGGGGGGAATGCACCTCGATTTGCGTTATTATGCTGGGGGCATGCAAACTTAACGAGCAGTTTTAGCATAAAGTTCATGCTCGTTAAAAAATAAACGCAAGATTCCAGCAGTTTTAGTGCATAGTTCATGCTCGTTAAAAAATAAACATAAGTTTGAGCAATGTTTTTTCGCGTTCAAGATCGTTAAAAAATGAACCTATTTCGGTAAATAACCATTGTGTATGTAACTTTATCAGCCATTAAAGCCTTGGTCGTGTTTGCACCATCACCTCCACTTTTCATTTGGCCGATCGTTGACCTCCATATGATTGTTTACCCATTTTGAGGAACAGCTGCGAAGAGTGATTTCACCTAGCCATCCTTCTGACACTGCCGTGATTGGAAAATTCCAACCTGTACCTGGAATCAGCTGCTAACCCTATTTATCACTCGTTCCTCAAAAGACGAGTCTTCTTTAAGCTCTTTTCAACTGACTCGTAAAATATGAAAATATTGTCGAGTTTTGGCCTTCCAGCTCGTTAAAGCAACCGGAAGTGCTATCCCTCCTCTAGATTTTAATCTTTTTGGACCTGAGGGATTATTGCACAAAAAGATCGAGCGCTTGTTTTGTTCAGCTCGTTAAAACTATCGAAAACTCATCCCTTTTGTATTGTTTTATACTTTTTGGGACTAAAGGGATTAGATGACGAAAAAGGATTTTTGGAGTTAACTTTATGTACCTTTTCAGACTCTCTAAAAATGAAAAGGACCGAGTTATCTTTGTCGTTAGACTCGTTAAAATCACTATATAGCGACAAACTTGTCTTTAGACGAGAATGAGTTTCACTATCGCTAGGCTCGTTAAAACATAGCGATGGGCTTGCCCGAAGGGCAGGTTATAGAACAAGCATATGTTATCCTCCTCAAGCTTGACAAAAATAAAGAGGTACTGGTCAGCAATGACTGGGGAAAAATTGGGAGAAACTAAAGAAAACTTTGATGGTAGCAAGTCGCTCTTGAACATGACACTTTTCCTCTGTACCACAATCGGGTTGGGTTGTTTCATTCACCGGTCACATCACCATGGTCTTGCCACACCATCCATATTTTGGGTAATGCTACCGATCCATCGCATCAGTGTCACCATATGTTCAAGAGAAGTCGTTCAGAAAGAGTCAACCGGGTCGCATCCACTGCCATACATTATCCTTCATCCATTCATGACCGCCACCCTGAATCATATGTCACAGATCGTTTTCACCTCCATCAAAATCATTAGCTTCGTTCCGTGTCACTGATGTGGGATTCATTAAGGCCCTCCTTTGACGGATCGCTTCTTGTCGACATCAGCTCATTATCCAAGAAGTTGATCTAGGAACAACCCCTTCAGTACTTTGAAGCTTGCATGCCTTAATGGCAAGTTTCTCACTTCCGGCGACAGGTATACATCAATGACCTTCGACCAGGAGATTTTGCGTGGTGTTCGACGCCAAGTCCTTTATTCACACCACGTGAATTGTACTGCAGTACCTTGAGGGTCATTATCATTATCGGTGATTCCTCTCGCGCTTGTTAACGATTTACCTCATTGACCAGTAATCAAGCGATGTCTTTCCATGTTCGACTTCAGAACAATCCTCACATGGATCGACTTGTACTTAGAGTGAAGATCGAACGAGTTTGAAGACCTCGGATCTAGTTTCATCCATCCGGGCTACGATATATATTCAGGAAAGATAAAGACATTTGACATGTACATCATTGCAGCAGATGATCATCCTACTGAAAGGATGATAATTTCATCAAAATTATCAGTCTACCATCAGACGATTGTCTCTTCTATGTACAAAAATGGATTTATAAAGCTGAGCATGGGAATGCCCGCCTCAGCTAGATCATGATAGTAGTATGAAAAGTAATGTATTGTATTGTATCTTATTACAGGTCTCCTCCCAGCAATTGGATGAACTTCGGACCCTCCTGGATAAAGCATTTCACCCGATAAACGGCCTCATACTTTAGGGGGCAACTGTTATAGACATTTTTGTGCCTTACAACATTGAGCATGAAATGTCCATAATTTAAGGGATCCAAAGTCCCTAAACATGTTGTTCCTACCCCTAGAGGAACAAGGCTAACAAACCACAGCAATTCATAGAAGTTCTCCACCAGAAACTGCTCAAAAACAAGTCAATTCAGGATCATGTCAATGGCTCCACTGACCATCTGCACTGAATGTCAATGGCTACACTGGCTACCTGCACTGAATGTGAAAGCCAACACTGGCTACCTACGCTGAGCGAGAGTGGACATGTGGCAGGCTCATTCCTCAAGGTGTCAGAACCCAGGAAGCTTCCAAAATGACACTTGCCTCAGGGAATTCGACTGGTGATGAGTAAGAGGTTCCAAATCTCCAAGTGGAAGCAAGAACCTCCAAGTGGAATCAAGAACTGATAGAGGGAGAGGACACTACTCAGATCTCAAGCTGACTCATCCTCTCTCCAAAACATCTATATATGGATCTCTCCTCCATGAGATCTGGAGGCTAGAATTGTGTTATTGCAAAGAATTGCTGTTGGTTTGGGACTGGAATCATTGGGTGCTTAATGCTTTGAAGGGAGGTGAAGATAGGAATTCCATTCTGCTGGGAAGGAGATGCTGGATTGGAGCCCTTTGGGTTGTATCTCTTCCGTAACCTTGTTATTTATCAATAAAGCTATCTTGGTTTTCTCCTATATGCTGATATATCTTTGATGTATGATTGCATTAGTGTATTTGATTTATTTCTAATCCTGAATCATTTATGAATATGAATATCTACCTTTGTGTTGTGTTCTTCTCTTGTCGCAAGTAGCTGTTCTCTTGTCACAAGTAGCTGTTCTCTTGTGATCTCACAAGAATCTGTTGAAGCTGGGCGAGCGAGGAGGCAAGTAGTTGTGAACACCCAAAGAGAAGAGGATCTGGATCGAGGGACAAACGGAAGACATCGGTAAGTCCATTGATCTCTCCTCTTTCGCATTTCATAAAGGAAGAAACCAGAATAGCTGTCTCTGTTTTTTGCTAAGGCACTGTCACACCTTAGGTGGATAGGATCGTCCTGCATAGGCATTTTTCCCCACAACACCGGGTAAATAAAACCAGCATGGAGGAGCTTTTCAACTTCCACCTTGATGGCAGTGACTTTCTTGGGGTGCACCTACCGGAGCTGTTGTCGTACCGGTTTGACATCTGGATACATCTTAATTTCGTGTTCAACTATGCTCGAGTCAATGCCTGGAATTTCATCATGTGACCAACCAAAGACATCTCTAAATTCACGAAAAGAGCGTAATATATTTGCAGTTCTGAAGAAGAACAAGATTTTTTGACATGAATATTCTCTACAACATCTGTTTTGGTCGAGATATTTATGGCGATAGTCTCTTCAATATTAGACAGGTTTTTCTCAGAATCCACCATATTTATAGTATTTTATAAAAAATAAAAATTTTTGGGTTGATCAAGGTCACTGGAACTATCTTCCTTACAATCCATAAGATGGGAACGATGGTGGTAATCTTCCCATGGTGCCTTGTCAGTCATCATTGATTGAACAATTCCTTCATCTGTAAAATGTAATTGCAATAAAGGATCTGGAGGGGTGCCATATTCCTTAGACCTATCTACCCAAATGCTTGATGAGCGTTGATTGGGGCTTGCCTCCCATGCTGAAAACATTGATTGCTACAATATTTCTATTGGGCTTGGAGGAAATACCTGTAGATGATCCATGTTAATATCATTTTTGGACATCTTTTGAATATAATATATCATATTGTAGGTTCCCACCGCTGCCACTTCCTCCAAATTGATTGGAGGCGGTAGGAAAAAAGTCCCCATTAATGTAGGGTATTTTAGTAGGCCTACTCTGATATTTTGAAGCGAATCATCACTTTCGTGGATCATCGGAATGCTTCCCGTAACTTGCGAATTGTTGGGGAGAAATGTTTGTTGGTCGATGATCGTAATTCCGGTTACACAACAATTTGTCACCGTCCCTGCTACCCTTGTCCCGTATCTTGGAGGACTCATTCTGGGACCTATGAGAAGTGACATGAACTAAAAAAACTTGCATTAAATTCCTCTGAACATGAGATTTGTTTGCCCTGAAGACATCTCCTGCTGAAAAACCCTAAAAATAGCTCTTTTTCCATTGGTGCAGTTTCATAGTTCAGACCTCGCACCAAGAGGGCCAATCCTCCAAAGAGGGTGCTCCCATTGGTGCTCTTTCATAGAGCCTAACCCGCGCCAACCATATTAAGAGGTGTTTTTCGAAAATAAATGGTGGAAGCTTCGTCCTAACAAATTCCTATCTATCTTGAGTTGGGTGTTTTGGCTATGGATTTCCATAGAGAGGAGGTGGTTTGCCACCTATCATGGAAGCTTCCTTGATGATAGGGCCAATCCCATGATTAGAGGGATCCCAAGTCCCCTTCCTCCATAAAAGCTTGCCCATTTCCTTTGCAAGCTATTTTTTTTTTGGAGAGTTTTTGGAGAGTTCAAGAGATTCAGAATTGTCAAGTTTCCAAGAGCTTAATGCTGCAAGAGCCTTCTTAATTCCCATAAGGCCAAATCCAAGCAAGGAGATTATTGTCCAAGAACCAAAGAGAGAGGCTTGTCCTTATTCCCAACAGGCTTTGCGAGACATGTGCTGCTGACTACCCGCCAAAGGAGAATCCAGCGTCAGAACTTTGGTTGTATTCTTCTTTGATTAAGTATTAATGAACGACTATTGGTTATGGTTCCACTCTTGTTGTTATTTGTGATGATGATGAGTTATATCCTTTCTGACTGATATATAGTTGCATATGCTGGATTTTATGCTTGTGTTTGTGTCGTTTCTTGTATGTGCAGGTGTCCATTCACGGAGATCGTGAGGATTGTGATCTGTCGGAGCAAAGGAACGGGAGAACCACCTCTTCTACAAACAATAGCATTGGAATCCAGGTAGGCCTTCATCACTGGTCTGTTAATTTGCAATTAGGAACTTGCGCTATAGCGTTTGATGATTGTTGCTAGACCCAGTCTGGGCTAGTAGGGATCGCCTCTGTCCGTAGAGGGGATTTACCTCTTCAACAATTTGGCGACTCCACTGGGGATCTCAGCTTGTTGTTTGATTTGTAAACTGTAGACGGAGCCTGAAGTACGGCCAGGTAGCCTTCGAAACGCTATTGCTCTGCATTAGCGAAGTAGATCAATGCCACTTCAGTCAATCTCCGGTTTGGTTTACGGACTGAACAACTTGGAGCTTGTCTTGCCTTTTCGGTTGTTTCTCGTTTTTTCTTGCTTGGTCAGCCTCTTGGGTTGGGTTCTTTTTCTGTTTTTGCTTCTTGGTTTGCCTGGTTATCATTGGTCTGGTTTTGGATTGCTTATTTTTCATTTTGACACAGCAAACTTGACTGGCGCATTTTTTCGCGTAACAGTCGCACCAATTGGTGCTAGTTGTCAATATATCACTCGCGCCAATTCTTAAAAGGCGCTAGTTTCAGCCTGACAGTCGCGCCAGGACTGGGGACTGCTAAGGTTTGCTTGTTTTTAAGACTTCTGAGCCTGGTCTTTGATTTTGGTTACATTTTCTCGACTGCTTGAGTGTGTTGGAGTCCTGTTTGACTGGTTTTAACCTTCATCCTTTGGTTGTTTGCCATTTTCCATCGATTTCACGTTTTTAGCCCTAGGGCATCTAGTGGCTTTGTGTGTCGAGCCCTCCTTAGGAGTTTTTGGTCTTTTATTGGTCCAGTCAACTTTCTGATTGCTCCCCTGCATTCGTTTAGTAGTTGTTGATCATTTCATTGCGTTGTTTGAGTGACTAATCTCTTTTTCACTTGAATTCCGCCTTGTTTCGCTTTGGGCCTAGATTACACGGCTCATTTGTGTCTTTGGGATTTTTCTTGGTTTTGAAGGACTGCTTTGTCAATTTAGGGATCTGATTGTGCTTGCATTGAGTGAAATTTGCTTGTTTTTTCTCTCTTATCATCATTTCTCAGATTGCTCTCTTTTCATTAGTTTTTCAGTTTGTTTAGTGCATCTTGCCCTTAACATTGAAAAATAAAAAAAAAATCTCTTTTGCTTTTCATTAGTTAATGTGAATTAGAGCTTTTCGTTGTTATTAGTGATTAGTGACTTTGAAGAAAAGCTTTTTGATTTCCATTAGCTGCATTAGAGATATCATTGGTTGTTTTCTGATCATTTTGTGTGTGTGAAAACTCTCAACTCTCTTATAGTTAGCGTTCATCGAATAAAATGATATACTGTGGCATATAGCTTGCATTTAGGAGATTTTGAGATACTACATTCGCTAGGGCCTGAAAACTGAAACGTAATTGAAGATAAACATTAAAATCTACTCAATTTACACTAAGGCAGCATTGGAATTTAACGAAACATATTTAGAGGTCTAGGCTAGAGACGTGCTCCGGCATCGTTAAACCTAGTCACTTTTGTTTCCACTCAAGGTTGGGTGATTCCTCCTTTTGTGACTCAATAGTGGTCTAGTACGGAATTGTGCTCCCATGTACCGTCGAGTATATGGGGAGACCCCACTAGGTTATCATCCTTTATCCATAGGAAGCCAAGTCTGCCGCCCTATACCCGTGATACACCGAACACAGCATTCGGGGAGATTGCCTGCACGTACGGAAAGTCCTTGGTTGATTTCTCTTTCATTTCTAAAACCAAGGTGTATATTGCAGTTCACAGTTATTTGGTACACCCTCTTTGCCTAGTATCCCTGAGCAGTCATTCGATCTTTTCTGACTCCCTAAATTTGAAAGGATCACCAAGCGCTTGTCCTTTCACGCTTGCTTCAAATCTGAAAGTGATAGAGTCACCTTTTATCCATTTCTTGACTCTTAAAATATGAAACGGTGAAGTTTCTTAATTTCAATGTGGTAAAAATTAAATCACCTACGATCACACGCCCTGTTAGATTCTGCTTGTTGGCCGTTTGATTGTGTGTCTTGACTCTTTTTCAACCCCGTGTGCGGTTTTCAGTTCTTGATGGCAACTTTTCGAGAGTTCACCAACCCAGGAATCCCCTCTGGCGGGAATCCTGGTCATTTTCCTCCTTTTGGGAATGTTGGTGCTCCTTACATGGCAACGTTGTCCCTTCCTGGGTTAACTGTTGGGTTTCCTATTTGGTTGTTCTCAACCTCTGTAGTCCCTAATGTCTCAACTACTGGTCAATCAGTTCCTCCACCCGAACAACATCATGTTGATTCCAAGGTGGACCTCTCCCCTTCTTCGCCTGTTTCTACGTCCTCATCTTCTACTTCGCCTAGTGAAAGTCTGGATTCAAGTAACCAGGTGACTAAGAAGAAGAAGAAGAAGATGAAGAAGAAGAATAAGTCTGATAAATGTGAGGCCACCTATGCAGCTACTGCTCCGAGTACATCTCAAGTCGGAACTCCTTCTGCTCCTCCACGGAAGGTTAAGTTTCCTTGTAAATTGTGCAAGGGAGACCATCTTCTTCGTGATTGTCCTGGCATTCCTAGGGTCTTAGAAGCATGGTCTCACGATCCGGCTTGCCCCTCATCATCCTCTGAAGCTCATGGCGATGCCACCCTATCAACTGAAAACATTCAGAAGAAAGGGAAGATTCGAATCCCCTATAGACTATGTGAAGGCAACCATCCCCTTCACCTTTGTCCGCTCATGGATAAAGATTCCACTATTTTGGAAAGTCTTACAGCTTCCTCACCCCAACTTCCCGTTGGTTATCAGAGTCTCTCTTCAGATCGTCTCCTTGTCGAAAAAGAGATTGACTTAGATTCTTCTCTTGTCCAGGCTCCTCTTCCCGAACCTGGCTATGCTAAGCCTGGTCCATACCAATCGTTGGTCGTTGAGAGTATCAACTTAGTTTCCCCACCCGTTGATCACTCTATTTTGGAAGAGCATCATGCTCATGTCCTTCTCATCTCATCAGATTCTCCAGAGTCTGAAAGCGACTCTCTTGTCTCGGCTGCTCCAGAGAGTCCTTCTTCGGTTCCTGTAGAGCATGGGGGCAATCATACGATTCCCCCACCAAGTAGTTTGGTTTCTTCCTTTGACTGGAGTCACTTGACTACTTTCCGCCTCCCTTTCTATGTGCCTTTCGAGATCACGATACACGCCTACAATAAGGCACTACCTGGCACTGTTCTGGATGAGGGTGACTGGCACTGTTCTGGAAAGCTTTGGGTTCCCCACAGCTTGTGCCAGTCACGCAGAATCTATTGGCCTTCGACAGAGGAGCCTGTCAACCTGTAGGAGTCCTCCCCAAGTTTCTAGTTACTTTGGGGGGCAAAACCGTCTATATCAACGTCATGGTTGTCCAAGGTGTGAATTTCAGTTTTCTCCTTGGCCGTGATTATATTTATGCCATGGGGGCCCTCGTTTCTTCCCTTTTCCATGTGGTCTGCTTTCCACACGCTGGAAGAATCGTGACCATCGATCAGTTATCGTTCTTTGGTCCCCAAGTGCCTCCTGCGTAGCTCTCATCCCCTCCTGGTTTTTCTCCACTAGTTGTATCTGCCCCACCGCAGGTCAACTACGTGGCTACTTCTCCCATGCCTGTATCCAGTGATGATGCCATCATGCATAGTGTCCTGGGGGCATTGGGACCTGACTTCCAAAATGTTTTCCTTCCACTGGGAGTGGCACTCTTGGAAGCAATGAATTCCTGTTCATTATGATGAAGTTCGTGCGGAGCATAGTTTGCTTTCCTATGTCAAGCTCCTTAAAAAATGACACTGGGTCTGGTTGGAGCATAGTTTTCTTTCCTATGTCAAGCTCCTTAAAAAATGAAACTGGGTCTGGTCAAAGCATAGTTCCTTTCCTGTGTCAAGCTCCTTAACAAATGAAACTAGGTGTCACGTGGATAGTTCCTTTAAGTGCGTCAACCTCGTTAAAATAATGAAACATGAGCTTGTTCAATTCGAGTGCGATCAAAATATTGTCAACCTTCACTCCATTTTCAATGGACTAAAGCTTGGGGGGCATGTACCTCGGATTGAGACATCATGCTGGGGGGCATGCCCATTTCCCTTGTTTTCAAGCATAGTTTGCATGTGCGTGCTTTTAAGCTTGCGTAAAAAATAAAAATTCATTTCCAAGCATAGTTTGCATATGTGCTGCCATGTGTGCTTTTATGCTTGTGTAAAAATAAAATATGTGATTAAATACATTTTGCATTGGGTCATTTGTTATGCAACTAATACATTAGATTACATTTGTGTTCGACATCTGCATAGCATATAAAAACATCATGACATGCAAAAGATCCATCCAAAATAGGCATATGTATGTATGTGTATATATATATATATATATATATATATATCTATATCTGTGTGTGTGTGTGTGTCGAAATGTTTGCACAACGTGCATCACATAGATCAAAAATATACATGTTTGTCTTAAATACATCCGGAGACGACATGTCTCTCAAAAAATATGCATGAAAATAAACCCTAGGTGTCTAATCTGCGTGGTGCTCATGATAACAAGTCACCGCACGCACTAGGCGTCTCAGAAGACGGTGGAGGTGACTAGGCACTCCCACTGTATGTCTCTGGTATGCCAGTGGAACATCTGCCAGCCGGGCATAATCTGGAATCCCCCGGGCGATCCCCTCGAGGTTCTGGATCAACTCTCCTCCCTCGGCACCCTCTGCCTGAAGGTCAGCTGCAAGCTGAGTTCTCCGTGAAATGGAAGAAATACCGGCTGGTCTCTCTGGGCCGACATCTGCATACACATATAACTGCTGTCAGAATGAACATGTATTGAAAGAGATCATACCCAGCTCTTCGTCCCACTCATCTCCCTCCGGCAGTGGGAGATCTGGATCACCAGTGAAATCGGTCCCTGCGTATGGCCAGTCTTCGACTATGATTAACTGACGACGTAGCCACCCAAAAAACTCTGGCCTCCAAGACATCTGTTGGCCCCCTCCTCCTCTGGGCATCAATGCTGCCCAACGAGCCATTCTTGGCTCCCATGGTACTGGCTCAGCTACTACGGCCCCTTGGCCTTGGAAGATTGGTAATCATTCCAGAATGAACGATACCAGGATAGAGCCATAGCCAAACTGTTTCAGTTTGGCTTGCTTGCCTTTCGTGAGTTGTCTCTTCATACTTACTGTCACTGTTGTGGCCCAGTCAAATATCGTGGGACTCATACACTCCGAGGCCAGTATGAGCTGGGCTTTTGTCGCCTCGTGCGGTGCCTGCGACCCCGCAGCCCGCGTGATGGTATGTAGCACCACCCTGAGTGCTAGATCCTCGATAGTAGCAATGTCTACCTTCGCACTCCCGGATCCAAATCGTGCCCTCGGGCACACTCGTGCCATCACCTCTTCCATTTTTTCGCCAGACGGTCTGCTCCCTGTCAGTATGGGCACCAGACCTCTACGTGACAATCCGGTTATAAAGTAGATGTCAGGAACCTCCAGTTCTAATACTTGATCCCGCAGCTTGAACACTTGTTCGTTCACATCCCAAATGCTGATCAGGTATTGTAAGAGCTCAGGTTGAGCTCGTAAACAAGGTGTCAGGAAGAATTTCTTCAACCCACAATTCCTGAGGGTGTTCATGCAATTTTCATCTTCCATGGCTAATTCGTCCTCTTTCTCGTGCTCCCTCTCTTTCCATTCAATCACCATTTTTCTCGGTTGCCTGCATCCATATGGTCAAGAACCCTTGATTAGATCTCTGTTATGCCAAAAAATTCTTTCAGATTAATTATAAATCCAGAATTTTGGGCGGAAAATTAGGTTCCGCCGTTGGCGCGGCTGTTTCTAAAACAGTCGCGCCAATCGGCGTAGGCCCTTTGCATATAAAAGCCCATTGGCGCGGGTCCGTGCCCGATACCCGTGCCAATGGGCGCAGCCCTAAATTTTGCAAATCCTTCCACAGGAATCTAATGGGCAGAGGGAAACTATCAAAAAATGGATTGAAATGAAGTACTAGGAAGCGCCTCTTACCTGGAACTGACGGAACTCTGAATGGTAGCCCGGATCTGTCGCAATCGCCGTCAGAAGTTCGCACACCAAATGGACCACTGCTGCTCTTCAGTGAGGTAAATAGTAAAAAGTAATTTTATTTTTACCATTTGACATATTTATAACTTTTTGAACTCAAAATAGGTTTTGAAAGTTATTTTTCTGAATATTTTAATATATTTTTTGTCAAAAATGGGTTTTACACTTGCTTTTTGTGCAGCAACAGGTTTTTATGCGACTTAAACGGTGAAACGAGTTATATTTTATACTTTTTCGGACTCGGTAAATACACGAAAAAGTCATTCTGGAGTCATCTTTCAGCTCTTTTCTGACTCTCTAAACATGAAAAGATGGTCGAGTTTCCCTCTTGACTCGTTAAAAGAAACGAGAGGCGGTCGCCTTTAAGCTCTTTTTTTCGACCGTTTAAACATAAAAAATATTGCCGGGCTTTTGTCGTTTCAGGCTCATTATTTGTTACAAAATGACGTGCTTCTGACCATTTTTTTACTTTTTTGGGTTGAAGTTACTACTTACGAAAATTACTCCTCGATCGTAATGGTCGGGCGGTTCTTTCGAGTATCATTTTATACTTTTTCAGGCTCGAGAGACACAACTCTATGAAAAAGGACCCCCCTGGAGTTTTCTTTTCTGTTGTCTTTTCAAACTCTCTAAACATGAAAAGATGCTGAGTTCTCCCTTTGTCAGACTCGTTAAACTCTGATGACATTGGATTCAGTCGAAATGACGTTACTCGAGTCTCTCCTTCCTAGGGCTCGTTAAATGTACTGGGATGGATTCGCCCGAAGGGCGACCTGATATTACAAGCATATGCTATCCCCTTCAAGCTTGTTAATAAAAATAATCGGGGTACTCGCCAGAAATGGTGGGGAAAATGGAACCAGAATCATTGTCGTGTCGGCAGTATGTCGCTCTTGAACATGGCACTTGTCTGCATTCGTGTCAGGGTGGGGATATCTCATCTCGTTTTTCACTTGCCTCTGTGGGTTTGGGTGATCCTGTTTGACCTCTCATCTGCTCTTTGCCTTGTCACCATGACCTCTGATCGATTGATGTCAAATACTGCCAAGTCCACTGTCGTGCCACCGATATGTTCAAGAGAAGTTGACCTCTGCAAAATATCAACCTCCCTCTGATAACTCATATGATCCTGATTCACAAAAACATTATCTTCCTCTGTCTCGCGTCGATGATGTGGGAAACACTATGGCCCACCTTCGGTCAAGGTCACTTCCTGTCGACTTCAGCTCATTATCCAGGAAGCTGATCTAGAGACTCCCTTCTGGTGCCTTGGAGCCTGCATGCCTCAATGGCAGGTTCTTCGCATTCGACGTGAGGTTTTCATCATTGGCCTCCGATTGGATGATTCTACGGGTGTTCGATGCCAGCTCACTGATTCACACGCCATAGATTGTACCTGTAGTACCTTGAGGGCCATTGTCATTATTGGTGGTACCTCTCGCGTCTGTTAACAGCTTCCATCATTGGCTGGTAATCAGACGATGTTCTTGCATGTTCGACTTCAGCTCATATATTCGCATGCTTGAACTTGTACTTTGTTCAGGTCGAGATGGAGCGCAAGACCCTGGATTTTGTCTGTTGGAATCCAGGCTGCGATTTTGTGGATTACTATGATTGTTACATGACTCATTTACTGGATGGCTGCGACCATGCCCGAGTCTATTTATCGATCCTCGCTGGATGGCTGCGCCCATACCTTGGATCTGGATTATTATGTACTCTGCTATGGATGGCTGCGCCCATACCACACATATCATATATTTGAGATATCGGTTGTACTTCTCCACGCAGGTTTTCCAGGCGGCAGTGTTTTCAGTTGGACATGTTCTCGTAAAGCATTTCACCCCTCTCTCTCTCGGGCCTCATGCTTTAGGGGGCATCTGTTACACAACAATTTGTCACCGTCCCTGCTACCCTTGTCCCGTATCTTGGAGGACTCATTCCGGGACCTATGAGAAGTGACATGACCTAAAAACACTTGCATTACATTCCTCTGAACATGAGCTTTGTTTGCCCTGAAGACATCTCCTGCTGAAAAACCCTAAAAATAGCTCTTTTTCCATTGGCGCGGTTTCACAGTTCAGACCTCGCGCCAAGGGGGCAAATCCTCCAAAGAGGGCATGCCCATTGGTGCTCTGTCATAGAGCCTCACCCGCGCCAACCATATTAAGAGGTGTTTTTTAAAAATAAATGGTGGAAGCTTCGTCCTAACAAATTCCTGGACTGCTATCTATCTTGAGTTGGGTGGTTTGGCTACGGATTTCCATAGAGAGGAAGTGGTTTGCCACCTCTCATGGAAGCTTCCTTGATGATAGGGCCAATCCCATGATTATAGGGATCCCAACTCCCCTTCCTCCATAAAATCTTGCCCATTTCCTTTGCAAGCTAGTTTTTTTTTTGGAGAGTTTTTGGAGAGTTCCAGAGATTCAAAATTGTCAAGTTTCCAAGAGCTTCATGTTGCAAGAGCCTCCTTAATTCCCATAAGGCCAAATCCAAGCAAGGATATTATTGTCCAAAAACCAAAGAGAGAGGCTTGTCCTTATTCCCAACAGGCTTTGCGAGACATGTGCTACTGACTACCTGCCAAAGGAGAATCCAGCATCAGAACTTTGGTTGTATTCTTCTTTGATTAATTATTAATGAATGACTATTGGTTATGGTTCCACTCTTGTTGTTATTTGTGATGATGATGAGTTATATCATTTCTGATAGATATATAGTTGCATATGCTAGATTTTATGCTTGTGTTTGTGTCGTTTCTTGTATGTGCAGGTTTCCATTCACGAAGATCGTGAGGATTGTGATCTGTCAGAGCAAAGGAACGAGAGCAACACCTCTTCTAAAAACAATAGCATCGGAATCCAGGTAGGCCTTCATCAATGGTCTGTTAATTTGCAATTATGAACTTGCACTATAGTGTTTGACGATTGTTGCTAGACCCGGTCTAGGCTAGTAGGGATCGCCTCTGTCCAGAGAGGGGATTTACCTCTTTAACAATTCGTCCTTGGAAAGGAAATGAAATCTTCCTAAAGTAGGTCGACACAACTACAGCCATAGCATATATCCAGGGCCTTCCCGGTAGGATGTTGTAATCAAGGTTTCCGTCGATAACTTCAACATCAATTTCTACTGTTTTGCTCCCTTGTTCGATTTGCAAGTTACTTAAAATCCCGTATAGGGTGTATGTTCATGTTGGAAATAATACTGAGAGGGGGGGGTGAATCAGCATTATCAGATCAATAAAAATTTTTCAATTTTATACTCAAAAACATATACGCTACTTCAGTTAAGTGAACCAGCGTGTACACGCTACTGTGTCTAAAGAAACCAGCGTATAACCAGAAAACTTATGATTCAGTTAGCTTATCTTCAATAAATGCATCAGGACATTATTAACCAAATTAATAGTAAACAGGTGTAGTATAACAGAACAGATCATCACATAAAAGCCACACACATGAACACCATGATATAAGGTGGAAACCCAATGTGGGTGAAAACCACCTGCTGCAAGTCGTCTCTATCTTTCTTTAATAAAAACTTCAGTTTACAATCTTTTGTACTGGTGCAGCCTTATACCAGTACGCAGGCTAGAACCTGCAGAAGGCTACAACCTTCTCTCGTTTTCCAGACTCTTTTGGAAGGGAGCTCCAACCCCCTTTGCTCTTGTACTAGCTAAGATACTAGTACGTAGGTGCTGGCCTACAATCTTCTTTCCTTCAGGTACCACTTTTCATCAATTTTCAGATTGGATATTCCTGAAGCACAACATTACAATCTGAAGACCACAATCCATCCAATTTTCATAACAGATCATTGAAGCACAAAACAACTAGCATCATCAATCTTGAATCACTGAACCACTAAAAAACCTGTCAACACCCAGTCACCAGAACACAGAGCAGACTACAGAACTCTGTAATAACAGTGAGACCCAACTGCAACCCCAAAAATTAAGCTTCAAAAGATATACGATACTTTAATGAAACCAACCCGCGTATACACGCGCTTTTACCAAAGACAACCTGCGTACAGATCTAAAAATAATTTCTCATAACTTGCAGCTGTACCAGACATCAGTCATACTTAGAACATAAAATTGCATCAGTATGCAGATCTAAAAATACGGATAATCAACCATATAACGATAGTTCAATTCAAACCATTTGATCCCGATCTATCCTTAGATCTAGTCTTCCATCAACCGGTGTGATCTCTCCTTAGCTTAGATCAAGCAACCCAGAACCTGCATACAAGACCTCTTTCTTTATCAGATATTCAAGACCTTTTCGATGCCCTTGCCTAATGATCTTCTTCTCCTTTTATAGTCTTAGGCCTTGCTCAATACCACGGGCCAAAACCATAGTAATCCAATACCAACAACTTCAAAACTAGGGATCAACACGTCTGTTGAGATACCTTGGTAAAAAACATAGGCTCAAGTACAGAGGACTAACTACCACGGACCAAAAGGAAGCTTCTCGACATGTACACTCTTTTCTGTTCATGAAACTGCGTGTATACGTGACTTCATATATAGAGATCCTGCATATCCGCGACTTAGTATATAGCATACCAGCGTGTATACGCAACTTGGGCTTAATGAACCTGCGTATATGAAAATTATCTTCATTCTTGTAGTCTGGACTGAGATCTGTCATCAAAGAGAGTTGCCATCAAGGACAACACCTATACCGTAGCTCCACACCTGTGCCAAAATGCCAACAATCTCCCCCTTTGGACTTGATGGCAACCCCAAGATCCTTAGAATCATTCTCCCCCTTTGTCATCAAGGGCAAAGGGCTGTGCTCCTCCTGAGTACATGCTGATATCTCTGCTCTGCTATGCTGAACATGCTCCCCCCTGACTGTAGGCAAGATCTGCAAAAGATGTTCTTCAAAAAGAACCAAGACTTATACATCATAAAGGACCTTCCTATCGCCAAAAGACTCAATACATACATCCATACTCTCAACCAAGAGGGGATACATCAGAAATTTACATATAACAACCAATTACATTACATCATTCATCCCAGGCATAGTGGCGAAACCAACAGAAGCCATTACATGACCTTGACACCAAAAGATATCACAAAAGAGATACATGACATAGAGACGAAAAATATAGACCAAGACTTATGAAAGTCACCAGTAGCATCTGATAATTATCTTTTAGATCAGCAACCAAGATTTCCTTCTGTGCTCCTTCTCCTGAAACCAACAACAGTTGTGAACTGGAACCAAAAGCATCTAAATGCCAACAATGCTTTATTAGACTTTAAGTTGCTCCCCCTGAAACTGTGCCTGCTGCACCCCCTGAAACTGTGCCTGAAGGACTCTTGCATGCCCATCTCAGACCTTCTCCAACCAGAGTCTGCCCTTGCTGTTCAGAACTCCATATACGCGACTTCACCTGCATAAATCAGCGTATGTACGCGGATATCCCTTATACAACACGCGTACACCAACTTTTCTTTTAGAACAGACAAACTTCAACAGCAAGATGAAACATCAACTACTCCCAGTTTTTGTCTGAGATATTCAAAAGTCTCCCTGGGCAGTGGTTTTGTGAGAATATCAACAACTTGTTCTTTAGAAGAAACATATTCCAACTTGACCTTTTGTTCAAGCACTTTTTCCCGGAGGAAGTGATACTTGATTGGTATGTGCTTGGTCTTTGAATGCAAGACTGGATTCTTTGAAATGCTGATTGCACTTGTATTATCACATAAGATAGAGACATGTGGAGTGCAAGTGATTTGAAAATCCTGCAAGGTCTGCATCATCCAAAGAAGTTGTGTGCAACAAGATGCCGCAGCCACATATTCTGCTTCAGCTGTAGATAAAGCAATCGAACTCTGTTTCTTGCTGAACCAAGATACTAATCTAGATCCCATGAAGAATGCACCACCACTTGTGCTTTTCCTGTCATCCACACTTCCGGCCCAATCTGCATCTATGTAAGCATGAAGAGTGAGATCTGTATCTCTAGGATACCATAAGCCATAGTTTTGAGTCCCTTGAAGATACTTGAAGATTCTTTTGACTGCCTGAAGATGAGTTTCCTTTGGGTTGGCTTGAAATCTTCCAACAATTCCAACTGCATGCATAATATCTGGTCGGGTACCTGTCAAATAAAGCAAACTCCCAATCATGGATCTATAAGTTGGTTGATGAACTGCTGCTGATTCATCATTTGCACTGAGGCTGCATCTTGTAACCATGGGGGTACATACTGGCTTTGAATCTTCGATGCCATACTTCTTCAAGATCTGCTTGAGGTACTTGGTTTGAGACAAGAAAATACCTCCTTCATTTTGTTGGATTTTCAATCCAAGAAAGTATGTCAATTCTCCAAGTAATGACATTTCGAATTCTTTCTGCATAACCAAGGCAAAGTTTTGACTCATAGCCTCTTCATTGCTGCTAAAGATAATATCATCTACATACACAACAAGTATTAGCAATTTGTTATTTTCAACTTTTATATAGAGATTGCTATCTGCTGACCCTTTTGAAAAGCCTTGTTGGTGAAGATATTTGTCCAACCGATAGTACCAAGCCCTTGGAGCTTGTTTGAGACCATAGAGAGCCTTTTTCAATCTGCATACAAGGTTTGGATCATTCCCAAGAATGAAACCATCTGGCTGCTCAATATATACTTCTTCTTCTAAGTTTCAATTCAGAAAGGCTGATTTCACGTCCATTTGAAATACCTTGAAGCTTTGAAAGCTTGAGAGAGCAAGGAACATTCGGATGGCCTCAAGTCTTGCAACATGAGCAAAGGTCTCTTCAAAATGTATTCCTTCTTGCTGCACATACCCTTTACAAACAAGTCTGGTCTTGTTTCTAATTACTTCTCCATTTTCATTCAATTTATTTTTGAAGACCCATTTTGTCCATATGACATTCTTATCTTTTGGTCTAGGAACCAATTCCCAAGTGTTGTTCTTTTCGATCTGCTCAAGTTCTTCATCCATTGCTTTGACCCAACATTCATCTTTGCATGCCTCTTTCGCATTTTGTGGTTCAGTGGAAGAGAGTAATGCCAAATAGCTTGAAGCTTCTGCAATTGTTCTTCTTGTTTGTACTCCTGCTTCTTTCTGCCCCACAATCTGAGATTCTGGATGATTCTTCTGAACATATCTGGATGGAGTCTTCTCTTCTATTCTTGTCTACTCCTCTGGTTCTTCTTGAGGTTCTTCTTCTTCTTGAGTTTCTTCTTCTTCATCATTCTGTCTTTGAGGGTAGCCTTCATCTTCTTCGATGTCTTCATGATGAACTTGCCTAGGAATGTATCCCTTCTCATCAACCACAACATCAATGCTGTCAACAATTCTGCCAAGTCTTTTATTGTAGCACTTGTATGCTTTGCTATGTGGAGAATAACCAAGAAGAATGCCTTCATCTGCTCTTGGTTCAAGTTTTCCAAGTTGCTCATCAGTATTCTTGATATAACATTTGCTCCCAAAGATTTTGAAGTGCTTCACCGAAGGAGTCTTACCACACCAGAGCTCATGAGGGGTTTGAGTGCTGTTTACTCGGACATTTGTTTTGTTGAGAATAATAACCGCAGCATTTGCAGCTTCACCCCAGAAAGTTGCGGGAGTACCTGATTCATCAAGCATAGCACGAGCCATTTGTTGGACTGTTCTGTTCATTCTTTCAACAACTCCATTTTGCTGAGGAGTTCTAGCTGTAGAGAATTATCTTCTTATCCCATGTTCTTCACAAAAATCGAAAAATTCATTCGAGGTAAACTCCCCACCTCTGTCAGATCTGAGGCACTTAATTTTGTGTCCTGATTCATTTTCAGCCAAGGCTTTGAAGGATTTGAATTTTTCGAATGCTTCATCTTTGTGCTTCATAAGTCCTAGCCAGACAAACCTGGAGAAATCGTTAATGAATAATATCAAATATTCTTCTCCTCGAGGTGTTCTTTTTCTGAATGGACCACATGTATCTGTATGTAGTAGCTCAAGAGGCATGCTAGCTGATCCTTCCTTCTCAGGAAAATTAGTTCTGGTTTGCTTTCCAAACTGACATGATTTGCATATGGTGTTGTCTGGAATTTTGATATCTGGAAGATCACGAACTGCCTGATATTTGCATGCTTTCCTTATTTGTGAAAAGCTTAGATGCCCCAACCTTCGATGCCATAGCCAGTGTTCATCATCCTTGCTCAAATAGCATTGTTGTTTTTCTTCAAATATGTATAGATTATTTGGAGTCCTTCTTCCTTTGATCACTGTTTCACCTGTATCAAGATCACGAACACAACATCCATTTGATCTAAATATTACCTCTGTTCCTTGATCGCACATCTGACTGACACTCAGAAGATTATGCTTCAATCCATCAACATACAAAACATTTCCAGCTTTGACCTTCTCTTTCAACTGAGCAACGCCTTTTCCTTTTATGGCTGCAGAGATATCGTTTCCAAAAGAAACTTTCTTTCCCTTTTCTAATGCGGTATATGATTCAAGTTTTTCTTTGTCCCCTGTCATATGCTTCGAACATCCGCTGTCAATGTACCATAGACTTTCGTGACCTTCTGCATAAAAGGCTATCCCACATCTTTCTGGTTGCGGTTCCTTTATTCTCCATGTTCTGACATTTGAGGTTTGTTACTTCTGAGTTGTCTTCCAGAACCTGCTCCTGCATTCAGAGTCTTCATGACCAAAGTTATTACAAATAGAGCATTCAACTTCATTTTCAAGAACCGAAAAGTTGTTATAAGTCATTTTCATGGTTCCAGTCATACTTCTTTGCTTTTGAGCTTATCTAGTCATGATTGCCTTGTAGGCAACACATTGAGCTGCTTTGTGACCGAAGTTATGGCAAGAAAAACATTGGCCATTAAAGAAATTTCTGCGATAATCAGATCTATCATCCAACCGATTGTAGCTTCTATTGGCATCCATTCTTGGGGCAAATTGGGAAGATTTTACCTATGGCTGATTGTAGCTTCTGTTTGTCCTTAAGGCAGCTTGTCCCCGAATTTCTTGATAGTCTTTATTTCTTCTTGAGGTAAACTGTCCCTGATTCACCTGATGACTTTTATTTGGTCTTTGCTTGCTCCTCCTTGCTGCATAAAGATAACTTTTAGAGGTAGAAGCTTGAGATGTTTCTCCATATTATCCCAGACCTATCTTGATCAGAGGAGAACGCTGCACATTGATAATCTCATCCAAGGTTTCAGATCCTTTAACAAATTTAAGATTAATCGCTTTTGTTTTCTCAATCTCCTTTCTAAGACAAACAATCTCACATTCCAATTTTTCAAGATGTTTTTCCTTTTCAGCCAGTTGACATTGTATAGAATCAGTAATAGCACTTTTCTCTTCTAAGCAAACTTTGAGATTATTCATTTCTTCACAAAAGCCTTCTACATCTATATCATCCATGTAGTCATCATCTTCAAAAGCCATTAAAAGTTTATATCTATTACCCTGTTCATCTTCGTCACTATTTGAAAGACCATCACTATCTTCATGAGTGTAATAGCTTTTCTTCTTTTCATTCTGTTTCTTGTTCCATCAAACAGGTTCCTTTCCATTGCCATTTTTATCTTTGTGAGGACATTTGGCAGCATAATGACCTACTCTTCCACAAGCAAAGAATTTAAAAGGTAACTTACCTCTGAATCTTCTAGAACCCCTTTGAAGATTTCTGACAAAATTTGATTCTTCTTCTTCATCTTCTGGCACGTGACTTGCTTCATAATAATCTTCTTTGCCTGAAGCCTTGAAAGCAGCTTCTCTTCTGTCTGATAGACCTCCATTTCTCATTTCATAAGCAGTTAGAATTCCGTGAAGCTGAGACATAGTAAGAGTTCATAGATTTTCCTTTTCTTCTATTACAGACACTTTAGATTCAAATTTGGGGGACAATGATCTTAGAAACTTTTCAACCACAATAGCCTCTTTTATTTCTTCTCCCAAGTTTTTCATGCAATTAAAAATCTCATCTACCCTAAGGAAATAGTTAGCCACACTTTCATCATTATACATTCTGAGAGTCTCATACTTAATCCTGAGAGTTTGAAGTTTAGCACGCTTTACCTGTTCGTCTCCTTCATAGCTCGTGACAATTTTGTCCCATATTTCTTTTGCGGATTTATAGTGCATTACCTTCATGAATTTCGATTGGGATATACATC
Source organism: Pinus tabuliformis (assembly GCA_031772625.1). Taxonomy (NCBI): domain Eukaryota; kingdom Viridiplantae; phylum Streptophyta; class Pinopsida; order Pinales; family Pinaceae; genus Pinus; species Pinus tabuliformis. The sequence continues at coordinate 1,564,745,505 of CM062804.1, forward strand.
CCAATAGAGTACTGACTGCTTTCGCATTTGTTTCATATTTCTTTTTCTCAGCTGGATCTGTAGGAGTAGCTGAAGGGAAAGTGTAGCCTGTCTCTACGATATCCCAAACTTTTGTACCAAGAGATTGAAGATAGGCAGTAACTCTTACCTTCAGATAATTGAAGTTTGTCCCATCAAAAACCGGTGGCCTGATTGATGCTTCTCTCTCGTAGTTGCTCATGATGAACAATCTTCCTTCAAGCGATCAAGCTTCTCTGAAGGACCTGCTCTGATACCAATTGTTGGAAATAATACTGAGAGGGGGGGGGGGGGGGGGGGTGAATCAGTATTATCAGATCAATAAAATTTTTTCAATTTTATACTCAGAAACATATACGCTACTTCAGTTAAGTGAACCAGCGTGTACACGCTACTATGTCTAAAGCAACTAGCGTATAACCAGAAAACTTATGATTCAGTTAGCTTATCTTCAGTAAATGCATCAGGAAATTATTAACCAAATTAATAGTAAACAGGTGTAGTATAACAGAATAGATCATCACATAAAAGCCACACACATGAACACCATGATATAAGGTGGAAACCCAATGTGGGTGAAAACCACCTGCTGCAAGTCGTCTCTATCTTTCTTTAATAAAAACTTCAGTTTACAATCTTTTGTACTGGTGCAGCCTTATACCAGTACGCAGGCTACAACCTGCAGAAGGCTACAACCTTCTCTCATTTTCCAGACTCTTCTGGAAGGTAGCTCCAACCCCCATTGCTCTTGTACTAGCTAAGATACTAGTACGTAGGTGCTGGCCTACAATCTTCTTTCCTTCAGGTACCACTTTTCATCAATTTTCAGACTGGATATTCCTGAAGCACAACATTACAATCTGAAGACCACAATTCATCCAATTTTCATAACAGATCATTGAAGCACAAAACAACTAGCATCATCAATCTTTGAATCACTGAACCACTGAAACCCTGTCAACACCCAGTCACCAGAACACAGAGCAGACTACAGAACTCTGTAATAACAGTCAGACCCAACTGCAACCCCAAAAATTAAGCTTCAAAAGATATACGCTACTTTAATGAAACCAACCTGCGTATACACGCGCTTTTACCAAAGACAACCTGCGTACAGATCTAAAAATAATTTCTCATAACTTGCAGCTGTACCAGACATCAGTCATACTCGGAACATAACATTGCATCAGTATGCAGATCTAAAAATACGCATAATCAACCATATAAAGATAGTTCAATTCAAACCATTTGATCCCGATCTATCCTTAGATCTAGTCATCCATCAACCGGTGTGATCTCTGCTTAGCTTAGATCAAGCAACCCAGAACCTGCATACAAGACCTCTTTCTTTATCAGATATTCAAGACCTTTTCGATGCCCTTGCCTAATGATCTTCTTCTCCTTTTATAGTCTTAGGCCTTGCTCAATACCACGCGCCAAAACCATAGTAATCCAATACCAACAACTTCAAAACTAGGGATCAACACGTCTGTCGAGATACCTTGGTCAAAAAAATAGGCTCAAGTACCGAGGACTAACTACCACAGACCAAAAGGAAGCTTCTCGACATGTACACTCTTTTCTGTTTATGAAACTGCGTGTATACACGACTTGATATATAGAGATCTTGCGTATCCACGACTTAGTATATAGCGTACCAACGTGTATACGCAGCTTGGGCTTAATGACCCTGTGTATATGAAAATTCTCTTCATTCTTGTAGTCTGGACTGAGATCTGTCATCAAAGAGAGTTTCCATCAAGGACAACACCTGTACTGTAGCGCCACACCTGTGCCAAAATGCCAACAGTTTGTCCATCAAATGCTTTTAATGTCATCGGTGATCTCGACAAGGGTGGAGACCCTAAATTTTTCCAGCAACTCATCGACATAATACATGTAGATGCCCCCTCATCAATAATTGTTTGATGAATAGTTTTGTTGAGGGATTTCACTTGAATAAGGAAAGCTAATTGAGTTGGTAACTGAGGGTCATATCCTCTATGATTAAATGACACAAGATTGGAATCCGTTGGGTCAATCCCACCTATCACTGATAATAAAGCCTACTTTTGGGAGGGGCAATTTTGCAGTACCTTAAGTGTCGACATAGCAGACGGCGATTGGGCCAGATCCTCCACTATATTATAATGTTGTGCTGCTCTGGCATGAGGATTAAATGTTGACTTGTGTACTAATCCTTTTTGTGGTTTTATCGTTAGCTCAGGAGTGATGGGTGGCACAACTTCAGTGGAAGTTGTTGTCGAACTACTAGGTTGATCATTATCCTTGTTGTTCGACATCTGTGGATTCCCTTAATCTTTATTCCTTGTTGATATCAAAGCATCATTTTGCTACTTCGAAAAAAACAACATTAACACTTGGGATGGGGAATCGTTTTCGCTAGTAACCATATTTGTTCCTGGATTCGGAAACGGATTAGTCAATACCGCCGAGGTTTTTGAATTCTTGAAGAATTTTCTAAGCTCAGCTTTATATGGACACTCTCTTGTCCAATGATCCTCATCACATATAAAGCATGGATGACTCGGTTTCCTATCACTAGGAGGGTTTGAAGAAGCTTTTCAAGAGACGACTCCTCCTGTTTCTTCTTCTTCCCTTTCTTTTTCTTCTTGCCTCCTGGTTGCTTTGGTTCTTTGCCTTTGTCTGTCGACACGACATTTACTTCCAAGGCGAGAAGTTCGTCATTTTCATTTTGACTTGAAACTGTATAGGCCTTCTTTGATGTAGCCTTTACGGTTTTCGTGCTAGCCGTACCTATCACACCATCACCAACATGAGAGTCTTTGTTCGATTTAGGAGGAATGGAAAATTCAAGTCTAGGAGCATTAGGGATTTTGTCGTAGAGCATGCCAGACTAAGTATAGATCAAGTCTAGATATTTTGCACGAGCAATAACTTGCTCTTCAGTGATGACTCCTCCCTTTTCCACATCTTCTATAATAGAAGGTAACAATGAATTAATAAACCATTCAGCCAACAGTTGATCAGGAACATATGTTTTCACCATTCTACGACGACATTGCCACTCATGAATATGATCGGATATGTGAGTGGTCGTCATTTGTTTGAAATTGATAAGAAGCTCTGTTCCCATTTCGTACCTTATGGGTAACTGAAAATGGGTTAAAAAGGCTGTGGCTAGGGCACTGAAGTTATCAAACGAAGCTCTAGGAAATTCAATATACCATTTTGCTGCCGGACCAGTTAACGTTCGCTGAAAAAGGCGAAGCCTGATCGAATCATCATTGAGAGTGTTGGATGAACACCACCGATGAAAAGTCATCACATGATTCGATGGGTGTTCACCCGTATTTCCATTAAATTTAGGAATATTTGATGGAATCTTATGCGGAATCTTCAGCCACCAAGAGGCGTAAGCAATTGGATCGTTCATTAGTCGATTTAGATCTGGTAACTCTAAAGTTGCCATGAAAGGCAACTGTTTATTCAGGTTTGGCGAAGCATACCTAGGATAGGATGGGATCGCCTGAGCAGTTGGTCTTTGCATACCAGCATAATGCATTTGATGTTGGTAACTTTAGTAAGGTTGATGGGCATGATCATTATGATATGATTGAAGTTGACAGTTTTGAATATACGACTGCCCATTACTTGAAAAGACTTGTTGCTTAGTTCCTCCATAAGCCTGTTGGAATCGCGGTTGTTGGTATTGCACCAGCCATGGTTGTGAAGCCATGAGCTATTGTCCAGTACTGACTGTTTGACCAAGATGAGGGGTAATGGTCCCCATTTGAACCTAGGTCATTCCACTAGTCGGCGATTGTGGTTGCGTCGCAGGGACAAGAGGTTGTTGTATTATGACCTGAGAAACCTGAGATTGGCATACAACAGGCAACACTCGTACTTGTGACACCGTTACAATAGCTGGTGTGGTGGGAATATTTGACATAGGTAAACTTTGTTGCATTGAGTATACAACTCTTGGTTATTGAGGCAGGATTGGCACCCAACCGCTAGATGTAATTCTAGCATAACCTAAATTTTGTTGGGAACTCTCGTATGTTGTTCTCCCGGAGGAGACAATGAAAGGGTATACTACCCTCCATACAGTGGTAATCTAGTGCTCAAAGGAATGATTTGCCTTTGGGGAACGGATTGCCCAAATTGACACTGCAAAGGATCAATTTGATGAGACTCAACATAAGAGATTCCAGATATTACTCTGGACGAACAAACGGGAATAAACCATACTGTCGAAACAACCCCTGGATGGACACCATCTAGCGATTGAGAGCTAGTTGGGACAGATGGTACACCGGCGAACATTGTCGAAGTAGCAGCAGGGAGTTCCGCTACTGCTGTGTTAGATGACACAGTCCTAGATGTCGATGGTTGTTCAGACATATTTAGTCTATCCAAAAGATTCCTTAGCGATTCTTCAGGAACTTCCGATGGTGGGAGACTAACTTCTGATGAAGAAGGATATAGGGTGATCTTGGCTCCAAATTGTGATGGAGCGCTAGATGGAGGATCCTCCACAATCTCTTCTATGGCAATCAATCCAAGCGGAAGAGGTAGACCGTCAGGTCCATAAAATATTTCCGGTACCAAAGAAGGTATAGATTCTACAACGACAAATGTTTGGGGAGCAACACCTTCTGAATCAGCTGTAGATGGAGCTGGTTCAGGAATATAAGTGTTTACCGTCACACTAAGATAAGTTGTAATGTCCTCTTATGGCTGCAGAATTTCTTCTATAGAGGTGGGGATACCAGAAATGTTTGGAGTAACCAGAGTCCTTGAGGATGTCAGAGTACTTGTTCCAACCAAACCAGGGGACTTCGATCCAGTTAAACAAGTTTGCTTTGTCCGGAATAGTTTCATTTCCGGAGTCAAAGACGGTTGACTTGTAATCCTCCGTGAACGATGGGGTTTTGATTGACTTTCTTCCATGATTGTGGATTACTTGATCAAATCAAAATAAAGGGGAAAATGATTTCGAATTAAATGAATTTCAGATGCTTTGACACAACTTGCTTTTTCAATTTTTAAGAGTCGAGAAAAAACAAAAGATGGCTCTAGTCGCCTTCGATTTTTAATGAGCTTGAAGTGACAAGTGCTCAGATGGACCTTTTCCTTTAAGGAGTCTGAAAAGGAATGAAAGAGACTACTCTAGAAATCTAGATAGAGGGATTACCAAACAATTCACAAAACTGTAGAATACTTTTTATGGTACGGTAGTCAATCTTCCCGAATGCTGTGTTTAGTGCATTGCGATCGATAGGGTGACAGAGACGGCTTCCTAAGGATAAAGGATATAGCCTATTGTGGTCTCCCAATATATAATCGATGGTACGTGGGAGAACAAGTCCATACTGGCACTTTTCATCTCAAAGAGGAGGAATCACCCAACCAGTAATGAAAGTGATAGTTACCAGGCTTTACGATGCCGGAATACGTCTCTAGCCTAGACTTCTAAATGTTGTGCGTTAGGTTTCAAAGCGTTTTTATGTTCATTGAATTTATTTTACAGTTGATCTTGCTTAAGAAATTTTCCTTTCAGGTTCACCACGTGATGTAGATATACAATTCCTAAAATGCAATCTAAGATGATAAACAATCATTTAATCTTCTTTTGCAATGAAAATCCTAGCTACTGAGGAAAGAGGACTGAGATTCTTTCAACATAGAGCATACAGCACACACGAAATGCACTGTCCTAAATCAAACCAACAAGCAGTCTAAATGCAAATGCACATGCATATATTGGTTTTCCACTTTCTCAATGTGTGAATGAAAAAAAGAATGCTGAGCACAAATTTGAATTATCTTTCAAAGCAACAATACTAACAAATTTCTCTTCAAAACGAAAGGAAGATAATAACGACACTTTGCGATTTTGAATTGAAAATTGCTTTTGACACTTGAAAAACTACTAATTCAAATCAAATACAAGAGTAACAGTATAATCGACCATCAAGAACAATAGGATTCTCTTCTATGACTGAAAACGACACTTGTGACACTTCCAAATCAAGAAATGACAGTTCGATTACGCTACTTCTTTGTAAAAGAGAACTGAAAATGGCGCACAATACATAAAAACATTCACACTTCTTTGCACAATGGAGGTGGAATGATGGAAATGAAGGGAGTTTCTACAGTGGTATACTGATCACAGACAACAAAACTCCTTAATAGAGCTAAAGAGAGTGAAGAAAAACCAAAGTCTGAAGGAAAAATTAGCCCTCCCTAATCATCGCAACTGTTACACAGGGAAACAGGTATGCATCCCACCTAATGCACATGGGAGGTGTGATGCATACTGGTTTCCTTAAAGAGAGGGTGCGATGGTATGAGTGCAAGACTTTAACTTGGTTCCTGACCACAGTTTGCAGCTCAGTTCAGGGATTTAGGGTGAGCAAGGATGTTCAGTAAATATAAATCACAGGGGCTGATCTAATGAGGTTACTAGAGCCACCACCAAGGCAATTAGAATGTTTGCAAATCGATTGTTCAGTTTATAAAAAAAACTCGGAGATAGAATGAAGCAACATTGAACTACTTTGCACTTTCATAGCAAATGCAGTTCGAAGGCTAGATGGCTTGACTTTAGGCTCCATCTGTAAGTTTATAAAACAAAAAAATATAGACAAGCAAACAAGATATTCGCTCCCCAGTGGAGTTGCCATTTTTTTATCGAGAAATCTAGTGTCCACTCGGAGTTTCTAGTCCCACTAAGACGGGTAGCTATCTTAGAAACAAACAAACCAAAGCCACTTTCATTTTCCTTTATGAGAAGTAGATAAGAGGGGAATAGAAGAAACCAACGTCAGTCTTGTGCTTGATTCCTTGTTTGGTTCCTCTCCCTTCTAACAGATCTTTGCCGCTCCTCCTTTGCTTACCCAACTTCAAAGAGCACCTATAGAGTCAAAGAAGCATAATACTATCGAAGAACAAAGATCTACAATCATAATAAATATAGGTGTTATAGACATTTTTGTGCCTTACGAGCATGAAGCATGCAATGTCGATAATCCAAGGGATCCAAAGTCCCTAAACATGTTGTTCCTACCCCTAGAGGAACAAGGTTAGCAAACCACAGCACTAAATATCAGTTCTCCACCTGAAAACACTCAAAAAACAGGCTAATTTTGGATCATGTCAACTGCTCCACTGAGCATCTGCGCTGAATGTCAAGAGCTCCACTGTCTACCTGCGCTGAATGTCAACTGCAAGGAAGGCTACCTGCGCTGAGCGAGTTGGGACATGTGGCACAGTCATTCCTCAAGGTGTCAATGCCCAGGAAGCTTCCAAAATGACACTTGGATCAAGGAATTCGACTGGTGATGAGTAAGAGGGCCTAGATCTCCAAGTGGAAGCAAGAACCTCCAAGTGGACTCAAGAACTGAAGAATAACTGAAGTGGGAGAGGACACTAGTCAGCTTCATGCTAGCTACAAGCTGACTCATCCTTTCTCCAAAACTCCTATATATAGAGCTCTCTCATGAGGTCTAAGGAGGCGGGAATCTGGTGAATGTAAGGAAGTGCTATTGGTTTGAGTATAGAACTATTGGGTGATTTTCTTGAAGGAGGTGAATAGGAGATTTCTTTCTGCTGGGAGGTGATGCTGGATTGGGCCTTTTATGGTTGTATTACTTCCTGAACTTTACTTCTTCCATTAATAGCATTTGAGGTTCTTCTATATGCATGTGTCTCAATGGTGTATTGCTATACTTGTGTATTTGATTTATTCTAATCCTTGAATCAATTATGAATGTATGCTTCTTGTAGTTTCCCTCTCTTGCCATTTTGCAGGAGCTTGGTGTAGCTGGGCCAGTGAAAGAGCAAGGAGCTGGGAGCAAGCAGCAAAGAGAGAAGATTGGATCAATCATTAGCGGAAGACAACGGTTAGTGGATCTCTTTCTCCCCTCTCTTACATCTCATAAAGAAGTAATCTCGAATAGCTTTGCTTTGATTGTTGCTGAGGTACTATCACCCTTAGAGTGGGATAGGGTCATTCCGTATTGGATACTTTTCCCAACAACAAATTGGCGACTCCGCTGGGGATCGTATCTTGTTTGTTGTTTGTGTTTTTGCTATTCATTTCATAAACACAGGGAGTACCGAATCGAACTGCATTTGGATCTTTCAAATGCAAAGTAGAGGGCAGCTACTCTAGCTCAGTTTCTGGGTAGGTTTATGATTTGAAGAGCTGATCCACAAGGACTCTAAATAGCTCTTAGTGATAGTTTTTCATCCTCCTTTTCATCCCTTAGTGTGTACTTGACTGATAGCTTCTGATTTGGCCAAAAACTGTGAATTTTTGAGCAATCTGTCACCCGGAAACTGAGAAAAACGAAAGTTTATCTCTTTAGTGCAGGCACTGTGAAGGCAGACTGCATTTCAGCGCAGTTCCCGAAGGGGCTACCTGTGCTGAAGGTCAAACTGCCAGTGTACTACCTGCGCTGAACCAGTTTTGCCTAGTGCTACTGGGGTTCCCTCCTGTTTATTGCCCTGTTTTCACCCTTGTTTTTGCAGCCTGTTACCAGTCAATGTACCTATCTGAAACCAACTTTCCTTGCCACTATTCCACCTCGGTTGTATAAAGAAACTGTGTTTGTTCTTTGTGTATTTCTTATATCATTTACAATTTCCCATAACGAAAGTGAACTAGTCTTGCTGTGGCCTCTTAGATCTAGACCTGTGATAAGTGTCGTTTTGATCCTAAGAGTTAGTTTATTTGCTGTTCATAGCTGATTGAGCTTTTCCTTTCGTCATATGGTTTGAATTTATATATTTCTAGTGTCGAAACAAGTAAATCTTAAGGTGTCTTTTGATTTTGGACAAGCTTGTTTGCTTTCACTTGAAATTGAATTCAAAATTATACAACAGCTTTCTTTTTGTATTACACCAACATTAAGAAAGAGAAAAGAAATACCTGCATTGTGCATGTGCATTTTGACAGATTGCATGTTGATTTAGGGAAAAGTGCATTAGTGTGTGCTCTATGATCTGTGTGAAAAGATTTTGTCTTTCTTTTCCCTTGGTAGTTAAGATTTTCAAAGTTGAAAGATTGAAAAGCTTGCTTATCATCTTAGACTGCATTTAGGAGTGTTACTATACATCTCGTGGTGATCCATAAAGGCAAACTGCTAAACAAGATCAACCTTAAAATAAATTGAATTTACATAACAACGCATTGAAACATAACGCAAACACATAGAGGTCTAAGCTAGAGACGTGTTCCGGCGTCGTTAAACGTGATATCTTAGCGTTGAGTGGTTGGGTGATTCCTCCACGGTGAAGCGATAAGTATCAATACGGACTTGTGCTCCCACGTACCGTCGTGTATATATTGGGAGACCCCTATAGGAACAAAGCCTTTATCCATAGGAAGCCGTGTCGGCCGCCCTACTAATCGCAATGCAGTGAACACAGCATTCACGAAGATTGACCACCCGTATCGTAAAACGTATTCTGTGGTTTTGCGAAAAGTTTGGCACACCCTCTGCCTAGATCTCCAAAGCAGTTTCTTTTGGCCTTTTTCAAACTCTATAACTGAAAAAGTCCATCCGATCATTTGTCACTTCGGGCTCGTTAAAACATCGAAGGAGACTAGAGTCATCTTTAGCTTTTTCTCGACTCTTAAAAAGTGAAAAAGCAAGTTGTGTCTTAAGCGTAGTTATAAATTTATTTTAAACGGAACATAATCACCTCCTATTCCTGCGTTGATCTGTAGGTTGAGAACATGGAACACCCCAACCAACGAATTCCACATGATGGAAATCCTAGTCCTTTCTCCTCTTGGGGAGAAGTTGGTGCGCCCCACATGGCCACATTGTCGCTTCCAGGACTGACAATTGGCCTGCCAATTTGGCTATTCTCAACCAATGTAGTTCAGAACACCATGGTTCCTGAACAGTCAAGTCAACAGTTAGATCAGTCTAGAGCTGCCCACCAACCTTCTACTTCCTATAACTCTTCCTCCGATCTTTCATCTTCGCAAGGTAGAGCCGGCAAAAGCCAAGCTCCCATGGAGAAGAAGGAGAAGAAGAAGAGAGAGAAGAAGAAGAAGGAGCCTAAGGCGACTGGGGGCAAGCAAAAGACATCTGACAAAAATCCACACACAGCACAGACCAGGCCTAAATCGCCATGTGTCATATGTAGAGGAGACCACTTCCATAGAGATTGTCCCTGTATTCCCCGGATACTAAGGGACTGGTCCCCTCAGTTGCACAATTCGGGAGCATCAACCTCTGATAGCCATGTTGAATGCTTACCGTCAACCAGCGAAAGTGAAGGTTCAAGAAAAAGAGGGGGAGCAAGATCCCCCTGCAGACTGTGTGAAGGCGATCACGCCATCCACCGTTGTCCCTTCTTAGATGAAGCGCAGAGAGTTTTGGAAGATCGCCCGGTTTCACCGTTGAGACTTCCTCCTGGATACAAAAAAGTCGTGCCAAGTCCTTCGTTGGTTGAAAATACAGCCAACCCGCTCAAGTGGTCAGCTGAAGTGTCAGTCATTGAAAACGAACCTACTGAATCCAGACTGGACGAAAGTCCAAAGGTCGAAACGGCAGTTGACCCGGTTCTTCCTTCAGAGGTTTCATCCTCAAATGACACCGTCAATGAAGATTCATCTTCAAATGACACCCTCACTGAAGAGAATAAGGATGACACCATCCAGATTATTTTCATCAACACAGACTCTGATGAGCATCAGGGCAATGCGCCCATTCCTTTATCGCAGGAAGGAACATCGTCAGGGTCATATCCGGCCGTGTATTCGGTCCCACCACCAAACCTGGTTGTATCCTTTGATTGGAACCAACTAGGCAAACCCCGGTTGCCATCCAATATACCATTCAGAATCATAGTCCAAATTTATAGAATGGTAATGGCTGGAACTATCATTGATGAAGGGGCATCTGTGAGTATCCTTTCCTCTATTGCTTGGAAAGCACTGGGTTCCCCGGAGCTTTTGCCTGAGATAAGAAATCTCTCGGGTTTTGATAAAGGAACCAGTCGACCATTAGGGATCCTCCCCAATGTGCCTGTTACATTGAAAGGGAAGACCGTTCAAATGAACGTGATGGTCGTTCAAGGACCCTTGGATTATAACCTACTCCTTGGACGAGACTATATATATTGCATGGAGGCAATAGTCTCCTCACTCTTTAGAGTAATGTGTTTTCCACACGAAGGAAGAATGGTCAAGCTCGTAGACCAACTTTCATTTCTGGGATCACGCATTGCAAATAGTCACATACCAACCCTCAATGGTCTATTCACTCAAGAAATGTCTCCACCCCCAGTCCTCCTTCCCGATGAGTGTGAGTGATTCGGAAAGATGGGACTGGAACCCAGGGGGCATGCATCCTGGTCTGCTTCGGGCAGAGGAAACCTTGGGTATAAGGCAAAATTTTCGCGAAAGAATATGACTAGTCCGTACCACGTCCGTGGATGGAAGAGGGGTTGTTCTAGAATAGGATTCTTTTGTTAAGGTCACTTGTTTGACAAAGGTCATTCACCATTGTCTACTTCGGTAGACAGTGCCGAGGAGATGTTTTCGTTTGATGGTGTTAACAAAACAATCTTTGGGTAACCAGAAAGAGGCAAACCTCACCCTTTAAAACAAATGTTTTGATGGATAAGTAGGGGTAGCCTTGAAATTTTACTTGATACCTGGGGGCATGCAAACCTTTTGGAGTGCAAGCAAGGGACGACTATTTATTTTTTTAAATTTTTAGGTCCTCCCTTTAAACCTGTAGGTCTAACCCTTTAAACTCGTAGGATTAGCCGTTTCCGAACTTGCATAAAGAAAGGATGAGAAGGAGCATAACTTCGTGAGATAAAGCTCCATAAAAAATAGCTATCTCACAGGAGACATTCTTATTTTATGACTGGTATATCGAGTAGTTTTACCGCGGAATTTATGCTCGTTAAAAGATAGAAAAGCGAGATCCGAGCAGTTTTAGCACATAGTTCATGCTCGTTAAAAAATAAACATAATATCGAGCAGTTTTACCGCGGAATTTATGCTCGTTAAAAAATAGAAAAGCGAGATCCGAGCAGTTTTAGCACATAGTTCATGCTCGTTAAAAAATAAACATAAGACTGAGCATTCAAGCTCATTAAAAAATGAACATACCCCGGTAAATAATCTCTGTGATCGTAAATTTATTAGCCATAAAAATCCTTGGTCGTGTTTGCACCTGCCACCTCCATTCCATTTGGCCGATCGTTCACCTCCATATGATTGTTTACCCATTTTGAGGAACAGCTGCGAAGAGTGATTTCACTTAGCCATCCTTGTGACACTGCCGTGATTGGAAAATTCCAACCTGTACCTGGAATCTGCTGCTATCCTTGTTCATCACTCGTTCCTCAAAAGATGAGTCTTCTTTGAGCTCTTTTCATCTGACTCGTAAAATATGAAAAGTTTGCCGAGTTTTGGCCTTCCAGCTCGTTAAAGTGACCGTAAGAGCTATCCCTCCTCTAGATTTTAATCTTTTTGGACCTGAGGGATTATTACAGAAAAAGGTCGAGCGCTTGTTTTATTCGGCTCGTTAAAGTTATCGAAAACTCATCCCTTCTGTATTGTTTTATACTTTTTTGGACCTAAGGGATTAGATGACGAAAAAGGAATTTTGGAGTTAACTTTCTGTACCTTTTCAGACTCTCTAAAAATGAAAAGGACCAAGTTTTCCTTGTCGTTAGACTCGTGAAAATGATTAAATAGCGACAAACTTGTCTTTAGACGAGAACGAGTTTCCCTATCGCTAGGCTCGTTAAAACATAGCGATGGGCTTGCCCGAAGGGCAGGTTATAGAACAAGCATATGTTATCCTCCTCAAGCTTGACAAAAATAAAGAGGTACTGGTCAGAAATGACTGGGGAAAAATTGGGAGAACCTCAAAGCTTTAATGGTAGCAAGTCGCTCTTGAACATGACACTTTTCCTCCGTATCACATCGGGTTGGGTTGTTTCATTCACCAGTCTCATCACCATGGTCTTCGCCAAACCATCCACATTTGGGGTAATGCTACCGATCCATCGCATCAGTGTCGTTATATGTTCAAGAGATGTTGTTCAGAAAGAGTCAACCGTGTCCCATCCACTGCCATACATTATCCTTCATCCACCCATGATCGCCACCCTGAATCATATTTTACAGATTGTTTTCGCCTCCACTAAAATCATTAGCTCCGTTCCGTGTCACTGATGTGGGATTCATTAAGGCCCTCCTTTGACGGATCGCTTCTTGTCGACTTCAGCTTATTATCTAAGAAGTTGATCTAGGAACACCCCCTTCAGTACTTTGAAGCTTGCATGCCTCAATGGCAAGTTTCTCACTTCCGGCGACAGGTATACATCAATGACCTTCGACCAGAAGATTTTGCGTGGTGTTCGACGCCAAGTCCTTTATTCACACCACGTGAATTTTACTGCAGTACCTTGAGGGTCATTATCATTATCGGTGATTCCTCTCACGCTTGTTAACGGTTTACATTATTGACCGGTAATCAAGCGATGTATTTCCATGTTCGACTTCAGCGCAATTCTCACATGGATCGACTTGTACTTAGAGTGAAGATCGAACGAGTTTGAAGACCCCGGATCTAGTTTCATCCATCCGGGCTGCGATATATATTCAGGAAATATAAAAACATTTGACATGTACATCATTGCAGCAGATGATCATCCTACTCAAAGGATGATAATTTTAGCAGAGAATTATCAGTCTACCATCAGATGATCGTCTGTTATATGTACCAAAATGAATTTATAAAGCTGAGCATGGGAATGCCCGCCTCAGCTAGATCATGAAAGCAGAATGAAAAATAATGTATTGTATTGTATTTTATTACAGGTCACCTCTCAGCGATTGAATGAACTTCGGATCCTCCTCATAAAGAATTTCACCCGATAAACGACCTCATACTTTAGGGGGCAACTGTTATAGACATTTTTGTGCCTTACGAGCATGAAGCATGAAATGTTGATTATCCAAGGGATCCAAAGTCCCTAAACATGTTGTTCCTACCCCTAGAGGAACAAGGTCAGCAAACCACAACACTAAATATCAGTTCTCCACCTGAAAACACTCAAAAAACAGGCTAATTCTGGATCATGTCAACTGCTCCACTGAGCATCTACGCTGAATGTCAAGAGATCCACTGTCTACCTGCGCTGAATGTCAACTGCAAGGAAGGCTGCCTGCGCTGAGCGAGTTGGGACATGTGGCACAGTCATTCCTCAAGGTGTCAATTCCCAGGAAGCTTCCAAAATGACACTTGGATCAAGGAATTCGACTGGTGATGAGTAAGAGGGTCTAGATCTCCAAGTGGAAGCAAGAACCTCCAAGTGGACTCAAGAACTGAAGAATAACTGAAGTGGGAGAGGACACTAGTCAGCTTCATGCCAGCTACAAGCTGACTCATCGTTTCTCCAAAACTCCTATATATAGAGCTCTCTCATGAGGTCTAAGGAGGCGGGAATCTGGTGAATGTAAGGAAGTGCTGTTGGTTTGAGTATAGAACTATTGGGTGATTTGCTTGAAGGAGGTGAATAGGAGATTTCTTTCTGCTGGGAGGTGATGCTGGATTAGGCCTTTTATGGTTGTATTACTTCCTGAACTTTACTTCTTCCATTAATAAAGCATTTGAGGTTCTTCTATATGCATGTGTCTCAATGGTGTATTGCTATACTTGTGTATTTGATTTATTCTAATCCTTGAATCAATTATGAATGTATGCTTCTTGTAGTTTCCCTCTCTTGCCATTTTGTAGGAGCTTGGTGTAGCTGGGCCAATGAAAGAGCAAGGAGCTGGGAGCAAGCAGCAAAGAGAGAAGATTGGATCAATCATTAGCGGAAGACAACGGTTAGTGGATCTCTTTCTCCCCTCTCTTACATCTCATAAAGAAGTAATCTCGAATAGCTTTGCTTTGATTGTTGCTGAGGTACTATCACCCTTAGAGTGGGATAGGGTCATTCCGTATTGGATACTTTTCCCAACAACAATAGGAACATATATATATATATATATATATATATATATTGACCACACAAATGAAGATATCATCAAACATATAATAATGTGGAGGAAAAATTGAATAGCTTTATTAATATCAAGAATAGAAAAGAGGATTACAACCAATTGTTCTGACCCAGCGTCATCCTCCAAGCATGAAAGCTCTTCTTCACCTCATGAAAAGCTTAGATCACCCAACACTATGATTTTCACCAAGAAACCAACAACACTTCCTTACAAAATACAAGATTCCAGCCTCTGGATCTTTGTGATGAGGGATCCATATATAGATGTTTGCAGGGGGGTGAGTCAGCTACTGGGTTTTTGATTAGTGTCCTCTCTTTGATAGTTCTTGGTTCCACTTAGAGATTCATAATCTCTTACTCCTCCCTGGGTGAATTCAGAGAGGCAAGTGTCATTGGAGAAGTTTCTGGAAGATTCCATGAGTGTCCACCTTGCAAAATGTCTCTGCCATTTGTCTACTCTTACTCATCACACCCTACAGAAGGGCTTTCCAGTATGCATCACACCCTTTACACTGAGTAGGTGGGATGCATTGCACCCTTAGCATTGAGCAGCCTGTATGGTCCAATTTTGACCAGTTCTGAGCAGTTTTCCATGGAGAACTTCTAGGAGATGATGTAATCAGCTGACCTTGTTCCTTTAGGGTGTGAAGCAACACTTTTACGGACTTAGAAGAAATTGGTTTATGGACATGTATGATTGGGGTTGCAGTGCCCAAAAATGTCTATAACAAAAACCCTTGAGCGACTATACCTAGCATAAAATATTGTTTTTGATTCAGTCATCTTGACTGAGATTCATAAGGAGAGAGCCCTCTCCCGACCTGGTAGGGCTAGCTACCATGTTAAGCTTGGTTTTTGGTTACCTTAGAATTTCTTCAATTTAGCCTGAGGTTAATCTATGTGATAACACACCATATTCGCATCAACTGATCCAACTATACCATCGGCGTGAGGGCCTGGCTTTGGCTTGGCTAAATCGACCTTAAATCTGGGAGCGTCAGATAAAATTTTCTAAAGAGTCCCAGGCTAAGAATATATCAGTTCTAATTGCTAGGTGCGAAAAATAGCCTGCTCTTCCGAAAAAACTCTAGAAAGAGAAACATCCTTTGAGATCTCAGGTTGTAATGACTTGAGAAACCATTCGAGAAGGAACTCATGTGGGATTTGGGCTTTGATAAGCCTTTTTCTCCTTCTCCATTCCTCGATGTGATTCGAAATGTGAGTTATCATGGCTTGTTGGAAATTAGCCAGAACTTTAGTTCTAGCTTCATAGCAGATGGGCAACGGAAAATGGTTCAAGAAGATATTAGCCAAATCAGCGAAAGAAGTAAAAGTTCCCCCTAGAAACTCTATATACCATTTGGCCGCATTTCCAATTAGGGTGTGCTGAAATAACCTCAACCTGATCGAATCATCAATAGCACCATAAGTGAAATGTGGTCACATGGTCTCCGTTGTCTTCACCATTCCTCCCTTCAAGCTTTGGAATATCTGAGGGAACTTTAGTTGGGACCAGAGGCCAAACCGAATTGTACCTAATTAGATCATTTGTTAATTTAGTCAAGTCTGGAAAATTAACCGTGGCTAGAAAAGGAATTCATGGGGGACCTTGGGAATTCCATCCAGAATAGATAGGGTTTCCTTAGGTCTGAAAAGAATGACCTGGATTTTGAAAGGCACTAGGCTACTTGAAGTAACTCGTAGAGCCGACTGAACCAAAAGGTGAACTTTGTGGTCCAAAAAAATTTAGAGTTGGACCAACTCCTACCGAAATTCCTCCATAACCAGTGAAGTTAATCCCTAACGAAGTATTGAAAGGAGCTGACAGCCCCTGATAAGGATTCCATGCATTAGCAAAGGGTGAAGAATTTGGAAATGAATTAATCGAAGAATACGACACTCTCCCTTGTTGGCTGAAAAACTGATTCCCAGCTCCTATCCCACTAATTGCAAGGTTTGTCCAACTTTGGAAGGGGTTAGTACCTTGACTCGTAAAAATAAAAGGTGTTGACCCTACTGTTGGATTGGAATGTGGTATATGACCATTTCCAAATGGGAAACCATGAAAATAAGTCGATCCACTCATCATGGATGTAGAGGAAGTCGGTGGTACATTCAAAGGAACTGAAGGGATACCTTGAAACCACATTCTAAAAGGGAAAAATTCAAAACTGGATGCAGTAGATTGAGAACTTCCAGTCGTGGACAGAATGGAAGTAGACCCAAATATAACCGTGTTGGGAGTATTATAAGGGATGGAAATAGTTCCTCCCCCTTGGAAATATATGGGAGCCTGCATACTCGCAACACTCATCGTAGATGCCATGCTTCCAACAGTGGTCATCGAAGGAATAGATGTAAGTAAACCCGGGCTCCAAGGCTTATGAGTCGGTGATCCAACGTATAACAAAATGTCTGGATGGCCAGAAGGAAGAGGAGAATTCGGAGCCACAATTAACTCTGAAAGATCTTCTACTTTTACACTATCTTCTGACTAGAAGAGCACTTGAGAAAGAACTGATGTGTGCCTTTCTAACTCTGTACTGATACCAGGTCTATCTTGTGAACTAATACCCCCAAGCGGAGGATCAATCTCTAAAGTGCCCACTACTATTGGTTGAAAACCACCAGTAGAATCGCTCCTATGCCTTCTACAAGAAGGCTCTGAACTCATAGGTGAAAGCCCATGAAGTCTCCTAGACCGTTGAGATGTTCGGTCAACCACATTGAATATTCAGAAATATCTACTTAAAGACTCAAAAAATTATAAAGCTAGGCCGAATAGGAGCACATAACACTCACGAAAAATATCCCTAAAGATATCAACAATTAAACAATTTTCAAGTATTTCTGCTCCGGGTGATTGGGACTGAATACCAAAATACAAGAAAGTTAATTACAAGGACCTTCTGAAAATAGACTGGGGTAATTACACCCTAGGCCTACTAGTGAAGGTATTAGAGGTAGTTACGCTGACCTCCAGACAATAGCCTTTGCCAGTGCAAGCCCCCAAGCTTCGCAAGGGTGCCCTTCAGAAGTACTACTGAACATGATACAACTTCAACCTCAGGTGCCACGAGATTCCCCTTCGCCACCTGTGTGGTTCCTAGGATAGGCAACTATGGTCACCAACTCGTATCAGAAGCTGGGAAGAATAGTCGTGAGGTAGGATCCGAAAAGTAAGAGAGGGGGTATCTCTCGTCCTTATCTTCACTAACCCTCGTGCTTGACTCCCAGTCACAGAGCTTTCCTAGTCTCCCTAACGCTATTGGATTTCGCTCATTAATCAACTTCTATGTTTTGTAATTTAGAGCAGCCTTGGAGAGTTAACTCTCCTCTCGCCTAATCCAAGGCCCTAATAAACCTAAACTTTTTGGTGTATTATGATGAAAATACAAAAGTTATAGTTTATTTTAATTAAGCGCTTTATTTTAATAGTTGTTTTTAACTCAAGGGAAAATATGGAAGTGAAACCAATGGTGTTTGTATGATGCAAAAGAAACCAATGAAAAACTAACTACATGAATGCAATCATTTGTTCTTCGATGAAAAAAGATCTCTACGTGTGTTCTACGAATTCTATAAAGAAAAATACTTTTTTCCTTTTCTTGAAACACACTTCACATACGCAAAAACTAAAAGGACTACAAATGCTTTAATAATGCAAACTACCTTAATGCAAGGTACAATGAAGATGCAAGATCCTAGATCATTCTAAAAAAGCGAAAGAAAATTGTTTATAATTATCAATGAGTCAATCGAAGTATCGAAGAGAATACAAAATTTGAATACAAAACTCTCTCCAAACAAGAAGGACAAATCATAAAAGGTCACAAATTACTTTCAAAAAATCAAAAGAGACCAAAATCAAACTTGGCAAAAGAAAACAAAAACAATGTTTTTTTAAAAATCTTTTCTTTTTCAAGAAACCAAAACAACTTTTTGAAATCAACCAAAACGCTACCAAAACTCAAAGATCGAAACAAAAAAAAAAACAAGGAGTCTTTGAAAGTTACAAACTCGAGAATAAATGAGAACTTGAGCAGAAAGAACTCAACTTGTACTGAACGACCCAACAATAGCAAAGAACTTGACAAACTGACCAAGAAGCCAAGAAAAAAATACTTTCAAATTTGTCAAAAAAGATTTTCAAAAAGTAGGAAAAGCTATAAGGCCACAAAATGATGGAAAGCAAAGAAAGTAGATCAAAAAACAAGCTTGACACTGAGACTAAGATCAACCACCTGTTCTGGAGGACCAGAACAATCAAGATCTTCTGAATCAAGACTTGTGTGCCAAAACACTGATTACAAACTTGCTTTAAAAGCAAACCTAGACTGAATATTTTTAATGAGAAAGAGAGTTTGGGATAGTAAGCTTGTAGAAAAGTGAAATTATTTAGACAGAATTTGACCACTCAGAGACTAAACAGACCAAGTAACAAATCTTTCTGGGCAGAGAGATTTGAAAAAACAATGCAAAAATTGGTATATGTGACTGTGTTCAAGCACAGGGGTGTGTACACGTGCTTCTAATATAGGAAACTCACGTATATGCGGGTTCACCTCACAGAAACAAGCATGTGTACACTACTGTAAATAGAGGAAAAACCATATACAAAGCTTTGCTAGAAAAGTAGAAAACAAAGGCAAATCAAAAAGATCAGACTCAAGTTCTGAGACTCTAGTAAACCAAATAAGACTGTAACAGCAAGCAAACCTCAGATTGAGTCCTAATTGACATTGAACAACTCAAACTAGGAATAACAAGATTGTTATCCCCAGTGGAGTCACTAATTTTGTTGCGGAAATAAGTACACTAGGGATTTGGGTTAGAACCCCAACAGAGCAGGAGCAGACCACAACAAGAAATGCTCATACAACTCAGGAAAAATGCTTATATAAACAAACTACATTCGAGTGACCATACCTGGATTTCCTTCGTTCGAGTAGGTCCCGTAGGGTTCAGACCCTCTGCAACTCCTAATGCTCTTCAGACCTTAAAATCATTCAATTCGAGCATACATAACAATATAGAATTAAAGTATATTCACAAAATTGACCTTATATCATATAAACAAATGACTGATTATACATCAAAATAACGTTCATACATAAATCACAACACAATTTGATGCATAAACAAAGCTAATTTCGGAAACAAGACATCATTTCTTTTATTGCAATAAGCTATAAATACCATGGGGAGAATTCACCTGAGTCTTCTTCTTTTGGCTCTAAGCGGAACTGTCCTCCGGATTCGTCCTATCCCAGCCTTCAACAATCTTCTTCCATAACCAACACAATGATATCTCAAGCAATATGGAGAATATCTATAATCAAGGAAAGAAGGGTTTCCTAAAGCTTGGAGAAGTGCATGAGGCACAGGGATTCATCAGACTCAGTCAGGGATAATATCAGTATAATAAATTTATCTCCACCTTTAGGCCTTCCCATGAAAGTCTCTTTATACTTCTCCAAGTTAGTTTTTTAGTTGGGAAACAGTTGGGCCATAGGCAATAGGAAGTAATCAACAGGTAAAACCCATGAACTTCGCCCATAATTAAGGAAATTTAAATTTTTAAGTGTTTGAACTCATACACGCGGGTTAGGTATTGACTAACCTGTGTGTACACACTTTTATCTCAGGGCAAAGTAGCATACAGGGAATAAAACACTATTTTTGATATATTTGGACCAAGTCTGGAAGGAGGGGTTGCCCTAGGCCATAAACCAAGCATCACAAATACCAAGGTTGGTAAATGGTGCTATAACAAGTATTTAAACTTTTATTTAGAAATAATAAATAAATAAATGATTTATTTAACATATCAAGAAATTGGTTAAGGAATAATAAACAAATAAATGATTGATTTAATTATTCCTAAAGTCAAAATTTACAAGGCATAATAATTAATTAGTGATTAATTAATTATTCCTAGAGAAAAATAAGATAATTAATAATTTATCTGTTGATTTTTCATAATTGGGTCAAATATGACAAGAATAATAATTGAACAATGGTTTAGTTAATTATTCCTAGAAGAAAATCAAATAAATAGTGATTTATTTAATTATTCTTCATGGGTTTAACTATAAATTACTTAACAAAGGTGGTTTATTAAGTAATTTCTCACAGTGAAAGTAATTTTACTATGGTAAAATTGGCTTTACATGGTTTACTTCGATCCATCTAGTAAATTAGGCTAGATGATCAAATTTGTGGTGATAACAGATTGCCCCCCAACGTATGAGTGTTAGGAGCAAAACGTATGACCAAAGTACGTTGTAAAGACACAATCACTAGACAACAAATTGGAGTCAGAGAGAGACAGAGAGACCAATAGAGTTGAAAAGAAAGAGGGTAGGGACAGAGGGGGTGAGACCAATGCAAGTCTACTTTTATGTTGTGGTACCGGACCTCAATGAAGTAGGGGAGGCATACACATACCCGCCGAGATAACTTAGTACAAAAATAATGGTGCCCCTAGAAACATAAAAATGAGAAATGAGGTACATGTTGAATGGTACATGAAATGATGGCATAATAGAACTAAAAAATAATACAATGTGTCCCATATACATAATGCACCTAGAAAAATATGAGCTAGGACTGAATACAATAATATCTGAGTACATGAGATATAATGGTCGTTCCGTCAAAAAATGGGTGGGAGGGAGGGTAGAACAACTGGAGAAACCCTGCGGAATAGGGAAGGGCTCTGCAAAACTGAATGGATCATTTGAAGGAGATGTGCATGCTATGAACACTGCGATTGGTAGAAACAAAACCCATAAACTCCTTGGAACTGCATCTGAAGCTTTAGCATAATAGGAATGCATCCGGGAATGTGGGGGACTACCTAAAGGGCCATCCCATCATGAGGTCTGAAACATATCACACACACTCAGGAATCATTAGTACAGTCTGCTGCATCATTGGACCAAAAAGTGTATGAATCACAAACATGAAACAACCAAGTCAAAGGGAAATACTGAGACCCTCTGATTGATCTGAAGTGCTAAAAAAGAATGGAAGCTGGAACCAAGATACACTGCCCTCTAGTCTGTTCTTCTAGAATAAATGAGTTGATGTCAACAGAATAAGGTCCATGATAGGTGAGGCAACGAGGATCCTCAACTAAGGCACGAGGGAAAATTGTAATGGGACTGATGTACTGACACTGGGGAAATGCGAAAAGTGGTACTGATGGAAAAAACTATGGCTTCGCTTGTCATAGCATAAAGTGCATGGTTGACCTGGTAGTGACTGACTCAACTCCGGAGCATACGGGGATAGTATGATTGGAGGCCAAAATGGGAAACACATTATGAATGGTATGAAAACATGGATGGAATACTATGGCATGATATAATGGGACGTGAAACAAACTCTATGGATGTAATGGTGACTCATCATGGATGCTCTGAACAAGGGTGACTCGATGACACTGCCACATAGAATAGGCCCGGTGGGGACCATCAAAACATGAGTAAATGATGGTTTCTCATGACGAAAATCAACACATGGTATGAAAAGCATTGAGAGGAGGTGTTCCCTAAGGTACAAGTGTCACATATGAAGAAATTCAATTTTGAGAGGCGACAAAGTGACCCTTCTTAGAAAATGACTTCCTAGTGAAGTGTCAAATCATTAAAAAATGAGGAAGACCCATTATGGTACTCAACAAGAGCTTTCCAATGGTGCTAATGGTTCTTCAAAATGAGCTACGATTTGGTTACAATGTGTGGCATAAAAACTGTTGGTTTTCTTATAAAAGGGTTTTTTCCCTCCAATTTGAGAGGAGGAGAAGGCCCTAAATCTCGTGGAGATCATAGCAGACAAACTAACCATCAGAATTGGGATCTGTGATGTTCAAGCAGGTGGCCTTGTCTAAATATGAACTTAATTCTTCTTGGAATGATGGTTCCTGGGGAAGAATTAAGGGAATAGGAAAACGAGAATAAACTACTAGAGGAGGTCTAGAATCATCCTGACCCACTAAGTCAAACATGGGGACTATGTGGACATAGAGTAGAATATTTGAAGATATGGTCTCAAATGTCTATGATATACGATGTGAATATGGCTCGTTGGAGAGGCCGGTAGGACAAATATCCAAGGAATGGGAGGATAATCAAACATACCTAGATTCGGTGGGATCTAGGTCGAGACTTATGTTAATCAATTGAGAATATGGCCAGGGGAAAAGCATCGTTCCCCCAAGCATGGATACTTCTTGCAAACATATGTGATGGAAGGAACTCATTTGGTATGCAAAGGTGGGAATGATGCCCCCTAGCAAGAGGGGTTTGTGGAGCGCCATTGTGTTCTGAGTGCTCAAGAAAGGGATTCAGGCATCTCGACCCAACTTGGAACGAGATCCTCCAAAGGATGATAATGAGATGTAGGGGCCTATGTCCGGTATGCTATGGGCATACTCGATGTATATAGAGTGGCAGACTCCAAATATCTATATGTTTTATGTGATACATAATATGATTATGAATTTTTATATGAAGATGATGGTTTTCCATGTGTTATGTTTATGGTTATCTTGTGTGGTATACATGTGATAAATGCCAATCTAGAATATTATTTGCAATGGTATCTACATAGTTATTTTGGGCTCTAGGAACATGACTGAATGTCATGGTTTCAAATTCAAGTACCAACAACTTAACGCGTATCTATTTTCTAAATAGGACTTGGTTATGCACATGATACACACCATTCAATTTCATGACAAGTAGCAAGGACTATAAACGAACATGAATATGAAGGATGCGATGAGTGAGGGCATCAACTAACAAACCTATCATTGCATCATATTCAACCTGGTTATTGGTGGCAGATCCGATTCACACGCCGTTCGAAAGGACTAATGTATGCAAGGGGGTAAATATGGCCTAGGCTATCAGAGCTAGATTCCTAGTGTTATAACACCATTTACCACCCTTGGTAGATTTGATGCTCTGTGTTATTGCCTAGGGCAACCCTTCCCTTCTAGACTTTGTCCAAATTCTAAAAAACAATGTTTTAAATCCCATACGTCGTTTTTCCTTGTATAAAAAGCGTGTACACGCGGGTCAGTCTATACCCAGCTCGCATATATGTGTTAAAACATAAAAAAATATATAATCTCTTTACATTTGAGTGGAGTTTACGGTTTTTGCTTGTTACTCACCTATTGTAGCCCATGGCTCAACTGTTTCCCAATTGGAAGACTAATTTGGAGAATTATAAATATACCTCCATGGGAAGGCCTAAAGGAGGAGAAAATATTAGATATTGATATTATAGTTGATTACATCCTTGATCAAGTCTGAAGAAATCCCAGTGCCTTCTACAATTCCAAGTCATAGGAAACCTCCGTTTCCTTCTTTAGATTTCCTTCATCCCTTTGTGACATCCTTGTGTATACCTATGGAGGTGGATTGCTAAGGCTTGGGTAAGACGGATCAGGAGGATGGTTTCGCTTGGAGCCAGCGAACAACTCAGGTTGTAGTTCTTCCGTACTTTCTTTAGTTTACATCAATAAATAGGAATTTTCTTGTTCCTATGTTTAAGGTATTAATGCATTAATCTATGTTATGATTTGCTTATAAAATATTATGTTAATGCTTATTTTCTTACATTCTTATATGACATAACACCTATATCATGAACATGCTTTCTATTACTGTTGTTTTATATGATTTTCTTGAATGAGTTTTAGGTTCTAAAGCATTGGAAGAAGCAGAGGGTTTGGACCCTACGGAAACAACCTCAACTGTAGGACCTCCGGGTAATACCTCTTCTTTCTACTTTAGTAGTTTAAGTATTAGGACTACTTGTTTGCATGTCTCTTTATGTTGTAAGCCCTCTACTCTGTTGGGGTTCTCTACCTAAGACCCTAGTGTGACTTTACCTGTAAAACTTGGAGAAGCGACTCGCACCATCGTCATGACCAATATACAGTGTGGATGATGGATCCATCTAAAGGGTGAAAAAGACAACAGATGAGAGGATGCAATCTACCTATCTTCATGGAAGAAATAAAGACATACAAATCAAAGGGATATGTTATGAGAAAAATTTCTTGAGGTAGAGTGCATTGGGAGAATCGGGAAGGAGAAAGCCTTTGGAATCCTCCAAAAATATGCCCCCTTGCCTAAGTGAAAGGGTAACCAGGGGTAGACATAGCTTCCATGATGTCCTCATTAGACTGGAGGATGGTCAAATAGGAGGAAGACTGACTATATGATGTGGCGATGTTACTTGGTGCATCAACCTGAGAAATAAGGTTTACATATGCTTCATAGACGACGAACTGGTAGATGGAGGATCTACGGATGTTGCGACCTGGGATTTTGTCGAAAGAGGTTTGATAGAAGTTCACACAGAAACCTGAGAAAGGTTTGCTTGCGAGGAACTCAAGGATGATGACAGGTAAAGGATATGGCCCGTGGATTCTCTCATCTCGACATTGAGGGGAGGGATCACGATGGTGGTACTAGAGTCCCATTGGTTTGGTTTACTGGTGGTACCATAATCCACGGGTAGAGTAGGGGTTCCACTATGAGATGTCTCGTATTCGCGAAGCGCTTCAAGGCAATCCTGAAATTCATCGAGACAAGTGAATCAATGGGAATAGTGACCATAATGATGACACATGGCACAAAGGTGATTTGTGCATAATGTTATGAGTTTCTTGGGTGGACCTAGTAAACTAACATGGACTTCAGGGATATTTGACTCAGGGAACGTTTCATGAACCAAATGTTTGAGATGAGGAAGCTCGGGACAATTATTGGTGGCATGCCCAAAAAATTTACACAAAGCACATTGAGGTGATGCCTTTGGGGCCTTAAGGGTTGGAGGAGCTTGGGGAGCCTTTTCCTTAGGTTCTTTCATCTTATCTTTGTCCCCCTATTCGGTTGCTTTCGCAATAGGAGTGGGTTCCTATTAAGGTTGTGATGGAACTAAAGTAGTGGCAAGGGCCGTAGGGACCGGTTGAACCAGGGTAAAAGCATGATAAGGTATTAGCTGACCAGGCAGAATGCTTGTAGGGGGATCAATGTACCATACTGGGATCCCCAGAGTCATATTAAAAAGAACCAGTGAAGCCATGACAGGGAGAGAAAATACTCATGGAGGGGGGAATAAGAAAGGTATCTAGCTTGCAGGGTAATGTCCCAGCAGAAGAGCTCCTGGATGGTTGAGACTGGAGGAAAATTTCGTGGTGGAAACATAGGAGAGCCACCCACCAACAGAGGAGGTCCTAGGGGGGTGGATCCAGAGGGCTCAGTTGGGATGGAAACAATAGGGTGCTGAGGAGATGGTTGTTGATCGGATGTACTAGATTGCTTAAGAGCAGCCCGTGATGCTTGTAACATGCAAACACTCAAAGAGTTAGGCTTTGAGATGATAGGGGGAGGACTAGGGAAAGCACCCAATAATGAGGAATCTTTATAGACTCTAGGTGAAACATTGGTGAGAGGAGCTGAAGACTGCTAATGTAATGCCAATGAGATAATGGACTTGGGGGAGGTCACGGATGCCGGCTCTTACTAAGTCAACTGATTGATGGTAACAATCTTCCCTTCATGGGGGAAGCACATCTTGCGAAACACCATAGATGCGATGATTGACATGGCATATGCGTAACTACAACCTAAGAACACATATTTCATTAAATTTGGAATTAAATGATGGACCTAGAATTTCAAAATAACCAAAAAACTCAATTCTAGCCATTGTCCTTGCAATAAAATATTTCCAAATTTAATGAAATATGTGTTTAAGAGAATGTTATAATCCAAAGGGGCATCAATAACCTCAATGTCGACATGAACAGTCTTATCTGCAAGGGTCACTGGGTAGTTGCAGTACATGCCAAGGGGCTAGGAGGAGTGTCTGTCCCAAGCATGCAAATTGATGGTCGAGGGGTACAACTCAGGTGACTTAAGTTGTTTCAAAATGATAGTAGACATCACATAGGTGGATGCATCTTCATCAATAATTTGTCAGGAGATGATGGCATTACATACTCGAACTGGTATCTAGAAAGCGACAAATGAAGGAAATGTGGGATGTTTTGATGTATCAACAGGGAAGACAATCAAACAATCGTCATAAGGATATACTACACCCAAGGTAGTTAGTAGAGATTTCTTTTGAGATGGGCATGACTAGAGTACTTCTAGTGTTGACATGGCAGTGGGTGATTGCGCCAAGTCGTCTACTATACTGTATGTATGGGAAACTTGGTTAGAAGCCGCATTACGACATAATGGTCTATTTGGGATATTAGGAATGGCCTCAAGTCTAGGTTGAGGGATTTGTAACAGATGATTTAGTGTCATAAGAGGCGCAAAAGATGCTTTGGTTTTGGACTCATTGGTGGACAAAGTCAATGGCTTGTCATATTGACACGATCGAGTTTGTAGGTTGATATAAGAGGGGTTAACCTCATCAGAGTTCATCATAAGGATTTGGGAGTCACCAGGACCAGAAGGTTGGTGGGGATGCATTGCTTGACTTGGTTGAGGTTAAGAAACGACAAATCCTTGCTAAGGGAAAGGATTTGTAAGCACTGTTGCTTCAGATGATGCAGGATTCTGATGTGATTGTTGACCTCTAGAATCTGCTTGAGCTTCCCACATTTGGCACATCTAGGGTAAGAGAGGACACTCATGTGTATAATGGCCATGTACACCACATCATGCAAAAGGCTTGTTCGTACGAATAGCCTTGTTCTACTTGGGCTGGTTTCCCTGTCGCTCGTTGTTGGTATTAAGTTGGTTCCCCAGGGGTTCACTAGTTTGATTACCTTGATTACCTTGGTTACCCTTGTTACCCTTCCCCTTATTCTTTTTCTTTGAAATCTGGGGATTTTTCACACTCTACTATGAAAACACTTGAACCTAAGTGGGTAGTGGCTATTGGGACAGAGGATGCATGGGAAGCTATGACGCTAATGCTTGAGGGGATGGAGTGCTCGAGTGTGCATAAGGAGGAGCAACAATTTAGTAGATAGGTTGGGACCCTAAAAACATGTTGCTAGCAGGAGGGGCATGAGGGTTAGAGGAACTAGTGCCCCCTTGCAAATAGCCATAACATTGTTGAGTATATGGCGAAGGGTGTGAAAGGGTTCCAACGATACTGTTGGTGGCGTGAGATGCCCATAGTGCATTGGCACCTCTAGGATGAGGAAGGTCTGGAATGATGGTATAGACATAACCAGATTACACATAAATCAATAAATCAAGTCATATCTTAGAGTGGTTTGGAGAGATTCTTCCTAAGTCTGAGGAAAATGGGATGCAACATATTTTCCAATGGGTGCTAAAAGATCCTAAGAAACCGATCTAGATAGAAACGGTCTTGAAAGGGCAGGGCATGGTATGTGCTCCTCCTTCTACGCCACTCTTGAACATGGTTTGAAAGGCGAGTGGCAGCGAATTGACGGAATGAGGTCAATAACTCCATACTAGTGTCGTAATGGAGAGGTAACTGAAATATGAGAGGAACACTTTACTAAGTGTTGCGAAAATGGAATGAGATGTGGTGGGTTGGTCTACATACCATTTTGCAACATCTCCAGTGAGCATGCATTGGAAGATTCGAAGACGAATGAAGTCATCAGTATTGGAGTTGGATGAACACCACATGTGGAAGGAGAGGATGTGGTTGGTAGGATCCTCTCTAGCATTACCATAAAACTTTGGGATGTCTGAGGGAATCTTAGTTAGCATAGCATGGCAACTAGCATCATGGTGTATGGGGTTGTTTATCAACTCGCTAAAATATGATAGACTTAACCCAACCATAAAAGGGAGCATTGGGGTTACCGTAATGGTTCCTGAGACTGTTTCGCTTGATGTGACCATGGGGATATAACCAGAACCAACACCAGGTTGGGTTCCTCCACCAGCTACAGATCTAGACATTGTGACAATATGTGGTGAAGGAGGCTCAGAATCAAATGAGGAATCAGATGAACCAGGAGAAGAGTTATTATGGGGACTTGGAGGACTAAGAACTCGAACCTGACAAGGGGGTAATATGCCCAAGTTGAAATGGGGGGTGAAGGTATAATAATCTTTGTGACAAACACCTTGGTGTCGTAATAGTGGGAAGACACATGTGTTGGCATTATGATTCAAGTGTTGTCCTTGATGGCAACTCACTCAGAGGTTGGTACAGGTGCTCAGAGGTTGGTACAGGTGATGACAACTTAATCAGAGGACAAATCTTAGTACAGCATGTCAAGAAAGTTCATACACGCAGGTTCGTTAAGACCAAGTCGCGTGTACACGCTGGTTGGCTTCAGTAAAAGAGCGTGTATGTGGAAAACCTATCTTTGGTCCATGGCGGTTATTCCTTGGAAGTTGTGCCTATGGTTTTGGACCTTGGTGTCTCGACGGACGTGTTGATCCCTAGTTTCGAGGTTGATGGTATTGGATTTCTATGGTTTTGGCTCTTGGTATTGAACAAGGCCTAAGGCTATATAAGGAGAAGATCATTAGGCAAAGTGGGTAGCAATGTGTGTGAGTTGTGAAGATCTGAGGTAGTGTGAGATCCAAGTGCTGGTTATGGGTTGGTGATCTGAACCAAGGTTTCACTCATGTGGAGGATGATGAATGATGGAACGAGATCTCAAGGCTTGGAATGATTATCTTCTTATGGTTTTACTGTGGATAGACTAGATCTACTGACGCATGTTTATTATTATGATCTGGGTATGTTTTGATGTCTGATATAGCTGCGGAATTTTAAGGTTGAATTTACAGATCTATACGCGGGTTGTCTTTGGTAAAAGAGCGTATACACGCAGGTTGGGCTTGTCAAAGTAGCGTATACAATGTGAAGTATGAATATGGAGTTGGATCTGGTTATTGTTATGTTGTCTGTGTTCTTGACAGGGTTTCAGTGATTCAGTATTGGGTGATTCAGAGATTGACGATGCAGGTTGTTATACAATGGTGATTGTTTCATGGATCCAGTATGAAAATGTATGAAACGTGGTCCCAGGAAGATTGTAGGCCGGCACCTACGTACTGGTAAATATATCAGCCAGTACAAGAGCCAAGGGGGTTGTAGCTCCCTTCCAGGAGCAGCTGGAAAACGAGTGAAGGTTGTAGCCTTCTGTAGGTTTGGCACCTACGTACTAGTAAATGGATCGGCTAGTACAAGAACTATGAGGGTTGTAGCCCTCTGCAGGTTGTAGCCTGCGTGCTGGTAAAGGACTGCACCAGTACATTGTAAAAGAAGTTTCTTATTAAAGGAAGATAGAAACAAATTGCAGCAGGTGGTTTTCACCCACATTGGGTTTCCACCTTATATCATGGTGTTCATGTGTGTGTCTTATGTGTGATGATCTGTTCTGTTATACTGCACCTGTTTACTGTTAATATGGTTAATAATGTTCTGATGCATTTACTAAAGATAAGCTAACTGAATCATAAGATCTCTGAATATACGCTAGTTGCTTTAGACACAGTCGCGTGTACACGCGGGTTCACTTAACTGAAGTCACGTATATGTTTATGAGCATGAAATTGGAAACGTTTTATTGATCTGATAATACTGATTCACCCCCCCCCCTCTCAGTATTATTTCCAACAATTGGTATCAGAGCAGGTCCTTCAGAGAAGCTTGATCGCTTGAAGGAGATTCGTAGAGCAATGGGGAAGAAAGCACGTCAGAAGAAGAAGACAGCTCAAAGGAACAACGACAACCTGCCTTTGAGTGGAAGCAAGTACTCAGATCCTGAATCACCTCAGATTGAAGATGGACAAGCAAATGAAGCACCATATCAAATCATAGATCTACCTAGCAAAAGGGAGAATGCCCTCAAAGAAGAAATCATCATATTAAAATATCAGTTGGAATGTGAATCCAGAATTCGACAAATGCTGCTAGCGCTGAATAAAGAGCAAGAGAACGAGATCATCGAACTAAGGCATCAGTTGGATGAAGGAAGGAAAGCTGAAGAGATCTTGAAGAAGTAATGTCTGGAAAAAGAAGAACAACATCAAGTTGAGGTAAATATCTTGAAAAGTAAATTAGAAGAAAAGGATAAGCTTTTACGATTTCAAGATAGCTCTAAATTCTTGGATGATATTCTTAGTAGTCAAAGGTCCCCTGCTATCAAAACTGGACTTGGTTTTCATGAGTCTATTGAAGGTGAATCTGGTTCACAAAGTAAGACAAGAAACTCTAATGCAAAGTCTAAAAGGCTCATCAAGGAGATGAAAGGACAACTCCATCAACAAACAAGGAAAGAGGCTCCTCAAAGAAAATCTTTTACTCCTCCCATGAATAATGTTGAATGTTATGTATGTCATAATCTTGGACATGTTGCAGCCATATGTAGAAGAAGAAGGTTTCAAGACCATCATGCAGAAAGATCATTACATTCAAGGTATTTCAGAGGATATTGCTTTGCCTGCAATGCATATGGACATAAAGCAATTGATTGTGATAGAAGGAACATGAAAAATGTAAGGTGTTATACATGCAACAACTATGGGCATAAAGCAAGGGGATGCAGGAGCAGATTTCAAAATTCAAGACAAGAGGACCATACATCATCACAGTTGCAGGAATTGAAGAAGACAGAGACAGAAAGGTGTGGCATAACTCAGTCAGCTGACATAACAGACACAGGGGAATCTGAAAGTGATGAAATTCAGTATTCCATCCTGCATACGCTGATATAATGAAGACAAGTCGCGTATATACGCGAGTTACAGGCTGCAAAGTCGCGTATATGGAGAAAGGGCAGCAGAACAAACCCAGGTTCAGTCATGGTTGGCTCAGGCTCAGGGGGAGCAGAACAGACTCAGGAAATGGTTCAGTCATGGTTGGCTCACACTCAGGGGGAGCATATACTTCAAACAATTCATTGTTGGCATTATGGTTAGAAGTTGATGATGAAACTAAATGATACATCTTATTGTTTAAGGAATGGTTTTGCAGGCTTATGATAAATAGTTATTGCTGGTCTTAGAACCTGCATCTCCTCAGGGGGAGCATGGATGGATTGATACAACTTGGAATATACAAAGAGGGAGCCAAATCAGAAACTTCAGCATGTACTCAGGGGGAGTATGGACATCAGTATGGACAGCAGGAGGTATACCAAAGAAGAGAACATCTTGGTCCGCCCTTTGCCCTTGATGTCAAAGGGGGAGAGTGACTTGGTGTGGTGGTTGCCATCAAGTCCAAAGGGGGAGATTGTTGGCATTATGATTCAAGTGTTGTCCTTGATGGCAACTCACTCAGAGGTTGGTACAGGTGCTCAGAGGTTGGTACAGGTGATGACAACTTAATCAGAGGACAGATCTTAGTACAGCATGTCAAGAAAGTTCATACACGCAGGTTCATTAAGCCCAAGTCGCGTGTACACGCAGGTTGGCTTTAGTAAAAGAGCGTGTATGTGGAAAACTTATCTTTGGTCCACGGCGGTTATTCCTTGGAAGTTGTGCCTATGGTTTTGGACCTTGGTGTCTCGACGGACGTGTTGATCCCTAGTTTCGAGGTTGATGGTATTGGATTTCTATGGTTTTGGCTCTTGGTATTGAACAAGGCCTAAGGCTATATAAGGAGAAGATCATTAGGCAAAGTGGGTAGCAATGTGTGTGAGTTGTGAAGATCTGAGGTAGTGTGAGATCCAAGTGCTGGTTATGGGTTGGTGATCTGAACCAAGGTTTCACTCATGTGGAGGATGATGAATGATGGAACGAGATCTCAAGGCTTGGAATGATTATCTTCTTATGGTTTTA
Organism: Pinus tabuliformis; assembly: GCA_031772625.1. Taxonomy (NCBI): domain Eukaryota; kingdom Viridiplantae; phylum Streptophyta; class Pinopsida; order Pinales; family Pinaceae; genus Pinus; species Pinus tabuliformis. Next base: position 1,564,778,342 of record CM062804.1, read on the forward strand.
CTGTGGATAGACTAGATCTACTGACGCATGTTTATTATTATGATCTGGGTATGTTTTGATGTCTGATATAGCTGCGAAATTTTAAGGTTGAATTTACAGATCTATACGCGGGTTGTCTTTGGTAAAAGAGCGTATACACGCAGGTTGGGCTCGTCAAAGTAGCGTATACAATGTGAAGTATGAATATGGAGTTGGATCTGGTTATTGTTATGTTGTCTGTGTTCTTGACAGGGTTTCAGTGATTCAGTATTGGGTGATTCAGAGATTGACGATGCAGGTTGTTATACAATGGTGATTGTTTCATGGATCCAGTATGAAAATGTATGAAACGTGGTCCCGGGAAGATTGTAGGCCGGCACCTACGTACTGGTAAATATATCAGCCAGTACAAGAGCCAAGGGGGTTGTAGCTCCCTTCCAGGAGCAACTGGAAAACGAGTGAAGGTTGTAGCCTTCTGTAGGTTTGGCACCTACGTACTAGTAAATGGATCGGCTAGTACAAGAACTATGAGGGTTGTAGCCCTCTGCAGGTTGTAGCCTGCGTGCTGGTAAAGGACTGCACCAGTACATTGTAAAAGAAGTTTCTTATTAAAGGAAGATAGAAACAAATTGTAGCAGGTGGTTTTCACCCACATTGGGTTTCCACCTTATATCATGGTGTTCATGTGTGTGTCTTATGTGTGATGATCTGTTCTGTTATACTGCACCTGTTTACTGTTAATATGGTTAATAATGTTCTGATGCATTTACTGAAGATAAGCTAACTGAATCATAAGATCTCTGAATATACACTAGTTGCTTTAGACACAGTCGCATGTACACACGGGTTCACTTAACTGAAGTCGCGTATATGTTTCTGAGCATGAAATTGGAAAAGTTTTATTGATCTGATAATACTGATTCACCACCCCCCCCCTCTCAGTATTATTTCCAACAACATGTGACATAGAAATGGTGAAGAGAGATCAACAATATGCCTTTGTCTCAATGAGGGGAGATAAATTTGTTATGTTAAGTCTTGGCTTGGTGGTGTAAACCAAGCGCCCTTCGCTTAAGGTGTGCTTGTGTGTGCAAGTGTATTTATTGATTAAGCCCAGATTGTGTTTGTAAAAAATAAAAAAGACTTGCTGAAAATAAACTGGTATTAACAACAGAAAATGAACAACAAAACAATTAACTAAATCTCACCCAAACTGAGTTTGAAAACACTGTGCTGGTTGGTGGATAAATCGATAGAAAACACACTAAAAATTTCAAGATATCTAATTTTCAGTGTGACTGGGATCAAGTGACACTAGGATGCTAGAAAGTGGTGCAACAAAAACAAAAAACTAGAGAGGAATATTGCTGCGAAAAGATAGGGAAATGGGTGAAACACCTGGGGCAACCGATGGGATCCTAATGCTAATGACCAAAAAAGTTTAAATATGAAACTATGGATGGTGACAACCTATCTTTATAGATCTGAAATAGAAGGGTACAAATCTTGAAAATGTGGCTGAAAGTGCTGCAGAAACTCAGACTACTCACTCATCTAAACTCCTATAAAGGCTGAAGTGTACTAGAAGCCCTAGGGGAGCTAAATTCCACTTCGATGAGTATATCATAGTAGATCAAGGCCTAAGTGGGATGAGATAGAGGTCAAACAACCCAATAGACAGCTTTCAACAAAACCCAGAAACAAATCTGACAAAAACCTGGAAACCCTAAAATCATAGGTACTGACCTGTTTTCAGGTGTGATTGCACTTTTTGGGCTGAAAGGTGTTCTCTGGCCTCCATATCAAAAATTTTGTGCTAGAAAGTGCAATTTTTGCCCCTTGATTCCTGGTCGGAAAATCTCGGAAAAAATTGTCGCCTTTGTTGTGGCTGGTTCCTGCGACGTGAGGAAAAGACCAGAAAGATTGCAGAAGTAAGAAATTTAACAGATCTAGGGTTAAAAATCTAGGAAACATTAAGAGAATTGAAAAAATAAGAAACCCTAAGATGAAAATAGAAAGTCACCCAGGTTTCTAGATTTGAAGTAAAAAACTAGTGGAGTCACCAATTTTGTTATTGGCAACAATCAGAAAATTCCCCAGTGGAGTTGCCAATTTTGTTGTAGTGTTTTCTTCTCAAAGATGTACGAAAAGAACCCACTTAAGATTGTGGATGACAAAAAATATCAACAATATAAATGGCTGCTAAACATTGTAGATCTACAACAACTGATAGAAACAAAACCTGCCAAAATTTTGATCTATGCCACAATCATAGATAAATAGAAAAAATGAGTAGTAATAATTCCATCGTCCAATGGAAACCAGATATGCAAAGAATAGTTTTATTATAACACCTATGAAGACAACAAATAAATGTTACCAGTCCCCCTCTATGGGATGGGTTCTTGGCTATCCTCAAATGTCTTCATCTTGTGTAGAGTCTCTCTCCTCTATAATGTGTAAACCCAACAAAAATATGGTGTGAACCAATGGAAATAATAAGAGTTACAACAGTAAGTGCAACAATGAAAATAATAAAAAGTGAATAATGAATGGAAAACCCTTTTATTTATAAGAAAATTTTGAGGTATCCTCTAATAATGAGCAATAACAAAATATTATTAACCCCATTCTTGGAATAACCACTTGAAATATTTTATTATATTTGGTTAGGAGGGAAAAAGTATTTAAACTTTTATTTAGAAATAATAAATATGTAAATGATTTATTTAACATCTAAATAAATTGGTTAAGTAATAATAAACAAATAAAATATTTATTTAATTATCCCTAAGGGATTTAGTCAATTTTGACAACGAATAATAATTAATTAGTGGTTAATTAATTATTCCTAGAGAAAAATAAGATAATTAATAATTTATCTGTTTATTTTTCATAATTGGATCAAATATGACAAGGAATAATAATTGAAAAATGGTTTAATCAATTATTCCTAGAAGAAAATCAAATAAATAGTGATTTATTTAATTATTATTCATGGGTTTAACTATAAATTACTTAGCAAAGGTCGTTTATTAAGTAATTTTTCATAGTGAAAGCAATTTTACTATGGTAAAATTGGCTTTACATGGTGTACTTCAACCCATCTAGTAAATTAGGCTAGATGATCAAATTTTTGATGATAACAACCACTATGCTCTAGCCAATCAAACCATAGAATGCGATATCCATCGCACGTTGTAAAGTTACACTTGCGCTAACCAATTCAAATGACATTCTTTTGAAAGAAAATGTTCCCCACTTAGTTCAAAATGTCATTTTATGTCTATCAGGTTCTTATATTAGAATTTGGTTATAACTTAGAAATATCGTCCAGTAAGTAAATCATGTATGACCTGGATACTGTTTGCAGAATCTACTCCATTGACGACATTGGGTAGTTGTCTTTTCCTGAGGCATGATTATGATTGTGGAAATATACGCACAAGCATATTTCCCTGAACTTATTTCTTATAGGGACTAAATTTGAGACCCATGTTGAATGTCACACTTTAAAGATGATCCGAGCATTGAACAACTTCCGTAACTCTTTCTAAAGCTGAGGCTGAAGCGTCGGATGAACTTGATGTAGCTTATGTTGAAAAGGCTTGACCCCTTCCTTGATTGGAATCACGTGATAGATTATCCTCATGCCATATATTTTGAGATCATCATATGTCCACGTGAATGTTGGTATTATGATACAGGTGTTGTCCTTGATGGCAACTCACTCAGGGGTATGATACTAGTGTTGTTTTTGGTGGCAACTCAATTAGAGGACAAGAAAGAGATATACGCATGTTAACCTTGATGGAAGCGCATATACACGCAGGTTAGAGGAACAAAAGGCGCATACATGTACACACGCGGGTTCATAGAAGTAAAGGTGCGTACATGTTGGAAACCATGGTTTTGGTCCATGGTATTTGGTCCGAAGTGATGACCCCAGGTATTGGGTCCAAGGTATTGGTTCGACGTGGTTTTGGTCCATGGTAATGAAAGAGGCCTAAACCTATATAAGGAGAAAAACATTAGGCCAAAGGGGAAGAGTGGTGTAAGGAATGTCTGTTGAAGGGTGAAGTTCGAGCATGATTGTTATGGGTTTGTGATGCTTGGCTTGATCTGAATCAAGTTGATGACAACGAAGGTTTAAGTAATTATCTATAGATCTGTATGCGGGTTCTCTCTGGTAAAGGAACGTATACACGCGGGTTTGACACAGTCAAGTAGCGTATGCATTATGAGATTTGATGTTTCTGGCTGTTGTTGATTCTAGTGGTTGTGGCAAAGTTCTGGGCTCTGGTATGTGTTTTGGTAACTGTGGTTTTTGGTAGGGTTTCAGTGATTTAGTATTGGGAGATTGATGATGCAGGTATAATTTTTGATTGTATTGCAGTGATGAATGTTTTGTATTTATGGATCCAGTCTGAAAATGTATGAAACGTGGTCCCTGGAAGAGAAGGTTGTAGCCTTTTGTAGGCCAGCACCTACGTACTAGTACTTCAGCTAGTACAAGAGCTAAGGGGGTTGTAGCTCCCTTCCAGGAGAAGATGGAGAACGAGAGAGGGTTGTAGTCCTCTGCAGGTTACAGCCTGCGTGATGGTAAAGGATTGCACCAGTACATTGTAAAAGAAGTTTCTTATTAAAAGAAGATAGAAACAAATTGTAGCAGGTGGTTTTCGCCCACATTGGGTTTCCACCTTATATCATGGTGTTCATGTGTGCTCTTTATGTGTGATGATCTATTCTATCTTACTGGACCTGTTTACTGTTAATATGGTTAATAATGTTCTAAGGCACTCATTGAAGATCAACTAACTGAATCATAAGTTTATTGGATATACGTTAGTTGCTTTAAACACAGTTGCGTATATACGCGGGTATCCTTAATTGAAGTAGCATATATATATCTGAGTATGAAAATGAAAAAGTATCTAATTTGCTAATACTCATTCACCCCCCCTCTCAGTATTATTTCCAACAATTGGTATCAGAGCAGGTTCTTCAGAAGAAGCTTCACCGCTTGAAGGAAGATCTATCATCATGGGCAGCTACGAGAAAGAGGCATCAATCAGGCCACCAGTTTTTGATGGGAGCCACTTTATCCACTGGAAGATAAGAACCACAACATATATAAAATCACTTGGAATGGATGTTTGGGGCATCGTGGAAGGCGGATACACATATCCATCAGCAATTCCTACAGATACAGCAGAGAGAAAGCAATATGAACTCAATGCCAAAGCTGTTACTGTCTTATTGGGAAGTTTGTCACAATTAGAATTCATGAAGGTCATGCATATCAAATCAGCCAAAGAAATTTGGGACAAGATCATTCTAAGCTACGAAGGAGATGAATAGGTAAAACGGGCAAAGCTTCAAACTCTTAGAATACAGTATGAAAATCTTAAAATGCATAGTAATGAAAGCATAGCTAATTACTTTCTGCGTATAGATGAAATTGTCAATTGTATGAGGAATTTGGGTGAACAATTTAAGGAAGTGGTCTTAGTTGAAAAAGTTTTAAGATCCCTATATGCTAAATTTGATTCCAAATTTTCTGCCATAGAAGAAAAGGAGGATCTATAGAAAATCACTGTGTCACAGCTTCATGGAATCTTAACTGCTTTTGAGATGAGAATAGGAGGACCATCAGATATGAGAGAAGCTGCTTTTGAAGTATCAACAAATGGATCAGGATACATTTCAGAAGGAGAAGAAGAAGTAAATTTTGTCAAGAATCTTGAATGGGGATCTGGAAGGTTCGAAGGTAAGCTACCTTTCAAATGCTTTTCATGTGGTAGAGTTGGTCACTACGCTGCTAGATGCCCTCATAACAAAGGAATGATGCATGAAGAAGGTAATAGAAGCTATTATACCCATGTTAAAAGTAATGACTCATTCAATAGTAGTGAAGACATTAGAAGTCTCATGGCATATGAAAAGAAGGATGTAGAAACAGAAGAAGTTACCAGATTAAACGAACAATTGGAGTCAGTAACCAGAGTAAGGGAGCAATTGCAGGATGTAGTAAAAGATCAGAGCATAACAATTCAGAGACTTGAATCGAAGATCCTCTCTCTAAAGGAAGATCTTGAAAAATCAAAGAAGCAGAATAGAGAAGCTGAAGTGATCGAATTAAGGCAATAAGTGGAAGAAGGAAGGAAGTCTGAAGAAACTTTGAAGAAGCAATGTCTGGAAAAGGAAGAACAACACTAGGTTGAGGTAAATATCTTGAAAAGTAAATTAGAAGAAAAGGATAAACTATTGTGGTTTCAATATAGTACTAAGATTTTGGATGATATTCCTAATAGTCTATGGTCTCCTGCTATCAAAACTGGTCTTGGCTTTCATGAATCTATTGAAGGTGAATCTAGCTCACAAGGTGAGGCAAGGAACTCTAATGAGAAATCTGAAATGCTCAACAAGGAACAACCAAGGAAAGAAATTCCTAAAAGAAAATCCTTTACTCCTAACTATGGAAGTGATAGATGATTATTTACTGCATTAAATAATGTTGAATGTTATGTATGTCATAATCTTGGACATGTTGTAGCCATATGCAGAAGTAGAATGGTTCAGGACCATCACACAAGATCATCACATTCCAGATATTTCAGAGGATATTGTTTTGCTTCCAATATGTATGGCCACAAAGCAATTGATTGCTATAGAAGGAATTTGAAACATGTAAGATGTTATGCATGTAACAAGTTTGGACATAAAGCAAGGGAATGTAGGAACAAAATTCAAAATCCAAAGCAAGAAGACTATACATCATCACAATTCCAGGAATTGAAGAACACAAAATTAGAGACTAAAAGGTGTGACATAACTCAATTAGCTGACATAACAGAAACAAAGGGAAAATAAAAGTGAAGACCTTCAGTATTCCATCTTGTTTACGCTGTTATAATGAAGAAAAGTCACGCATATACGCGAGATAGAGGCTGCCAAGTCGTGTATATGGAAGAAAAAGGCAGCAGAACAGTCTCAGGAAATGGTTTGGTCATGAATGATGTTGCAGGTTACAAGATGATGATGCTTATGGTACATATCATATATAGTGTATTATAGTTGCTGATGACTATCATGGTCTTGAATAAATTGCTGGTCTTTGTTATAAAGACCTTGCATGTGCTCAGGGGGAGCATGGACGGATTCGTACATCTTGGCATGTACAAAGGGGGAGCTCAATCAGAGATTTCAGTAGATACTCAGGGGGAGTATGGAAAACAGATGGAGATCAAGAAGAGAATATCTTGGTCTGCCCTTTGCCCTTGATGTCAAAGGGGGAAAGTATGGTTGTTGCCATCAAGTCCAAAGGGGTAGATTGTTGGCATTATGATACAGGTGTTGTCCTTGATGGAAACTCACTCAGGGGTATGATACAAGTGTTGTTTTTGGTGGCAACTCAATCAGAGGACAAGAAATAGATATACACATGTTAACCTTGATGGAAGCAGGTATACATGTGGGTTAGAGGAACAAAAGGTGCATACATGTACACATGTGGGTTCATAGAAGTAAAGGCGCGTACATGTTGGAAACCATGGTTTTGGTCCATGGTATTTGGTTCGAAGTGACGACCCTAGGTATTGGGTCCAAGGTATTGGTTCGACGTGGTTTTGGTCTATGGTAATGAAAGAGGCCTAAACCTATATAAGGAGAAAAACATTAGGCCAAAGGGGAGGAGTGGTGTAAGGAATGTCTGTTGAAGGGTGAAGTTCGAGCATGATTGTTATGGGTTTGTGATGCTTGGCTCGATTTGAATCAAGTTGATGACAGCCAAGGTTTAAGTAATTATCTATAGTTCTGTACACAGGTTCGCTCTGGTAAAGGTTTGTATACACGCGGGTTTGACATAGTCAAGTAGCGTATGCATTATGAGATTTGATGTTTCTGGTTGTTGTTGATTCTAGTGGTTGTGGCAGAGTTCTGGGCTCTGGTATGTGTTTTGGTAACTGTGGTTGTTGACAGGGTTTGAGTGATTTAGTATTGGGAGATTGATGATGCAGGTATAATTGTTGATTGTATTGCAGTGATGAATGTTTTGTATTTATGGATCCTGTCTGAAAATTTATGAAACATGGTCCCCGAAAGAGAAGGTTGTAGCCTTTTGTAGGCCAGCACCTACGTACTAGTACTGCAACTAGTACAAGAGCTAAGGGGGTTGTAGCTCCCTTCCAAGAGAAGTTGGAGAACAAGAGAGGGTTGTAGCCTCTGCAGGTTGCAGCCTACTTGCTGGTAAAGGACTACACCAGTACATTGTAAAAGAAGTTTCTTATTAAAAGAAGATAGAAACAAATTTTGGCAGGTGGTTTTCACCCACATTGGGTTTCCACCTTATATCATGGTGTTCATGTGTGCTCTTTATGTATGATGATCTGTTCTATCTTAATGCACCTGTTTACTGTTAATATGGTTAATAATGTTCTGAGGCACTCATTGAAGATCAACTAACTAAATCATAATTTTATTGGATATATGCTAGTTGCTTTAAACACAATTGTGTATATACACGAGTATCCTTAACTGAAGTAGTGTATATATATCTGAGTATGAAAATGAAAAAGTATCTGATTTGCTAATACTCATTCACCGCCCCCCTCTCAATATTATTTCCAACTGTGAAAACATCACTATACTGCTTAAAAAGGTGGATGAAAGCTTGTCGCTCCTGGGGTGTGTAGCAAGTACCAAGATTGATGTACTTTGGATCTTTTTCTGTACTAGGATTAATTTGTTCATGCAACAGAGTTGGACTATGAGTATTCGTGTTCACTAATCCTCGCAACGATTTTGCAAGTCATACAACCTTTTGAGTGACACCACGCCCTTGGGCATGCGGTTTCTTTGCTCGCTTGTGATGCATCCTGCAATTCTTTATCGTGCCCATCCTCATCAATGGATGTTGTTGGCCCTCGTTTTTTATCAAATTTTGGTTATTAAAATCCACCTAATTTCCATCATTTTCCACCATATACCATCCATATACACCTTATTTTGACCTTATTATGCATATTCAAGCAAATAAATTATGTTTTTCAATTTTTAGATATTTTTGCAAAAATTGGGTTTTAAGAGTATTTTTGGACAGAATCAGAAATTCCCGTAATGGCTATGTGGATGACATATTTGCAGGACACTTGGGCTCAAGCTAGATACATGAATGGAAAGCTTGGGAACTAGGACTAAATTAATTCCAATTGGTTCGGTCAAAACAAGCTAAATCAGGCCCGGTCAAGGCTGGTCAAACATGACTAGTCATCTAGAAAATCCCTAGGAAATAAGGAAGTTTTATGATTTCATGGGATTGTCCATATTTTTAGTGATGGATTGAATGGATTCGATTTGGATAGATGGATATGAATAGATATAGTTGTTAGAGAGACTTTATATCAGTTTTTTTCTTGATCTTCTATTAAGCCAATACTTTGAAGGCTTATGATATGTAATTTTTATATAACTTTATGCTAAGACATTTGAATATTGGAGATTAATTAGAAGAACTTGTTCTAATTTCATTTTTCTATGCATTAGTGTGGATTGGTGCTTGGAGTTTCGACATTTGATAGCAGCCTGAAGTGTGCAAGGCATGGGTGGAGGACCCCCACTCCAAGCTAAGTACACTTCATTGTTAAACTAACTTACATTTTATGAACTAGTTGCTTTAGATTTGTATACTTGTTTTGTTTCAGATTTGTTTATTTGAATTAATGTGTGATGATTGTTGAATGGATATTGGTTTAATTCTAATCTACATATGAAGGGGCACACAGGAATTTAAGTTAAATTCCCCTTCTATTTGATCTTGAACTAAAACTGAATTTCATTCTCCTTTTCTTATTTGAAGTTATTTAGCATTTTTGGTTTGAAGCAATGGTGATTATGATATAGTATAATTGTGAAGAAGGAAAATCTGGTCCTCCTTAGTTAGGAGTCTCTTATTTTACATCTTCTGCATCATAAATCATTGTTAATTAGTGGTTTGGATTTATCTTCATGAAAGTAATATTGTAGGGAAGGACAACTTGGTTCTCCTAAGTTAGGAGCCTCATCCCTCACATATTACATAAATGAATTAGAAATTGTTAAAATAGGTTTATATTTGTAATATGTACTTCCTTAACTCTTCAACTTTTATCTTCTAAGCTTGACTACACTTGATATCCATACACTGTGGACTTGCCTCCAAGTTTTACAAACCCAGATTAATAATTAAATATTTGTGTTAATTTACTCAATAAATTGACTCAACATCTTGGCACCGTTTACGGGGAGGCAATTATCAGCATAGTCAAATAGAAGATAAACAAAAACACTAAAAATTTGATAAAAAAAATTTAGTTAAGATTTCTCTTAGTTATGTTTCTTTATGCCTAAAAATAGGGATCCTAAAAGTAGATTTCCAAAACAAAACCCCCAACAAAAAAATACAATAAAAAAAATAGCTACAAAATCCATTTGCAAGACAAGATCTAAAAAAAAATGATGTTAAAGAAATCATTTAGAGAAGGAGGGAATGCCACCACAAAACTATTCTCATGTTCTTGTCCTCAATTTAGAATGCTCACTAGGGATGAATCTTTATGTCAAAGGATAGAAGAGAAATAAAACATCCATGAAAATGATCCACAGGAAGAGAATCTAGAACTTTCTCCTAGCTATCTTTGTGAGGAGTTGAATGAGTCATGGATCATATGCAATGAAGATCAAACATTAGAGCCAGAAATTGAAGAATTTCTAGCATGTATACCACAAGATCCCTTGTGCATACAAGATTTTGAACAAGTACCAAAAGAAGAGTTTTGTGCAATGACAATCAATGAGAGCCAAGAAAACAAAGGTCATCTTAAAACTTGGTTTCAACTAGTCATTAGCTCACAACACTACATTTTTCAACATTCTTTCTCATCAAATGTTTATGATCAGATAAAGTTTCATGTCCAAAAATTCATTAAAGTATATTTTTCAAATTTGGATGTGAGTTTACTCATGATCTTGTTACGAAAATGGATGCATTGGAAATTCTCTTATACCTGAGAGAATGAATTATTTTTCTAAAATAGAATAGGATAGAATATAATGAATTCACAATGAGAGTTCCATAATAATTTTGTTTCAAACTGTAAAAAAATATTTCTTCAAATCATTATTCGATATTCATTTGAAAGGACTACATGGAAAAATGCAGTAAAGGATGATTTGTAAATCAAGTTTTTTTTTGACATATCTCTTGAAATATAGTTTTGGAATCCATTTTGAAATTTTCAATTTATATCACAAATAAAAATGTGATCAAAATCAAAACTAGGTCTCAAGTGAAATGTGGAGGACAGAGTTAGTACAACTTATATTTGAGGTGTCTTCTGGAAACATTTTTTGCTTGAAATTCATAGGGAAGATAGCCCTTGGAATCTAGTTTCCAAATAAATTTGAATCACTTCAATCAGGTATCATGTGATAAATTTATTCTTGAAATACTAACTATTTCTTGAAAAATCTGCATGGTGACAATTCTAGGTCATGACTGTTCATTGGCATATTTGACATACCAGATCATCTGATTTTCAAAACCTGTTTATATGGGAGATATATATTCAAGTCTATTTTAAGAAACAATTTGAATCATCCCATTTGTAGGTGAAATGAAAAATATATGGCACATTTAGTGACTGCATGTATTCAAAAGAGCATAGTAAAACTCTGCCTCCTAGGCTTGTTCATCACCAATTTTGTGATATCAAGCCTAAGAATTTTTAAAACCTATTTCCACTGGAAAGATAAAAATGAATCTAATTTAATCTCCAAGTGGAATCACATTTCTACGATCTTTATTGAAGAAGTTACACTTCAAATAGTGATTGTTGGTCTAGTTAAAAATTAACAAGCAGCTCTATCAAACATAGCACTCCTTATAATTTTTACCATATCATTTAAAACCATTTTGAAAACATGTTTCTATTGGAGGTATCCATATGTATTTTCTTCAACTTGGCTTTTGAATCAATCTAATTGGATATAAAACGAATATGTTGTAAACAAAATACCGCTAGGAGGTCTAGGCTGACCACCATTCCTCAAGGGGTAAATAAATGCATTTTGTTTGTATATCATCTTTGGACTTGTTTTTTAAGCAATGCTTGTAATGATTTACATATTTATTGGAAGAAGAGATACTGTACACCTCTCTTCCTCCATCATCTAATATTGTATTGCAGGCAAGTGCTATGTTTTTGCAGGTCATAGGAAGAATGAAGGAGTGAACTCCATGGATGAAGTACATTTCAAAGTCAATTTTAAATTCATATTTAAGAATATGAATACAAATGTTCAAGTCAAAGCAAAGTGAAAATTTACTTGATGTTGAGTTCATCCAATGAAACTCAAACTCTTGAAGCTTGCTCTTAGTTGCTGACCAACAACATCAACAAACCCTACAACATGAATTGAGATCGAGGAAAAAGACATGAAGTTAATCATCAGAAGAAGAAGTCAAGTTTTTTCTTACCATGAAAAGTCACATCAATTGCCAAAGAAGTCTTTCATAAGCCATATTGTTCAGGATTTCATCCATCATCCATATTGTATGTTAAGCTCTGTGATCATGCATGTTGAAGTCCAAACTTATTATCTATCCATTTACTACTAAATCATGATTTCAATATAACCTATTTTCATAATATTTTCATACTTCCCTACTCCATTACACCCAACCTCCATCCAGAAAAGAGAAGAATAAAAAATAGAAAAAGATCAAAAATAATAAAGGAGTTTGGTTGTGAAAATCCAAGAAACTCACACAACACAAACTCAAATTCATATCAGAAAACCAAATTGTTTGGCCAATATGAATTATCTATTTTGTTTTCCCATTTCTTCAGTTTGATTTTGTAGGAATTATCCTCCAGAATAAGTAATACTTGGGGACAAGTCTTCGAATAAGCAAGGGGGAAGATTCGTAATAAAACTATGCAAACACTGTGAGCAGTTGTATTGAAGGGACCTGAATAAAGCACCCGCATTCACATTTATTAGTTAGGGACTTGAATAAAGAATATGCATCCACATTCATGAGCGAAGGACCTGAACAAAGACAATATAAAAGGGAACTGAATATCAGATGTAGAAACTAGTGTCTACATTCCATCAAAGAATATCCTTGAAGAACCACCAACATGAGGAAAAAAAGAACCAGCAAAGGACATCATCAGTTAGCATTGACATCAAGCTATTATGGAAGTATAAGTACAGTAAGTGTAAAAAAATTGCTCTTAGAACCTTTTATTTTTCAAAAAACAATTCTAGAATTGTTAGACCTAATTTAACTTGGATATGCATCCATTACATTTAACCTACCTACATTCATCATCTTATATTTTTCCTATCTATAATCCATTATCTTCATCCTACCCTCATCATAATCATATTTATATCCATTACCCTACCATACATCGTACATTAAAAAAATTCCATAATCCCAAATCAACCCGTATAATTTTCCTACCATAATTCCATATACATCATCCTATAAGGATTTTTGATCAAAGATTGAGGACTTAATATTTTTGTCATAAGAATTTTTGTTTGCCTACAAAATGACAAAGAGTTTATGTCATTATAATAAATTTGATTTTAAAATGACCTATCCTATGGTCACTTCAAAAACAAATTAACAAGTGAGCATATAAAAAATGACAAAGACTAATGTACAAAAATCAAAATGCAAAACTATATATGCAATATATGGAAGCAGAGAGGATGAAAGGACATATGTATAATTTCATATATAAACAAAGATGAGAATGCAATCATTATATAAGCTAAGGTATGGAAATGGGCCGCACAATGCAAATGACAAAACCCTAGTTGAAATGTAAATACAATGCAACGAAGGACATGGAATTATGATGCAAACAAACTAAACTATGGGCATGCAGTGTAATGAGGGTGGTTATGAATGAAAGATGAAATGTTAAAGAATGTGGGAAGCGTAATAAGGGTGGAAAATGGAATGATAAAAACATGGTAAGTGAGTACACACAATGAAACATAAGCAGCCACAAGTACGCAAGTGAAAGACATGGATGGATGTGAAAAACAGTCAAAATATATTAAAAAAAATATGCTACAGCTATCCTTCGCCATTACAACGAAACACGCTCTAAGATAAGCCTTTCTTCTACCATCATAGCAAAAGGATAGCTCAGAAAGAAAGGAGTAACGCTGTGCATCCACATGCATTCATACAACACCTTCGGTTGTGGAGAAATAAGGGCAGCATCGAGCAGTATGGAGCGTTAAAAAGGAGTTTTATGGTGTTTCGAAGAAGGCTTTGCGCCAAGCTCCAACTTAAGCCATCAATTACGCAGAGAATCCCTTGAATCACACAGAGAAATCCCAGTGAAGGTAAGCATCGGTCCCTCAACAATTAAACTAAAATGATTTTGAAAATCGAACTTCAGATTTAGTTGAAATGTGTCATATGAGACTTCAGTTCCGGAATCGTTTGCTATTTGTTGTCATTAAAATCCTCTGCCACCTGTAAGAGATAATGATTTCTTGGGAAGTAGTTTTGATGAACTATATGACTAACGAGAATCATTAACATGGAGTTTTCAACAAGCCTTCATTTCATATTCGTTGATATGAATGTTGCCAGGATCTGTTATTTCATCCCCGATCTGCTCTCAATTAGTGGCTCAAGGAAAACGTTGCACTAGTTGGTGAGTGAATGCAGCATTAAAACTAAGAGATAAATGTGTGTTTTCATAAATTTATTTTAGTTGCTGAAGATAGACTGCCGTGGAAAAGAGGAATCGATTTCATTGCTGGAGATGGACTGTGTATAGTAAAGAAAAAAAATCGATTTCATTAATGGAGATGGACTGTGTATAGTAAAGAAAAAAATCGATTTCCTCCAAGATTTTGATTTCTCAAGAAGCAGAAAACGCCTGAAGGAATCGAGCCAATAGCCAGTGGAGGTAACAGGTAGGGTGTTAGGCACCATATCTTCTAGAAAACATTGAATTCAACTGTAGTTTAAAAAAAAAAAATCGAAATTTTTAAGAGGACACAATTTTTCGTCATTTATTATAAGAAAACAAAAATGAAATTTGAAAAATGAAAACATGGGTTTTCTTCAGAATGAACCCATTTAGGCTCCTTGGGGATAGTTTTCTCAAATTCATTTTTATTTGGGATATTTACCTAGTTCTTTCAACCCTCATTTTATAGATTACGTGGAGTATTTGAGTTTAGTTAAGAATCAAGGTCAAAGATTTGTTTTAAATGGGTTGTCATTGAAAAATCCAAGTCCAAGTTACAGTTACATGGTTTTCAAATCAGAAGACTCCAATTATCTAATTGATAGTGTAGCTCAAGTGCATTGGTGGAAGCATAATCCAAGTCTAAATAGATATCTGCTGGCAGCATAAGTTAAAAATTCAAATTAATAGCGGTGGTTTCATAACATATTTGGGGCAGCATAATCAAAGCTAGAATTAACATATGTCTGGTGGCAGTGTAGGTTCAATATTGAAGTTCCAAGTCTAAGATTGACATTAAAAAAAATCAAGTACAAGGCCCCAGTTTCATTCTTATTTACACAAAATGCCAAAACAAAGTTTGTGCACAATGGTGCCAAGTGGTGTTGGTGAGTGCACAACAGTGCAAAAATTATGAATGAAATTTTTGAAAATAAAGTGTTAGTTTCCAGAGAAAGGAGAGGTGTTAGAAGACTGTAAGTTTGCTTCTATCTCTCACATAAATCAATTTTTGAAAGAATCACAACACAAACATTGCTTGTTCCAAAACTCGATTTTCGAAGGCATTATAACACATAAATTGTCTCATGAATATTCAACAATGAATTTTTATTTGCATTTAAGACCAAGAATTTGACATCACAAGTTTGGAAATTGATATTTATTCTCAGTGACCAAGAATTCACATATTAGTCCAGAGTTTGGTATTTTAATTCAAAAAATCTCTCCTCATATTTGTGGGTATTCAATAGTAAAAGGTTTCTTCTTGTTTTTATAGACGACATTCAAATCAGAAATACATTACCGTGATGGAATATCCACAGGAAAAACAACATGGAGGTCAACATGTAGAGGTAGAACATCAAAGAGGAGACAGAGGCAAGCATGAGGACATGCTTGAGAGTAAGAAAGGGGGAGATGCCGACCCTCGTTTGTGATCAAATTTTGGTTATTAAAATCCACCTAATTTCCATCATTTTCCACCATATACCATCCATATACACCTTATTTTGACCTTATTATGCATATTCAAGCAAATAAATTATGTTTTTCAATTTTTAGATATTTTTGCAAAAATTGGGTTTTAAGAGTATTTTTGGATAGAATCAGAAATTTCTGTAATGGCTATGTGGATGACATATTTGCAGGACATTTGGGCTTGAGCTAGATACATGAATGGAAATATTGGGAACTAGGGCTAAACTAATTCCAATTGTTTCGATCAAAACAAGCTAAATCAGGCCCAGTCAAGGCTGGTCAAACATGACTAGTCATCTAGAAAATCCCTAGGAAATAGGGAAATTTTATGATTTCATGGGATTGTCCATATTTTTAGTGATAAATTGAATGGATTCGACTTGGATAAATGGATATGAATAGATATAGTTGTTAGAGAGACTTTAGATCAGTTTGTTTCATGATCTTCTATTTAAGCCAAAACCTTGAAGGCTTATGATATGTAATTCTTATATAACTTTATGCTGAGACATTTGAATATTGGAGATTAATTAGGAGAACTTGTTCTACTTTCATTTTGCTATTCATTAGAGTGGATGAGTGCTTGAGGTTTCAACATTTGATAGTAGTCTCAAGTGTGCAAGGCAAGGGTGGAGGGCCCCCACTCCAAGCTAAGTACACTTCATTGTTAAACTAGCTTAATTTTACATTAACTAGTTGCTTTAGATTTGTTTACTTGTTTTGTTTTAGATTTGTTTATTTGAATTAATGTATGATGATTGTTGAATGGATATTTGTTTAATTTTAATCTAAATATGAAGGAATACACAAGAATTTAAGTTAAATTCCCATTCTATTTGATCTTGAACTAAAACTGAATTTCATTCTCATTTTCTTATTTGAAGTTATTTATGCATTTCTGGTTTGAAGCAATGGTGATTATGATATAGTAGAATTGTGAAGAAGGACAATCTAGTCCTCCTTAGTTAGGAGCCTCTTCTTTAACATATTCTGCATCATAAACCATTGTTAATTAGTGATTTGGATTTATCTTCATGAAAGTAATATTGTAGGGAGGGACAATCTGGTTCTCCTAAGTTAGGAGCCTCATTCCTCACATATTAGATAAATGAATTAGAAATTGTTAAAATAGGTTTCTATTTGTAATATGTACTTCTTTAACTCTTCAAATTTTATATCTAAGCTTGACTACATCTAATATCCATACACTGTGGACTTTCCTCCAAGTTTTACAAATCCATATTGATAATTAAATATTTGTGTTAATTTACTCAATAAATTGACTCAACAGATTCATCCTTAAATATATTAGTGTTTGCCATCAAGTCTAGTATTGATGGTTGCCATTAAAAATGTGAAAGTTAGTGATATTATCAGGAACAAATGGCTTATAAAGAATTTTAATAGACGTTGGCTTAGGTGGGTTGGAACCAAGTTCAAAGTGTACTGCGCACCAACAAAACCCTCAACCACTGGCCCTCTCAGCAATGAATTGCAAGCAGATTGAAGTCTCACCTGAAGTGATTATGGGAGGTTGTAGAACCAGGTTTCTGCAGACTGAGGGATACTGTGCTATGATACGATTGTATTTTCTTATGTTTAACACTTATCTACTACTTCCTGTTTATAAAACACTTCACACATAAAGTTTCTTTGACAAAATTATAGTCATTACTTACACATAACTTAAATATTCATAAAATTTACAATACTGAAATAAAGTGCATATATTAAGCAAATAAATACATGAGACACAAATTTTATTGTGGTTCATCCCAATGTGGGACTACGTCCACAAGAACTATTGCTTATAATATAGAATTTGTACAAGAAATAGTTCTTCCCTACACACACAGGTACAGGGTGTCTGCACACTAAGTTGTAGACAATTTGCGCACTCAACTACAGACCTAGGCCTCTACGCATATAGCTACAGAGCCTCACCCTTTCTCCGAAGTATAAATCACAAAAATATCACATAAACGTAGATTTGGATCAATAGATATATGCCTTCCTCTTTTATTATTCATCCCTATATATACTATTACATGAGGGATTACATCGTTATATTACCATGGACCTGATACCATGGTTTCCAAAATACAAGGGACTATGGTCCAAAACCATTCAACTTTTACAATTATAAGCTTAAACAAAAAGGGAGGGGATTCATCACAAATCCCCTATACGACGCAGTAGATTCACTTTGTAGTCCTCATTTTCCCCGCTGTGTGGTCCACTTCACTTTGTATTATGCGCTTTATCCAAAAATCAGCATCCTTACCTAAAATATGGCCACATTGGGTTGCATCCAATGGGCCCCCAACACTCACCTGTGACTCATCCCAAGTAACTTAGCTATTGTGCCCCTAATTTTCTCCGTAATGCTATTATAGACCTGGTTGAACTGCTGGAGCACTTCTATTATCTTCTTATCCTCACTGTGTGCTTCCTCAAACAATGCTTTTGTTACATGTTCATTAACCTTTTGTAGAAATGCTGCCATCTTCTGTCGAAGCTCCTGGAACTTCTCATCCACTCTCTAGGAGAGCTGAAGGGCCTCGTCCTCCCAAGGCTGGGTTCTATGTATCAATGTCTACTCTTCCCTCTTCATCTCTTCTGCTATAGTTCCTTCATTTCAATGATTTTTGTGAGATTTTGTGATATAGGCAATGTCTTCACAATTACTCGACTTGCCTCTAACTGCTGTTGCTTTTGCTGCACCTCCTCCTGTAGTTTTTGAACATTTGGTTCTTCCTATAGTGAAGTCCAAATATGCATGCTCTTGTCCAGTATCTTGTTGTAGTTTGCCAATGTTGCAGATATGCTAACCATGACTATTTTTAAGTCATACTCCATTTGACTTCTCACTTCAGCGTTGTAGTTGGCTGCGGCTTCAATCACATCTTACTGATTTTAACTTCGTATTCAAACTATACTGCAACAAATTTGTCCTTCTGCTTCTTGATTGTAAGGCTGAGCTTTGCGACCTTTTCTTCTGCTGATTCCTCTTTGCAGACCTCCATTTCTAAAATTCCCTTGCATGTTGTTTCTATTGAATCCTTCAGCCGTTGATATTATTTTACTATATGATCTCTCCCTTATATTGTTTGTCAAGATTTTGTGACAGTGTGACACACTCCTTTTATATATTAATGTTGAGCTTCGACAGGCATTCTTTCCTTACTTTTAACTCTTCAATAATTTCTTCATGCATCTTATGCAACCTTGGTAGTAGCATTGTTGCGATGTTCACGTTTATGGGTGTCCACTTCTTGGCCTGTTGTTGAATTTTTTTCGAGTCAAATTGTAGAGCCCCTGCAGGTATTTGTGTTAGCCTCACTGCGAGGGTAGGATCTATTGGCCTTCCTTCTGTAATATTCTCCTATACTTGTGTGGGTTGTCTAACTGATAATGCCAAAAGTTTCAACTCCATAATCCTTTTCTACACACTTGTGATAAGTTCTATGTAGCAATTGTCTATCTTACTCCAGGAGTGTGCTATAATTTCCTACGCCTTCTCACCAATCTCATCTAGTTCCCCATCAGTAAGGACTAGTGGCAGTGTGTTCTTGGAATTGTTTGCCTTATGTTTCTTTCTGCTACTCAACGAAGCTCCAACCTGCATCTTTATTTTATCGACGGTAGATTTGTATATTTCTTCCTTCTCTGTCTACTTTGTCATATCTTCACCTCCCTTAGGGTCCTCCTCATGGTTCTCCACATCGTGGTGTTCCTCTTCTTCCTCTTTTTCCTCCTCTGATTCCTAAAGTTTATCTTTTTCGTTTGCTTCACCATGGTGTGAAGTGTCTGGTTCTTCCTCCTCCATGGCGCTGTCCTTTGCTTCCTTCATTGGAGTCATCCACTCTGTGGGCCATTTCTATATTAATTCTTCCAACTCCTCCTCTTTGACTAAGTATGGAAATGTATTCCATTTCCTCTTGGGATCTCTGCGCTCCTAAATTTTCACCTTATAGAAATCCGCTTTCAAGCTCGCCACGGGGATGTACTATTTGTATAGACTTGGAGATAGGCATGGATATTGATTTACAATCATATTCAAATCCATATGATATAATATAAAGAAAATTATGATATCCCAGGTGTTTTCGGGAAAATTAGTATTTCTAAGAAATGCTAATCCTGTAGGTTTAGTAGCTAACTTAGAAACAATAGTTAAAAAAATTCACTATTTTTCCTATGAATGACAAATAAGAGAAAGATTATAAGGAGCCAACTTGTAACTTCCGCTTGATTCCTCACTTGATCCTTCTCTCCTTTGATTGATATCGCTGCTCCTCCCCGTACTTAACACGCTTGGAGAGTACCTGTGTAATCATAGAAACAAAGACCCATCAAAGCATAATGATCCATAATTCATAAATAACATAGAATCGAAAGTATGATAAACATATGAATGCCTTGACAGATTACACAAACATAGGGGAAAAATCCTGAAAGGC
This sequence comes from Pinus tabuliformis, assembly GCA_031772625.1. NCBI lineage: Eukaryota > Viridiplantae > Streptophyta > Pinopsida > Pinales > Pinaceae > Pinus > Pinus tabuliformis. Next base: position 1,564,799,031 of record CM062804.1, read on the forward strand.
TTTATTAATAGAAAGAAGGATTACAACCCATAAGTTCGATCTAGCACCATCCTTCCAGCTTCAAACCTTCTTCACCTCATGTATAGCAAGATATTCCAACATTACCACAATACTTAGCTTCAATATTAAAACCATCAGCACCTCCTTCCCACTTAGAATTATTTAGCCTCTAGATCCCTTGGATGAGTGATCCATTTATATATGAGTGAATGAGGTTGGGTCATCAATGATGATGATGAATGCCTTCTATTTTTAGGAATTGGTTCCATGAAAGAGGGGAATAGGAGGTGGATGTTTCCTAAAGGAATCCTTGGGAAAACTTAGAGGGGCAGGTGGCACTGGAGAAGCTTCTAGAGGTTTCCATGAGTAACTGATTCTTCAAATTCTCTTGGAATTTTGCCTAAGCTCAGCCATCACACCCTAAAGAGGGCCTAAGTGCGATGCTTAGCACTTGGTCAGTGTGGCACCTGCTATGCATAGTAGCCTAATGAAGGGCTTCCAACAATGATCTCTTTAGAGACACTTTTTGGATGAATTTTGTGTGGAACTTCTTTGGGAGTGAGGCATTCATATGAAAAAGTTCTTTAGGGCATGAAACAACTATATTAGGGGTTGATGAACCCTAATAACATCGACATTTAAGTTGGGGTTGATGTGCCCAAATAAATCTGTAACAGTTTCCCCCTAAAGCACGAGGTTGTAAATATCTATGTCGAGTGAAATTCTTTATCATGAGGATCAGAAGTTTCGAAACAGAAGGCGACCTGCATCAATTACAATACAATACATCATGATAATTTGATTTTTCTCATGAACTAGCTGAGGGAGGCATTCCCATGCTCAACTTATAAACTTTCATTACATGTACATAGATCAAATAGTCATCTACAGATATAGACTTATGATTCTACAGATATAGATTTGTGATCCATGATTAGGATGAGCATCTATGTAAAGCCTTTGTACATTTGATTTGGTACTCCCGAATATATTGCAACCCAGATGGATGAAACTAGATCTGAGGTCTTAAATCTCGTTAAATATTCACTCAATCTACAAACCTAACCATGTGAATAGATGTTCTGAGGTCGAACATGGAGGGACATCGACTGATTACTAGTAAATGATGTAAGTTGTTAATAGACACAAGAGGGATCACCGATAATAGTGATGATCCTCAAGGTACTACAATACATTTCACATGGTGTGAATAAATGATTTGATGTCAAACACCATGCAAAATCTTTCAGTCGAAGGCCATTGATATCAACCTATCGCCGAAAGCGAGAAACTTGCCATTGATGTATGCAAGCTTCAAAGCACTGAAAAGGTGTTTCTAAGTCAAATTTTTGGATGATGAGATGATGTCGACAAGAAGCGGCTTGTCATAGGAGGGCCTTGATGTATCCCACATCTACAACACAAAATGAAGTAAATGTTTTCTGAGATGAGAATCGACTGACGACACAAAGTTCAGGAATGGTGGTCATGAAAATGAAGGTTTATAGTATTGCAACAGATGAAGTTTTAACTAGATGACTTCTCTTAAACATATCGGTGACACTAAGATGAATTGGTAGCATTGACCCAAAACAAAAGTGATGGATGGTGTGATAGACCAATGTTATGATAACCATTAAGCGGAATGACCCAACCCAACTTAGTCACGGAGATGAAGTGAAAGTGTCATGTTCAAGAGTGACTCGCTACCATAAGTTCTCAAGACCTTTCCCATTTCCTCAGTCATTGATGACCAGTACCTCTTTATTTTTTATCAATCTTGAGGACGATAACATATGCTTGTTCTATAATTCACCCTTCGGGAAAACCCATCGCTATTTGATGTTTTAACGAGTCTAGCAATGGTGAAACTCAGTCTTGTTTAGATGGACAAGTTTGTCGCTATTATGATATTTTAAGGAGTTTAACGACAAATATAACTCGATCCTTTTCATGTTTAGAGAGTTTGAAAAGGGACGAAAAGAAGACTCTATAAGTTCTTTTTCGTGAAATAATCCCTCAAGTCCGAAAAGAAATAAAATAATACAAGAGAGATGTCATTTCCAATACTTTAATGAGCTAGAATAGACAAGCGCTCGACAATCTTTTTCTTATTTAGAGAGTCTGAAAAGAGTTTAAAGAGGAGTCTATTTTTAGGAACGAGTGGTCTCTAGGGTAGCAACTGGTTTTGGCAATATTGGAACTTCTCAAAACATGTTGATTTATGTGAAGAGGCTGGCTAATAAGACCACTTATTGCAACTATTCCTCAAAAAGGGTAAAACAACCAAGTGAAAGTGTATGATCGGCCAAAGAGATGGTGGCGATGGGATGAAAAAAACCAAGGCTCATCTGATGAAAGACGCTAATAAAATGGAAATAACAAAGTTTAAAATGGAAATTCATTCATTTTTATGCAAGCTTGGACCATAGGGAAGTATGCTTGGATTCAGTTTCATGTTTACACAAGCTTGAAATGAAAAACTATTCTTGGATTTAGTTTCATTTTTACACAAGCTTAAAATGAAAAACTATGCTTGAGATTGGTTTACATGCCCCTAGCATGATGAAAGGGAGAGTCTCTTGTAACTAAATTGAAGTTGTTGCGGTGAAGCAGGACAGTTATTCAACACCTTTTTGGCTTCATCCAGATAGACAAAGGTGAATGGGGTTATTCCCTTCACATAACCTACAAGGAAACTTAACTTTACCATTAGGAGCATGCCCCCCAAGCTTCATTACATTCACCTAAGTAGATTACTCATGGCTATCAGGGGGATGGAATGAAGATTCTTTTACGAGATCAAGTGAAAGACTCGGCTAGGATTTTACGAGATCTAATCAAAGACTCGATTTGGAACTTGCTCCAGGGGATCTTGTATCATTTTTTAATGAGCTTGACACAAGACAAGGAACTCTACTCATATTCCTTGTTTCATTTTTTAAGGAGGTTAACACAAGACAAGAAACTCTCCTTGAACTCCTTGTTTCATTTTTTAATGATGTTGATAGAAAACCAGGAACTGTCCTCATACCCTTGTTTCATTTTTTAACGAGGTTGACACAAGACAATGAAATATCCTCAAACTTCTTGGTTTCATTTTTTAACGAGTTTGAGCGCCTCCGGAACTTATGGTCGAGCGATAAATCGATGGCGGCCTTAACAGTCGAGCCCTTGACGGGGGCTCGACTGTTAAGAAGAGGAGAGGAGAGGGGCTCACCATTCCGATGGTGAGGACCGACAGGGATCGACTGTTAAGGAGAGGAATTCAATCGAGTTCCTATGTTATACCATGATTCGCTAGCCCTACAGCCAGCACCAGCATGACCAAAGAAAAGGACACAAGTGGAACTAAGACCACCATCGAGTTTAGTCGCGGAGAAGGGCCACGAACTATCCTCGGAGACCCTTGTTTAATTTTTTAATGAGGTTGACACAAGACAATGAAATATCCTCAAATTCCTTGTTTCATTTTTTAATGAGGTTGACACAAGACAAGGAACTATCCTCGTACTCCTTATGTCATTTTTTAACGAGGTTGACACAAGACGACGAACTATCCGCGGAGACCCTTGTTTCATTTTTTAACGAGGTTGACACAATAAAATAACTATCATCACAGGAGCTGTTACAACTCATAAGAAGTCATGGAGAGATCTGGTTCCAATTCCCCTAGTATATGATGTACAACATCATTGAATTGATCGTCAGTCGATGTAGGTATGGACCAGGTTGCCACATAGTTAACCCATGGTGGGGATGATACCATTGGTATAAATGGACCATTTAGGGACGATGGTTAACTAGGATTTATATTTGGACTTGGAAATTAAAGTTGGTCAACAATGACAATTCTGCCTTCATGCGGGAAACAAATCACTCGAAAGAGTGTGGAAACAATAGCTCCCATGCCATAAACATAGTTGCGCCCTAGAAGTAAATTATAATCTAAAGGTCCTAGGACTACCATCACATTCAAATAAACAACTTTTCCTTCCAAAGTAATAAGTAACTGAGGAAGGATCCCTAATGGTCGACGGGTTCCTCTATTAAAATCCAACAGATTTTGTGTAGCTGGCATAAGTGGCGGCGAACTGAGTGCTTGCCAAGCAATTGAGGAAAGGATACTCACAGATGCACCTTAATCTATAAGAGTGCCACATACAATCATATTACAAACATGTACTATGATCTAGAAAGGCACATAAGAAGGAAGGTGGAATCCTACCAGTCGATTCCAATCAAAGGAAGTGACTAGACTACTTGGAGGGGTTACCGTAGAAACGGGAAAATTAACCCCTTGGGTTATGAGAACTAGAAAATTTTCCTCCTGTCTTGATGGAACAGGTGGATTGCCCCCAAGCTCATTTGAATCTAAAGAAACAAAAAGAACCTGTGTGGTATCATGTCCACTCGCTTTGGAAAAGGTACGATTTATCGAAGGTAAAATCGGGTCAACTGTTACCTCGACCTGTTGATTTTGGTTGAGTATAGACTCATAAGATTCACTTTCAGAGAGAGTGGGTCTGACCGATGTTTGATTTGAGTCAGTCAATTCATCAACTAGTGAAGGATTTAGGGATAGTTTCCTGTAACCATATGGAAGTTGTTGCGGTGAAGCAGGATGATTATCCAACACTTTTTGGCTTCATCCAGATAGGGACAAAGGTGAATGGGGTGATTCCCTTCACATAACTTACATGGAAACTTAATTGTTCCCTTCTTTCCATGAACTTTACTGCCATTAGTTGGTGGTGTGCCATCAACATGATCTCTAGAGGTTGATGACATAGGATGATGTGAATGGAAAGACCATTCTTCTAAGATCTCAGGAATATCAGGACAATTTTGAAGAATATGGTCTCCAACATAAAGTTTGCATGGATATCAAACTTTGTGAGGCTTAATGGATGGTTTCTCATCAGATTTCTCATTCAAAGCAATGATTGCTTGGTTGCCCCTCTGCTGAATTTTCTTCTTCTTCTTCTTCTTCCCTTTCTTCTTCTTCTTAGCCACCTGGTTACTAGTACCAATACTTTCACTAGGCCAAGAGGAAGAAGGGGAGGAAGAAGACAAAGGGTCAACTTTAGGATCAACAGGAGGTTGATTTTTTCTAGTTGGAGGTGTACTCGATTGCGGAGAAATCACGACATTTTGAACCAAAGAGGCTTAAAAAAACCATACTGGCAAGCCAATGGTAAATCCCGGAAGGGACAATGTAGCCATATTTGGAGTACCAATATTTCCAAATGGAGAAAAAGGACTAGGATTCTCATCAAAAGGAATTTCTTGATTGGTGGACTGCAAATTTGTCGCCATATGTTTCAACCCAAGATCAACTAAAAAAAAGCACGGAGGATGTTATCCACGGTCAATTATTCTTTATGACACTAGAACTTAACTTTGCTTTTTCATTTCTTAAGAGTTGAGAAAAAGCAAAAGATGACTCTAGTCACTTTCGTTGTTTAATGAGCTTGAAAGGACAAGCACTTAGATGAACCTTTTCTTTTAAGGAGTCGAAAAGGAGCAAAAGTGACTACTCTTGAGATACAAAGCAAGAGGGTTTACCAAACTCATGATAGAACTGCAATATACACCTTGGTGGTAAATTAAAGAGAAATTACCAAGGATTTACTGTACGACAGTCAGTCTTCCCGAATGCTATGTTCGGTGCATTGTGATCGGTAAGTTGGTAGACTCGACTTCCTAGGGATAAAGGATTTCAACCTATTGGGGTCTCCCACTATATGCATGATGGTATAGGGAGCACAAGTCTATACTAGCACTTATCGAATCAAAGAGGAGGAATCACCCAACCTTCAGTGAAAATGACAGCCACTAGGTTTAAAGATGTAGGAACATGTCTCTAGCCTAGACCTCTAGATGTTTTTGTTAAGTTCCAATGGGTTATTAGATTAATTGATGTAAATTTTAGGTTGATCTTGCTTAGAATTTTCCTTTCAAGGTTCACCACATGATGTATGTTTGCAATTCCTAAAATGCAACTAATATGATAATCATTCTTTTCATTCAATTGAACAATGAAAATCCTAACTATGAGGGATAGAGCATAGAGGTACTTCTTGAACAAACAACAAAAAGCACAAACTAATGCAATTCTCTAAACCATTTCTTTTTAGAACACAAAACTCAAACTCTAAAATGCAAAGTGCATGTATTTATTTTCAATTTTTCTTAGTGCGAATGATGCATTAAGAAAAACGAATGCAAAACGATTCAAAATTCTTTTCACACAAAATGAATATTGCTACAATTTATTTCAAAGAAAAGAGGAATACTTGTACGACACTTTCAATATTGAAGAAATGACGGTTTTCGACACTTTGGATAAGAAACCAAATCAAATGCACAAAAATAGTTCAATCAATTATCTATGAAGGAATACTTTACGACACTTCACTTTGCGACGAAAATGACGACTTTACAAAACTTTTCAATTCGGCACGAAAATCAATGAAAACTACTTTTCGGCAATAGATTTCAAATGATAAAACAAATACACAAAAACATTCAACATTCCATCTATGTGAGGCCAAACTAAGGAGATGAGAGGTTGATTTCAGAAATGAGACATCATTTATATGCATCAAGCAATCCAAAAAATAATGAAAATTGACAAAAACTTCAGATCCTAGATGGGAAATTGATCTTCAAGAAATCATCACACCCTAAAGAGGGACCAAGTGCGATGCATAGCACTTTGTCCATGCGGGAACTGCAATGCATAGCAGGCCATAGTTAAGGACAGTGCGATGATTATAGGGAGCGATTCTGAATTTGTTTTTGGCTCAAATTTGATTCAATTTTTAGTGGATTAAGCTTGAATTCAATGAACAACAACAAGTACAATGTGTTGGAATGTTCTAAGAGGCTACTAAACTACCAAAAAGGGAAAATCCCTAGCAGAGTCACTAATATTTTTGGGAAAATTAGTATTTCTAAGAAATGCTAGTCCTTTAGGTTTGGTAGCTAACTTAGAAACAATAGTTAAAACAATTCACTATTTTTCCTGTGAATGACAGATAAGAGAAAGATTATAACGAGCCAACCTGTAACTTCCGCTTGATTCCACGCGTGATCCTTCTCTCCTTTGACTGATCTTGGTGCTCCTCCCCGTACTTAACAGGCTGGGAGAGTACTTGTATAATCACATAAACAAAGACCTATCAAAGCATAATGATCCATAATTCATAAATAACATAGAATCAAAAGTATGATAAACATATGAATTCATTGATATATTACACAAATATAGGGGAAAAATCTTGAAAAGCTTTATTAATAGAAGGAAGGATTACAACCCATAAGTTCGATCTAGTGCCATCCTTCTAGCTTCAAACCTTCTTCACCTCATGAACAACAAGAGATTCCAACATTACCGCAATACTCAGCCTCAATACTAAAACCATCAGCACCTCCTTCCCACTCAGAATTATTCATCCTTTAGATCCCCTGGATGAGTGATCCATTTATAGATGAGTGAAAGAGGTTGGGTCGTCAATGATGTTGATGAATGCCTTTCTATTTTTAGAAATTGGTTCCATGAAAGAGGGGAATAGGAGGTGGATGTTTCATAATTCCTTTAGTCATCCTTGTGTAAACTTAGAGGGGCAGGTGGCACTGGAGAAGCTTCTAGAGGTTTCCATGAGTAACTGATTCTTCAAATTCTCTTGGAATTTTGCCTAGGCTCGACCATCGCACCCTAAAGAGGGCCTCAGTGTGATGCATAACACTTGGTAAGTGTGGCACCTGCTATTCATAGCAACGTAATGAAGGGCTTCCAACAATAATCTCTTCAGAGACACTTTTTGGATGAATTTTGTGATGGAACTTCTTTGGGAGTGAGGCATTCATATGACTAAGTTCTTTAGGGCATGAAACAACTATATTAGGGGTTGATGAACCCCAATAACATTGACATTTAAGTTGGGGTTGATGTGCCCAAATAAATTTGTAACACCAGGCTCATGATGGATGAGTAGTATGCCACATCAAAGCATACCGCGCAGTGTCACAAACATCTGTAAGCACCATGGGGAACTGTGTGTCCTCTAGCTCCCTCCATGATAACATCACAATAATTAAAATAACCCAGACATAATGAAAGGGGTACCTTTTCTTGTACCTTGCAACAATCATCTAGGAATTCTTTGTATAGGTATGTAGCATAGTTTTACTGTACTCCATTTGCACACAGTGTGGTTAAAGCTACCAGCGACACAGGGACTTCATTCACGCAATGTTTTCACATGATTTTCCCAACCAGAATATGTGTTTTGAATCAAACTACTGGGTCGCTAATAGAGTTTATGTTGTAGCCCTTGTGATCTGAAATGATCATTTATTAAAATTGATGTAGAATTTCTTAAACCATTAATGAATTGAATGTTAGCTGAAAGCACGAAAATCGAGGAAATTGATTGAGAAGAAATACTTTACGATAGTTGTTTAAACATAATTAAGATGCACAAAAGAAGTGAAAATAGTAAAAACACAGTGATACCAAACAACAAAGTTCATTACGGAGTTCATCCCTGATGGACTACATCTCTGGGTCCGCTTTCAAGATGGGCGACCACTTTATTTGGATTCAAATATATGAGGTCAATTACACATAGATTTTATCAGTCTAAATGTGCATGTAGACACTTCTGATCACTGTTATCAGATAGCCCTCTGAACGAGCTTTCCAACGCCTATCACGATTCCCAATTTCGACTCTGGATGCTCTTGTTACGCTGAAAACAAAACTGCCTATGACCTCTAGAATCTGCAAACAAATATCAAAACCAATCTCCTTTTCATAAATGAAACAAAACTACCTTATCGAGGCCTAAAAATAGACCAAAACCACCTTGGCTAGGTTCGAGGTGAATGTGGTTGCAATCTGGATAAGTTTAAGAGCTCAGTCTTGTTGGAATTTTCCACCTAGGGTAGATGCATGGTCATCAAATTAGTTTGAACAAACAAAAACCATATAAACCCATAAATAAACTTTATAATAACTCCACAACCACTAGCGGTTAGGCTAACCGGGTAGAGGGCTAATGGCTTCCATGTGAACACCAGGCAGTCGACTGCCTGACTGCCACCTGGTGGCTTATCCCCGGCAGTTCCAGCGACAGTTTTGGAGATGGCAGTCAATGCTTTAGCATGTTCACATGCAATCCCGCGATGGTTTCTGCTACGGTTCCAACTAGCGGTTCCAACCTGGCGGTTGTTGTAATGTTAACCATAGAGCGTTCACATGACAACTTCTGACACGGTTTTCTACGAGCGGTTAACCTCAAGCCTGTCGGTTGGATAACCCCGACGGTTTACACTGCTCTGATCACATGCTGACTATTGCAGTTTAAGACCTTCAATGCGGTTAGGACAGTGGTTAATCCAAAAATCTTTCCAAAACCCATTCACATGTTCTCCGATGCGGCTAGGCTGCTAGTAGTTTAGGTGAAGGTTTATTGTTTTTTATATTCTTTTTTTATAATGTTTGTTTGTAATTATATAGACTGAGAGTTAGGACTTAGGCTTAGGGTTAGGTTTGATGACTTAGGTTTTAACATTAGGTTTTGCACATAGGATTTTTCAATATATTTTGATTTCAATACATTTTGCATGATGTCTTTAGGTTCTAGGTTTAGGTTTAGGATTTTATTTTTAGTTTGAAAATTCCTTTTACAACTTAATGTCACAAAGTGACATTCACCAAATACATGTCGTCGACAAAATGACAGTTGCAACGACAACCCTGATGATGAACCATATCGAACCCCTACAACAGATAATACCCATGTCGATGATCAACCTGTGAGTGGACGACAAAACCCATGTTGACTCTAAATCCTGCAAGGCAAATGACAAACACATGTCGTCGACCAAATCCTGGCAGAACTGTCGATGAACGCAAGTTGACATCCAGGAACAAACCCATATCAACTGAATGCCATGAAAACCATATTACCTAAACAACCCGATCCATAACTAATATTGTTGAAGCTGACGACACCGAATTGAATTGATGATGACACTGAACACTAATGATGACACTTGACACCTGTGCAATGATATGATGAGATCCTCCTAGATCAATCCTCTCCACTTGAAAGCTTTTGGACCACAAAAGTTTTACTAAACAATTAGTCGATGAGGCTAGAACTCCCTCTCTTTCCACCTTGACCTGACGATGTACCAATACATTCGATCAATCACTTACAAGTGATGACCCTGATGATGTTGACCATGGCACTTTTTGAGTCGGTGACCTATTTCATCCATATGAAGTATGAACAACTTGTGATGATGGGAAAACAACCTGTTATAAAAATGGCAATTGAATTCTTTCCGTGAAGAACCATGAGTTAGCGATTCATAATCTTTGAAATCAATCTCTACTGGACATTGTTCAATACCATAATCCTGTATTAAAAATATATTTTGCAAAATAACAAAGACAATCAAAGATATCCTTGACATCAAAATAGCTACTTGATTTAACATACTTTCCTGATTCCTGATTACTAAGTGAAGCTACTGCAAGGAACCCATCAAATTGTAAGGTGAAATTTGCTGCAACTTAGTTTGTCTTTGAAAGTATTGAATTAGATGTTGATTTGTTTGATCACTTTTTCTTCATTTAAATTATGTTTACATTGATTAGAACTTTCCTCTGATGCATAAGTTCCCATTAGAAACTTTGACATTTCTTTATAAAAGGCTTTGATATGAAAACAAATAGGTTTCCTCTCCACTTGAAAAGAGGTTTCCAAACTGTTTGAAACATGAAATAGTGACATAATACAAGAGAAATTGAACACTACTTTTCTGCAATATTGATCTATATCCCTATAACTGTTAAGTTCCAAACTTAAACTGAATTGATTCATTATGGCATTAAGAAGAGGAGATTTAGGCACAAACTATAATTCACATTGTATTCCCTGCTTATGAGTAAGATGTTTGGTTTTACATAGAACTGGAATAGTTTATATCTCTTTAATAAAACCATCGTGAAGCCGAGTCTCATAACTTAAACAAACATCATGTCGATTGTTATGTTTTCATTTTACACACATGATTACAGATCTCTTGTTTGAACTTATAAATTGCTTCATCTAATTAAAATTAACTGAATTCAAGTGATTTCTGTCTTGATGTGCCCTGACAATAAATTCAACCCCATATTTCTTAAGATGATATTTATGTTCTCTCCTGTAAAATACTGCGTCACGATCATAAAGATAAGGACTTCCTAAGACAATTCCACATATGTCTACTGGAACCACATCTAATTCCACTTCATCAATGTAATTAGCTGTAATGGTAAATCTTAATCGAAAATGTTTGGTGACTTTTATCTGAGTTGATTTATTTAGCCATCCTAATGGGTAAGGTCTTGGATGATTTTGTGTTTGCAAACCCAAACTTTTAATTAAATATTAAGAGATTAAATTCACCCGTGATCCATTGACAAACATTGTATCTATATTTGTATGCTTAGAGGTTATCCTTATGTTAAACAATTCAACTCTTTTATCCTCATTTGAAGGATTTATGTTTGATGAAGATGCAATATTTTTTGAACTTGAACGTGTGTCAAAAGTTTTACCTGTCATAACCATGGCAGTTATCCTCCTTTCATCACCTCAATTTAAACCTAGATCTTGATGGACTGCTGCAACGACCTTCTTTTCATCCTTCTCCTTATGGAACTTTTTGGGCTTAAGTTCTGGATGAAGTTTCCAACACTTCGATTCATCATGAGCGATTCTATGGTAATGAGAACAAGTAGGCCTTTCCTTCTGAATGATCATTGATTTCTTTCTCTTCGAAATGTTCTTCCCCTTACTGTCACTGGAATATTTTGTTTCCAACTCTTTGGATGACTGCGATGAAAAATTGAATGGTCTGCCACCTGATTCAATATATATGTCATGAACACACACTTCATCAAAATCATCAGGATTAAACATAAAAAAAAGTATGTTGCAAATATGAATGTAAACTGTCGATGTATTTTAATGAAGTTTCACGTGTATCCAATGAAATACCAAGTGACAATGCTTTCTTTCTGAATTCTTGAGTAAACTCCTAAACACTATACCCTTTACCTTGCCTCAGATGCTTCCAATCAATAACAACTTGCTGCATGTCTCCTAAAGGATAAAACTGTTTCCTAAGAGCTTTTAAAAACCTAGACCATGAAGACATGACTTTTCCTTTACGCTTTACATATATTTGAGTTTCACTTTCCCACTAGATTAAAGTTGTTCCCCCCATTCTAAGTGTAGCTAACTGAATTTTAGTTTTATCGTTAGAGATGTTCTAAATGAGACAATACACTTCTAACTTATTAATCCAATTATCTAGCTTTTCAGGATTCATTTCGCCATCATAAATAGGTAACTCAAATTTCACATCAAGTTTCAAAAGATATGTTTTCCTAGGTTTCTTTTCTGTTTCAGATTCTGCATTGGAAGAAGAAGAAGAAAAAGAAGATGATGATGGAGATGAAGAAGGTTTATCAACCTTTCCTTTACCTTTGTCCTTCTTCGATGTTTTTGAAGAAGAATTTTCATCTCTCGCCTTCTTGTCTTTTTACAGTTCTCCAAACATTTGTTGCATAGTCAAGAATGCTTGTTGAAACTATTCTTCACTCATCTTAGTTTCAGTGTTTTCACCTACATTAGGTCCTGACATGGTCGATTTATGAACAACTCGTCACTTTACAATATCCAGATCGATCTACTCAAGGATTTCTTCTCCTCGTTGTGAATTTGACCTGGTTAAAATTCAATGGCGGATTCTACAGACGCAACTGGCTCTGATACCAAATTATATGATCTGAAATGATCATTTATTAAAACTAATGTAGAATTTCTTAAACCATTAATAAATTGAATGTTAGCTGAAAGCACAGAAATCGAGGAAACTGCTTGAGAAGAAAGACTTTACAACAACTGTTTAAACATAATTAAGATGCACAACAGAAGTGAAAATAATAAAAACACAATGATACTAGATGACAAAGTTGATTATGGAGTTCGTCCTTGATGGACTATGTCTCCCGGTCTACTTTCAAGATGGATGACTGCTTTATTAGGATTGAAATAGATGAGGTTGATTACACAGAGATTTTATCTATTTGAATGTGCATGCAATCACTTCTGATCACTACCATCTGATGGCCCTTTGAACTAGATTTCCAATGCCTGCCATGGTTCCCAATTCCGACTCCGGATGCTCCTGTCACATTGACAACAAAATTTCCTATGACCTCCGGAATCTGCAAACAAATATCAAAACCACTCTCCTTTACATCAATGAAGAAAAAATTCCTTTTCAAGGCCTAAAAATAAACCAAAACCACCTTGTCTTGGTTCGAGGTGGATGTGGTTGCATTCTAGATAAGTTTAAGAGCTTGGTATTGTTGGAATTTTGCACCTAGGGTAGATGCATGGTCATTAAATTAGTTTGACAAAGAAAAACCATATAAGCCCATAAATAAACTTTATAATAACTCATCAACCACTGGCAGTCAGGCTAACTGGGCGGAGGGTGTTTATGGGAAAACTAGTGTCTTGTTGAATGACTAGCCCTCTAGGTTTGGCAGCTACCCTAGAAACAACTGTAAAGCAATTCAATGATTTCTTCTATGTGTAATGGATAAGAGAAAGATACTGGGACCAACCTGGAACTTCCACTTAATCCTTTGCTTGATCTCTCTCCCCCTTGACAGAGCTTGCAACTCCTCCCCGTACTTATTCTACTTGGAGAGTACCTGTAGAAACACAGTAACAAAGACTGTCAAAGCATCTTGATCTATTACAACATACACATTACAAAATAAGATATATAATGAACATATAATAGCATTCAAAAATGATAACATTCACAATTGCACAATCATATGGAAGAAAACTTGAAGAACTTTATTAAATAGAAGGGAGAAATACAACCCAGTTGACTGATCCAGCATCATCCTCCCAGCATCAAGCCCTCTTCACCTCATGAAATAGAAAGATCACACCAACAATACAATGATCTTTTTCTCAATTACAAACTATCAACACTTCCTTGCAATTCACAATATTCCAGCCTCTGGATCTCTTAGATCAGGGATCCATTTATAGATGTGTGCAAGGGTGTGAGTCATCTCTGGGGTTTTGATTAGTGTCATTCCACTTGTTACAATTGGTTCCACTTGGAGATTTCTTGGATCTCTTACTCATCCCTAGGTGAATTTAGAGAGGCAAGTGTCATAGGAGAAGTTTCTAGAAGATTCCATGAGAAAACACCTAGTAAACTGTCTCAGACATTTGTCCATCCTCACCCATCGTACCCTATAGAAGGCCCAAACAGTATGCATTGCACCTGGGTAGTGTACCACTCAGTATGCATAACACCTGGCTAGTTTAGCAGTCAGTATGGTTCAGTTTAGGCCATTTATGGATGGTTTCTCAGGTGGAATGTTTGGGGAATGATGTAATCAGATGACCATGTTATTTTAGGGTATGAAACAAATATTTTAGGGGTTGAAGATCCTTAGTTTATTGAGATATGAGATTGGGGTTGAAGTGCCCAAATATGTCTATAAAAGTTGCCCCCCTAAAGCATGAAGTCATAAATCTTGATGTCGGGTGAAATGCTTTATCATGAGGATCCAAGGTTTCGAACTGGAAGTTGATGTGCATAAGTTACAATATAATACATCATCATAATATAATTTTTCATGATTTAGTTGAGGCGGGCATTCCCATGCTCAACTTTATAAATTCATTTCATGTACATAGATCAGATAGTCGTCTGTAGATGCAGACTAGTGATCCTTCAGATGTAGAGTCATCATCCTTGGCTCAGATGACTATCTGTGCAGTGGCTTTGTACATTTGACGTTATTATATCCCTGAATATATTACAACCCAGATGGATGAAACTAGATCCGGGGTCTTCAAACTCATTCAATCTTTGCTCGATGTACAAGTCAATCAATGTGAAGAGATGTTCTGAAGTCGAACATGGAAAGACATCACCTGATTACCAGCCAATAATGTGAGTTGTTAACAGATGTGAGAGGAATCACCGATAATTATAATGACCCTCAAGGTACTACAGTACAATTCACGTGGTGTGAATATATGATTTGATGTCGAATAACATGCAAAATCTTTCGGTTTAAGGCCATTGATGTCAACCTCTCACCGGAAGTGAGAAACTTGCCATTGAGGCATGCAAGCTTCAAAGCACTGAAAGGGGTGTTTCTAAGTCAACTTCTTGGATAATGAGCTAATGTCGAAAAGAAGTGACCCGTCGTAGGAGGGCCTTAATGTATCCCACATCTATGACATGAAATGAAGAAAATGATTTATGGAGGTGAAAACGATGTGACGGCACAAGGTTCAGGAATGGTGGTCATGAAAAATGAAGGTTGAAGGTATTGCAGTGGATGAGACATTAACTGGATTATGGTTTCTCAACTAAATGACTTCTCTTGAACATGTCGGTGACACTGAGATGGATTGGTAGTGTTAACCCCAAAATATGGATGGTGTGAAATACCAATGGTGAGATGACCGGTGAACGAAATAACCCAACCCAACTCAATAATGGTGATGGAGTGAAAGTGTCATGTTCAAGAGCGACCTGCTACCATAAAGTTTTCAAGTTTTCTTCCCTTTTTCCCCAGTCATTGCTAACCAATACCTCTTTATTTTTGTCAAGCTTGAGGAGGATAACATATGCTTGTTCTATAATTTTCCCTTCGGGCAAACCTGTCGCTATGTTTTAACGAGTCTAGCGACAATGAAACTCGGTCTTGTCTAGAATGGACAAGTTTTTCGCTATTGTTTTAATGAGTTTAACGACAAGGATAACTCAGTCCTTTTCATGTTTATAGATTTTGAAAAGGGATGAAAAAAAAACTCCAACAGATCTTTTTCATACAATAATCCCTTAGGTCAGAAAAAGGATAAAATAATACAAAAGGGATGACTTTTCTGATCACTTTAATGAGCTGAAAAAGACAAGCGCTTGAACTTTTTTTGTAGGATAATCCCTCGGGTCCAAAAAATATTAAAATATACAGGATGAATGACATTTGCAAGCACTTTAACGAGCTAGAAAGGCCAATTTCTTGATAATATTTTCATATTTAACGAGTTTGAAAAGGGTTTAAAGGAGACTCGATTTTGAGGAACGAGTGGTGTCTAGGGTAGTGACTGGTTCTGGGTAAGCTTGGAACTTCTCAAAACATGGTGATTTCTGTGAAGAGTTTGGCTAATAATACCACTCATCGCAACTATTCCTCAAAAAGTGTAAACAACCAAGTGGAAGCATATGATTGGCCGAAGAGATGGAGGTGATGAGAGGTACACTACCAAGGCTCAAAAGGCTGATAGAATGGAAATCAAAAAGGTTATTTACTTGAAGGTGGGTTCATTTTTTAACGAGCTTGAACCATGGGGGAACTATGCTCGGATTTAGTTTCATTTTTATACAAGATAGAAATGTCAAAATTAAATAGCTAGAAAAGACAAAACTAAAAAGCTAGACACAACAAAACTAAAAATTGAAAATGGGAAAAAAGGTTTGCATGCCCCTAGCATGATGAAAAGGAGAGTCTCTTGTAACCATATGGAAACTACTGAGGTTAGGTAGGACGGTTTTGTCTAGAAGACAAAACACTACCTTGGCTTCGTCTAGCATAGACAAAGGTGAATGGTGTGTCAAACCAATCACTTAACCTACAGGGAAACTTATCTTTTCAGTTGGGTGTATCCAGAATAGACAAGGGTGCATGCCCCCTAAGCTTCGTTACATTCACTAGACTACTCATGGAAATCAGGTGGATGGAATGAAGGTTCAAGAGATACAGTTGATGTAAAAGGACCATTTAGGGATGATGATTGACTTGGAGCTATGCTTGAACTAGGAAATGAAAGCTGGTCAATGGTGACAATCTTTCCTTCATGCAGGAAACACATCACTCGGAAGAGTGTTGAATCAATAGCATCCATGTTATAAACATAGTCACATCCAAGGAGTAAATTGTAATCTAACGGTCCTAGGACTACCATCATGTTCAGATGAACGGTTTTCCTTCCCAAAGTGATTAGTGACTTAGGAAGGATCCCTAATGGTCGACTGGTTCCTTTGTTAAAGCCTAACATATTATGCGTAACAGGCATAAGCGATGGTGAACCAAGAACTTTCCAAGCCGTTTAGGAAAGGATACTCACTGATGCACCCTCATCTATGATAGTACTAGACATGATGATTTTGTAAACTTGTACTATGATCCAGAAAGGTACATAAGAAGGAAGGTAGGATCTTGCTAGTCGATTCCAATCAAAGGAAGTGACTAGACTACTTGGAGGGGGTGCCGAATAAATGGGTGAATTAACCCCTTGAGTTACGAACTAGGGGGTTTTCCTCCTGTTGTGAAGGAACAGGCGGATTGCCCCCAAGTTCATCAGAATTTGATGTAACAAAGAAAATTTGAACGGTACCATTCTCACTCTCTTCAGGAAGGGTATGATTTTTTGAAGGTAAAAATAGGTCAACTGTCACCTCGACCTATTGACTTTGGTCGGGTATAGACTCATAAGATTCACTTTCAGAGAGAGTGGTTTCGACCGACGGTTGATTTAAGTCAATCGGTTTTTCAACTAGTAAAGGACTTGGGGAGAGTTTCTTATAACCAGATGGAAGTCATTGCGGTGAAGCAGGATGGTTATGCAACACTCTTTTGGCTTCATCTAAAAAAGGACAAACGTTAAGGGCATGGTTCCCTTCACATAACCTACATGGAAACCTAATCTTTCTCGTCTGTCCATGAACTTTACTATCACTAGTTGAAGGTTTGTTATCAACATGATCTCTAGAATTTGATGACAAGGGATGGTGTGAACGGGGATACCATTCTCTCAAGATTCAAGGAAAGCAAGGACAATCTCGAGAAAAATGGTCACTCACACAAATTATGCATGGATATTTGGCTTTGGAAACTCTAGTGTGTGGATTTTCACGAGATGATGCATTCAAAGAAATGGTTGCTTGGTTGCCCCTTTGTTGAATTGGCTTCTTCTTCTTCTCCTTCCCTTTCTTCTTCTTGTCAGCCACCTGGTTACTAGGATCACTACTTTCACCAAGCGAAGAGGAGGAAGGAGAGGGAGAAACAAAAGAAGAAGAAGGTGAAGGGTCAACTTCAGTATCAACTGGAGGTTGATTCGATTGCGGAGGAACGATGGCATTTTGAACCACAGAGGTTGAAAACAACCATACTGACAGGCCAATGGTAATTCTCGAAAGGGATAATGTAGCCATATACGGAGCACCAATATTTCCCCAAGAAGAAGAAGGACTAGGATTCCCTTTAAAGGGGATTCCTTGATTGGTGGATCCAGGATTCATCTCCATGTATCTCAACCTAAGATCAACTAAGGTACAGGGATGTTATTCCAAATTCAATTAATTTTAAAGACGCCTTGACACAACTTTGCTTTTTCAGTTGTTAAGAGTCAAGAAAAAGCTAAAGATGACTCTAGTCTCCTTCGATTTTTAATGAGCCCGAAGTGACAAGTGCTCAGATGGACCTTTTCTTTTAAAGAGTCGAAAAGGAATGAAAGTGACTACTCTGGAAAATCTAGATAGAGGGATTATCAAACCAATCGCAAAACTGCAATATACACCTTGGTGATAAATTAAAGAGAAATTACCAAGGAATTATGTATGGCAGTCAATCTTCCCGAATGCTGTGTTCAATGCATTGCGATCAATAAGGCGGCAGACTCAGCGTCCTATGGATAAAGGATATAAGCCTATTGTGGTATCCCAATATATACACGACGGTACGGGGAACACAAGTCCATGCTAGCACTTGTTGTATAAAGGAGGAGGAATCACCCAACCTTCGATGAAAACGATAGTTACTAGGTTTCACGATGCCAGAACACGTATCTAGCCTATACCTCTAGATGTGTTGCGTTAAGTTCCGAAGCGTTGTTAAGTTCATTGAAATTTATTTTAGAGTTGATCTTGTTTAAAGTTTTCCTTTCAATGGTTTATCGTGTGATGTTGATTTGAAATTCCTAAAATGAAATCTACAATGATAAACAATCGTTGTTTATTTTGAGCAATGAAAATCCTAGCTACTAGGGAAAGAAGATTACAATTCTTTCAAACAAAGAGTAAAGAGCACACACTAGTGCATTTTCCTAAATCATTTTTTGCACACAAACTAAATGCAAATGCCAATGCATGTATTTGATTTTCGTTCTCCTTAATGTGAAAAATGCCAAAAAGGAAAACTAAAAGTAGCAAAGATCTGAAATATTTCTTTCAAAATGACATTTTTCGACAATTTCTTCTTCAAAAGATAAAGGAAGACTAAACGACACTTTTAAATTTTGAATAAAAAATGCTTTTGACACTTCGAATATAAACAAATCAAACCAGGTACATGATGAAAAGTTCAATCGACTATCCAGGGAAGGAAGAGTCTATGACACATCTCTTTTTGACACAAAATGACAGTTATGACAATTTTTGTACCAAAGCGACAGATCAATTTAAGAAACTTTTCAAAAAAGGATTGTAAATGATGAAAAAATACATAAAAACATTCACTAATCCTAAACTAATGGAGGCTGATCTATGTGATGCAAGTAGGCTTCAGTAATGAGGCACTGTTCATAGACAAAAAAAAAACTAAATAAAACTAAAAAGAAGGACAAAACCCCCCAATTTTTAGAACGGAAATAAGTTCAGTTAGTCATCGCACCTGGGCTTCATAGAAATAGGGATGCATCAAACTTTACACACTCGGGAGGTGCAATGCATACTGTGTTACAGTGACAGATAGTGCAATGGGCCAGGGACCACAACTAAAATGGGTTTTGGCTCAGATGTGCAGTTGTTTTTAGTGAGTTAAGTTGAGCTGTGATGGACAGTAAAGAGCAAAGTATAGAGGAATGCCTTGAGAGGTTACTGAGCTACCAAAAGGGTATCTAGAATTCTTGTAATTCAAATGTTTAATTCATAAACTAAACCAGAGATTGACTGAAGCAACATTCATCTACTATGCAATTACAGAGCAAGAGCAGTTCGAAGGCTACCTGGCTGACTTCAGGCTCTGTCTATAGTTTATAAAATAAACAATAACAACAAACGAACATCTATTTGATCCCCAATGGAGTCGCCAATTTTTTTATGGGAAAACTAGTGTCTTGTCGAATGACTAGCCCTCTAGGTTTGACAGTTACCCTAGAAACAACTATTCAAAGCAATTCAATGATTTCTTCTATGTGTAATGGATAAGAGAAATATAATAGGACCAACCTAGAACTTCTGCTTAATCCCTTGCTTGATCTTTCTCCCCCTTGACAGGGCTTGCAACTCCTCCCCGTACTTATCCCACTTGGAGAGTACCTGTAGAAACACAGTAACAAAGAACTGTCAAAGCATCTTGATCTATTACAACACACACATTACAGAATCAGATATATAATGAACATATAATAGTATTCACAAATGATAACATTCACAATTGCACAATCATATGGAAGAAAAATTGAAGAACTTTATTAAATAGAAGGGAGAATTACAACCCAGTTTTCTGATCCAGCATCATCCTCCCAGCATCAAGCCCTCTTCACCTCATGAAATAGCAAGATCACACCAACAATACAATGCTCTTTTTCTCAATTACAAACTATCAGCACTTCCTTGCAATTCACAATATTCTAGCCTCTGGATCTCTTAGATGAGGGATCCATTTATAGATGTGTGCAAGGGTGTGAGTCATCTCTGGGGTTTTGATTAGTGTCATTCCACTTGTTACAATTGGTTCCACTTGGAGATTTCTTGGATCTCTTACTCATCCCTGGGCGAATTCAGAGAGGCAAGTGTCATAGGAGAAGTTTCTAGAAGATTCCATGAGCAAACACCTAGCAAACTATCTTGGACATTTGTCCATCCTTGCCCATCACACCCTATAGAAGGCCGAAATAGTATGCATCGCACCTAGGTAGTGTACCACTCAGTATGCATCGCACCTGGCTAGTGTAGCAATCAGTGTGGTTCAGTTTAGGCCATTTCTGGATGGTTTCTCAGGTAGAACTTTTGGGGAATGATGTAATCAGATGACCATGTTATTTTAGGGTATGAAACAACTCTTTTAGGGGTTGAAGAGTCCTAGTTTGTCGACATATAAGATTGGGGTTGAACTGCCCAAATATTTCTATAACAGAGGGCTAACGGCTTCCATGTGAACATTGAGCGGTCAACTTCCTCACTGCCACCTGGTGGCCTATCCCTGGCGGTTCTGGCAATGGTTTTGAAGCTCGCAGTCAATGCTTTAGCATGTTCACATGCAATCCCGCGACGATTTCTACTATGGTTCCAAGTAGCAATTCCGACCTCGTGGTTGTTGTAATGTTAACCATACAACATTCACATGACAACTTCTGACATGGTTTTCTACTAGCGGTTAACCTCAAGCTTATCGGTTGGATAGCCACGACGTTTACACTACTCTGATCACATGCAGACTGTTGTGGTTTAAGACCTCTGATGCGGTTAGGACTGTGGTTAATCTGACAGTCTTTCCAAAACCCGTTCACATGTTCTCCGACACAGCTAAACTGCTAGCAGTTTAGGTGATTGTTTATTGTTTTTTTTCCATTCTTCTTTTATAATGTTTGTTTGTAATTGCATATACCGAGAGTTAGGACTTAGGCTTAGGGTACTTCTTATGGCAAAAGCGGTGTGAATATCCTGTACTTCGCATCTTTAACATATTTTACCAAATTTTCATTCATCTTTCTCGATGGGATATAAGATGGCAAGGGTGAAATGAATAATGCACTCGTTGCATCTTCCTCTATCTCTTCTATCTCTTCTTCCTCAACATCGAGTGACTTCAGTTTCTTATGAGGTTTCATGGGTTTAGTGGGGTTCTTGTCTTGTTGTGTTTTGGATTTCTCCTCCTTGGCTTTCTGATTCCTTCATGATTTCCATTGCTTCTGTGGCATCGATGCTACTGTGGAGGGTGTTTCAACTGCTACTGCGGGTGGTGCTGTGGGTGCATAAGCTATTGTTGCGGTGGCCACTTCCATGACTCCTTTTATACCTCTCTCGTTAAATATTCACACAAATTATTTAGACGACAAGATATTCATGCAAGAAATCTTTGCAACTGATTTTCACTATTATTCTCCCAAATTCTCGATTCATAAAAGTCCTTATTTGGCATAAGATTCAGCTATTTACAAGAATTCAGGCCTTCGAACCTCATTATTATATTTGATTCGTCTTGATTCTGGTCATATTGCATCACTAAATGCATATCTATCCCTAAATTTTTCCGATATGTCGTATTAAATTCATATTTAGCCATACATTATGTCGATTTGTCGTCCTAAATGTGACTTTATGCATGTCTTTTCCATTTTAACGATCATATTTTCAATTTTCTAGCGAACTTCGACACATCCTTATTGTAGCGCACCTTTTTCTTATGTCACGGATACCTGCAAACTTTGACATATTCCTTATTGTTGCACACATTTGTTTTATGTCGTGGTTACCTGCGAATTTTGACATATTCCTAATTGTAGTGAAGTACTTTCTTCATCAAAGCTCTCAATTTGTAGTGTATTTTATAGTCCAGTGTCCACTTTCAACTGCAT
Source organism: Pinus tabuliformis (assembly GCA_031772625.1). Lineage (NCBI taxonomy): Eukaryota > Viridiplantae > Streptophyta > Pinopsida > Pinales > Pinaceae > Pinus > Pinus tabuliformis. Next base: position 1,564,821,737 of record CM062804.1, read on the forward strand.
GTGAAACTAATAATTTCCTTCTTTCTTCCTTAGGGTGATGTTGTAGGGATAGGATTATTCCTATACAACTTCAACCTACTGTCATTTGCTTTCCCTTGAATTATTTCTCTATTTAACTTCGCTAACTACACTGCACCTCCATTAGTGATATACTTAATAACATATGGACCTAACCAGTGTGTTTTGATTTTCCTTGGAAATTTCACAAACTTACTGTCTTAGAGGAGAACAAGGTATCCTACCTAAAACTTATTTTTCTTAATGTGCCTACCATGCCAAGCATTGTCTCTTGCTTTTTGTACTTGTTGATGAAATATTGCTATAAACTTGTCTTCTTCCAGAGCAAGTAACTATGACATTCTTTCTTCCTGTTGATCTAGGTTGTCATTGATGTCAATATGGCAGTGGATGGAATGGAAAATATTCTTGAAGATTCTAGAGGATGATATAACTCTTGCTCAATCATGTATAAGACAGGGAGTTTCAATCATGCCCTTGATGACCTTGATGACATATGTGGACCACACTTGATGAACATGGTTTGAATATTACCTTGGAACCTCTGAAATATCACTGCATCTCTATGACATACACTTGATAATGGAAGACTATATGATGATGATGAAATATTACATGCTGCATATGATGCTATTAATGACATTTATAAGGCTATGAGCTTTGATAAAGAAGCCTAACAAAATGAAGCCATTCCAATAGGAAGAATCCCATCCATGAAGAATATAATTTTCCTCCATTTCCACTCTAATTAATGACTAGTCACACTAAATAATAATTTTCACCATCTTAAAGGCAATATTTCATTATTCCACCTAGACCATATTGAAGAGCATAATTTTACCTTTCGAATGAGCTATTATGTGTCCCGAAATTCCAAATAACGAGAGAATGAGATTTTACAAATTTAAGTGAAGAATCTACCAGTGAGCCGACCTTACCTAGTCAAACTCAACTAGAAGACACGTCCCTTCATTTTCATGAACGAAAAGGTGTATATATATATATATATCTATATATATATATATATATATATATATATATATATATATATATATATATATATATATATATATATATATATATATATATATATAGGAGGAACTCGACATTTTTGAAGGTTAAGAAATTTCGGATTTAATAAGCAAGAAAGGGTACAGTAAGTTCACATCTCATGAACTGTACAACAAGCCTTATTGCAGACTGTGGAAAAAGATTTGCGGACTATTCTAAGGTGGATAAATAGCTCAAATTTGTGGACTGTTATAAGGTGGATGGCTCATATTTGTGGATTGTTCTAATTTTATTACAGGTGGATAAATGGATCAAGATTATGAACTATTCTAAGGTTATCACAAGTGAATAAATGGCTCAGGATTGCAGACATACTTCTATGGTGTAAGAATTGACTATGGGCTATCTTATGGTGGTCTGAGCTACAGTTTTCAAGTTTGGTACCTCTCATAACATTGTAGATAGTGTGGTGAAGTAAAAAACTTATACCTTAACTCTGGTGCCTCTCAAACAGTGCAGTGACATCTAGTGCAGTGGTTATCTAACATGTTGTTCACTGTGTAAACATTGTGAACAGTGACCTAATCCCTTTGCCTCGAAAGTGAGCAGAAAACAATGGAACAATACCTTTATTGAACAATGATTTTAATATCTTATAAGCTCGGTGCTACAATATAGTTCAAAGACAGTTATCACTACATCTTGAAATTGTAAAGACTTGAATATGTGGGTTAAATGTTTTAGAACTTGTATATGTGACAGGAGGCTTAGAATTGGTAACCTGTGACTAGTGAGGTAGCTTGGACTAGTGTATGGAATAGTCTATGGAATAGTAGTTGCAGTGGCTCAGACTTCAAGCACTAACACATCAGATATGTGGCATAATTATCTCAGAATTGTGAACTAAAGAAGGTTCAGGTTAGTGCAAGAACATTGGTGCAAAATTTATGAAGAAGTATGGTGCAGAATAAATGGTGTAGTATGGTGTATAAATCCTTGTGTATAAGTATTGGAAAAATTTTAACAGTGGTCTAGTACAGTGTGGTGCAAGGAAATTTGTAAAGAATAGTTGTCACAATCTAGTGTTGAAGTCTTGGTGCAACAGTGGTCCAGTAGTCTTGAGATAATTTGGTGTTGAAATATTGCTGTAGTGAAAAATTCATGGTGCAAAAATTGGTGTAGACCTTTGGACGTAACTTGAAGTAATATTTGGGACTAACCTTGGACCAAATTTGAAGAAGATACAAAACTATTATTAGAGCTAGTGCAGAACTTGGTGCAGTTCATTGAAGAAACATTGAAGTGTTGTATTGAAGATCATAATGTAGTGTTGATGTCATGATGAGGTAACTTGAAGAGATTGATTAGGTATTATGAAGAAAAGTGGTGACACTTTTTGTATGACAGGGTTGTCATTGATGACGTGACGTGGAGACTAAGTGAAGGGATAACTGAATATTGAGAGGGTTCGGTGAAGAAGAATTTGGGAGCTGTGAAGCCAAACATATCTTGACGAACCAAAGCTATGGGATTGGTGTCCTTGGAGTTTGTGATCCTAAACTCAAGGTTGGTGCCTTGGATAAGATAGGGTCAAAGCCCTAGAAGTTTGAACCTCACTAAAGTCCAAGTAGGTTCTTGGAGCCTGGGTGTCTTCATCAAGGGTTGGAGCCCTACTTGTATTATACTTGTTTCATTGTAAAGATTATATTAATAAAACATTTATTTCTATTGTTCATTGTGTGCTCTGAATATAAGTGATCTAATTGGTAAAATTAACAATTGAAAATAAATAATGATTCACCCCCCTCTTAGTATTTCCAAGAATTGGTATCAGAGCCAATACCTTCACTTAAATCCTAACAGCTTGAATGTTGATCATTTATAACACAAATGGCGAAGTCAAGGAAGAAATCCTCCAATCGTCCTAAAGATGTGTCCTCATCAGCCACCAAATCCAAAGACAATCAATTTGAAAAGATTCTAGTATTCAATGGAAACTTTAATATATGGAATATGAGAATGAGGAATTTCTAAATAACTCAAGGCATTGATGTACGGAAATCAGTGATTATTGATGACCCAATGAATGAATAATCCAAGGAGTACAACACAAGAGAAATAAAGACAATCTTGAATGGGTTACCAAATTCTATTAAGGTTAATTTGGAGAAATTTTCGTCAGCAAAAGGTATATGGGACAAGCTTCATGATCTTCACTCAAAATGAGCATTGATCACTAATCAAGAAGATGATGTATTGCAAGAAGGAAATCTAGAGACGATCAAGATAGTTGAAGATAAGAATGATGACAATAAGGCTATGGGAGACCTAGTATATGAAGAGGATGAAGACAATTTTGAAGAAAGTCTCCTTACTAAACTTACGACTGCCATGGGAGAGATTATCAATTTGAAAACGGAAAATGAGGAACTTAAGAAGAAAGCACTAGCTAGTGACCAAGACCAAACAAGGAGGGACGTTGACCTTGTCAAACTTCAAGTACAAGAAAGAGATGAATAACTCGCCAATATTAAGGAAGAATTTCACCAAAACAAGAGAAAAAATCATGAATAAGTCATGTCCATGAAAAATCAATTGGATAAGGCAAATAAACGGGAAGATACCTTGTCAAGCCAACTTGAACAAAGGCACACGAGCTTGAACAAACTTGAAGCAGAGATTGGTTAATACAAGGAAGAGGTCTCCTTCCCTAGATCTGAACTAGAAGAAGCAAGGAAACAAGCACAAGGAACTGAGAAGGTGATGGAAGATTTGAAATCCATAGAAGGACAAGTTGATGAAGCAGAAAAGGAGAGAAACACCATGATATGCCAACTGGAAGAAAAGGATGATCACATCACCAAGTGAAAATAAGAAATCACTTTTCTTAAGGCCCAATCATGTGAAGCAGCCAAGATGATGGAAGAAATGAAGAAGAAACAAGTTATGAAAGATGAAGATTGTAAAAAGTTGAAAGGAGAGATTGTCTTTCTTAAAAAAGAAGTTGAATTGCTGAATAAGAACTTGAAAATCTCTCAAACCCTAGATGAAAGATTAAGTCATCAAAGGTCTCCCCTTGATAAATCAAGTCTTGGCTATGAACGTGAACACTCAAGCAAGAATGAGGCAAATTCTAATGCTTCAAACAACAAGGATGTGTTGAAACTTGGAATAAATATTAATGCTCCCACTTCTAGAAAAGGAAAGGAGAAGCGTCAAGATGATAATGGAAGAAATCTTATTCCAAGAAGAAATGCAGATGGTGTCAAGGATTCAAGAAGAAATGGTTATCATGAAAGGATACCAAGGAAAAAGGACTTCAGAAGTACATTAAGGAAACCTTCTTCTCCTAGACACTAAAGTATATTTCTTGGTTATTTTAATTCTTGTACAAACTTTGGGGACATGGAAAAAGATTGTAGGGCATATCAAAAATACATATTTAATGGTCCCCGTCAATCTTTGAGAAGCAATTCTACAAGAAGAAGCCATGATTTCTCATTCATGAACTATATGGAGTGCTTTAATTGATGTAACATTGGACATATGGCACGTGATTGTAACTTGACTTGGGTCCTTAAACAAGATAAAACCATGACAACCAAGCCAGAGAAGAAATTTACACAAGTATGGAGAAGGAAGCAAACTAAATCTGAAAGTTTCTTGAACACTCCAGCCAACAACACATGTTGTTGATTTGATAAATTCACCCTTGATATTCCAAGTGTTTGATAATAAGACTTTGCCAAAGAAACCATGCATACAGTTAGGGAGAGCTTATGATGATTAAGAATTCTTGTAGAAGATATCCATGAATGAGCCACATGGACAATCATCCTTTGATAGATCGTCTCTTGGGAGAAATTCCATTGAAGAACATGATCCCTTATTCATTCATGAGTTATCATTAAATATCTATTCCACTTGATCACTAAGCAGGCAATATTTCATGAGCTAGAGGAGGTTGTGCAAACAGGGGGAGTTGATTCATCACATGAATGAATATAAGCACATCTATCATGGATCACATTTCCAGAAAGAAGAGAAGTAGCTTGACCAGGGGGGTTCTTGGACACCCCATTTTCCATTGATGTCAAAGGGGGAGAGACTATTTGAAAGGGAAAGAATATTGCCATCAATGACAAAGGGGGATAAAGTGAATCTAGGTTGTCATTGATGTCAATATAGCAATGGACGGAATGGTAAATATTCTTGAAGATGCCAGAGGATGACTATAACTCTTGCTGAATCATATATAAGACAAGAAGTTTCAATCATGCCCTTGATGACCTTGATGATGTATGTGGACCACACTTGATGAACATGATTTGAGGATTACCTTGGAACCTCTGACATATCACTGCATCACTATGAAATACACTTGATAATGGATGACTACATAATGATGATGAAAGATTACATGATGCATATGATGCTATTGATGGCATTTATGAGCCTATGATATTTGATAAAGAAGCCTAACAAAATGAAGCCATTAATGAAGAAGAAACCCATCCATGAAGAATATATCTGTCCTCCATTTCCGCACTAATTAATGACCAGTCACACTAAATAATATTTTTCACCATATTAAAGGAAGTATTTATTATGCCACCTAGACCATCTTGAAGAGCATAATTTTACCTTTCTAGTGAGCTATTATGTGTCCTGAAATTCCAAATAACGAGAGAGAAAGAGATTTTACAAATTTAAGTCAAGAATATGTCAGTGATTCATTTGTCAATGCGTTTTGAACCAACATGTGTGGTTCATTGTGAGGACAAGTTGAAATACCAGATCATGCCTACATGTTAAATAGAGAGAGAAGATCATTCAACGACTATATTTGACTAGGAAACGATTAACAACTATAATTGACTAGGAAACAACTATATTGGACCGGGTAACTGGACTGGACCAGGAGATAGGGACAGGGAAAATTAATTAGTTAATTAATTGATTATTGTAATATTTATTTTCATTTGGATTAAATGTAAGCTATAAATCAATTATTATTATTATTATTATTATTATTATTTTCTTTTTTAACTATATAGACTATATAAAGCTATATCATTACTATTAAATGAAATAACAAGAAAAAATTAATAAATGTTTAATAAGTGGATAATATAATTAGTTAGTCAATTAGTTTGTTAAATACCTTATTAATCTAATTTGTTTATATATTTTAAAGATATATCGGGATAATTGATTTTAATCAATTCCATTTAATATAATAAAAACTTATATTATTAGTATTATATGAAATAATAAGAAAAATCATAAAAGTTTATTAAAGAGATTACCTAATTAGTTAGATAAATATATGACTAATAAATTTTTATTTTTATTTATTTATTTATTGTTATTATTAGGAGTCAAACCATATTAATTGTGTATTTGAATTTAAATTCAAGTTATCGAAGAATAAGGAGAAAATAAAGTTGTTACAACTTAGTGTTAATTCCATTATTAATTATATTTATTTATATATAAAACGAGACAATTAGTTCCCATCTTTCTACAATTTTAAATGAATGAGTAAAACTTAAAAGACCGGGGCTTAGGTTTACATTGGTCTAGAGATTTGCAAGCAGTTCTGTCTGCATTATCAAGTAGAGATGGATGTCTGAGGATGCAAGGTTTAGAGGTGAGGAGACCAAGGGAGGACTGCACTGGGTCAACGGTATGGGTAGGCAAGTATGGAGGATCAGACGAGACGAGACCGTGAGGATGGGACTGCACCGAGTATATGGTTGGGCTAGGTAGGACCGGAGGGACAAAGCAAGCTGATCCAAGGTGAAGGGAAATCTCAAAATGAGAAAGAGGACATGTTGGAGAAAATCCACTCACCAAAGGATCGATCATCCAGAGGGTTGAGACCCATAAGAGGAGACTGAACTGAGTTTTCGGCAGAGGCTGATAGTAAAGGAGGGATGGAGGAATGACAGTTAGGAGTCCAGGCTGGATTCATTGTAAATTTTATATTAATAAAATAATTTATTCCTATTGTTCATTTTGTTTTCTAAATATAAGTGATCTAACTGGTAAAAGTAAAAATTGAAAAGAAATATTGATTCAACCCCCTTGCCTTGTTTCCAACACTTCCATTATGTCGGGGTGTGCCATATTTGTAAAAGATGCAAATATTAGGCTAGGGATAATGTATTCCATGGGCATCGCAACTTCTTGCCCATAAACCAACCTAAATGGTGTTTGACCTGCCAACTCTTTTCATGTAGTCCTATAAGACCATAATACTACTGGAATTCTAAGATCCCACTCATCCCTGTTCACATTAAATACCTTGGTCAATGCATTCTCTAAAATTTTATTGAATGCTTCCACAGTTTTATTTCCTCGAGGATGGTAAGGAGTGTTCTTCTGGCAGCAAAATTAAAATTCCTCAGTTAATGCTTCAAAGGTATTGTTCAAGAAATGTTACCCTTGGTCACCCATAAATATCCTTGGGCACCCAAATATAGACATATGTATTAAAAAATGAACTTCACAGCGATTTTTGCACTGCAATCCTTCACCGACTGTGGTTCGAAACACCTTGTCAAATAGTCAGTTCTAGTGATTATATACCTCACAGTAGTCCTTTCCCCTAGTGGATTGATAAGTCTAACAAAATCAATAACCCATTTGTCAAAACCCTGCAAAGTTACTTGTGGAACTAGTGGAATTACATCTTTCCTTGAAGGTTTCCATGTTCTTTTCCAAAAATCACAAGCTCGACAAAACTCCTTTGCATATTTGTGTAATGTAGGCCACCATAGTCCTGCTCTTAAAATTTTCTGCGTAGTAGATGTTCCTGCATAATGTCCACCAGCTGGGACATTATGAGCTCTTTTGACATTCCTCGTTCCATAGGAAAGTAACATCTTTCTTCAATAGTTTTTCCATAGGCACAATAATATAAATATATCCTTTGATAACTTTTTTGTGGTGCAAAGCTCCCTGACTATATTTGATGGAGGTAAATTCACATTTGTAGCAATATTCACAGGATCCACCATCAATCCTTGCTTGCAAACAATGTTTCCTAGAAATATACTAAAAGGTACACATAATATTGAATTCTTAATATTTAGAGAAATATGATATTGCCCGCATGTGTCCAACATCAGTTTTAATCTTGCAACATGTCTCTTCAATAACCTGAACATTGTCCAATCATCGAAGTATTCTTTTATGAATCTGTGAATATATTCTTTGAAATCTGTAACCACTACTCTTGAAAATATGGTAGGGGAATTCTTCAGTCCAAAAGGAATTACTATCTATTGATATGATCCCCATTATGTAGTGAAGGTAGTCTTATGTTGATCTTCTGGTGCAATTATGATCTGATGGTATCTTGAAAATCCATCTATGAAAGAGTAGGCCTCTTGTCCTCCTACATTATCCAACACTTCATCTGTAAAGGGTGTAGGGAATGGATCATGCACACATGCATCATTTAATTTCCTTAGATCTACACAAATCTTGATTTCTCCTTTAGCCTTCTTTTCTTGGACCACCATAGGACTTACCCACTTTGATTCTTCCACAGGTTCAATGATCCCTACTACTATCGTTTTATCTAATTCTTCTTTCCCCTTTTATTTATATTTTGGATTCAGTCTATAAGGTCTTTGCTTGATAGGCTTCACATCAGGCTTCAAAGGAATATTCATAACTCCCAAGTCTCCTACTATGCCTTTCATATCTGAGAACTTAGTGGGGAATAAATCTTAGTATTCATGCAAAAGATCTATCACTTTGTTGATTGTTTCTTCATCCTAGTAATCTCCTATTGTTGCAAACTTTGGCTCATCTTCTGATCCTATATTCACTTTCTTCGTCCTTAATGGATTTTCCATATCAAGCATTTATATCTTAGGCCCATTCATTTCGTGGTGGCCTTTAGATTCTACTATGCCAATATTGTGAGGGTCTCCATCTTCTTCTGTAGTGATGTTATAGCATTCCAGTACATTATGTAGCTGCGCAGCCTAATCAGGCTGCCAAGTGAGTGAAATTTCTTTCTCAAAAATCTTGTTTTTAACTTTCTGAAGGGATGAGTCTACGTATGGACAATCATCTTCAAAGTTAAATGTCATTATAAATCCATCAACCATCTCTACCCAGTTTGTAGTACCATGTCGAAGTACCAATTTGATGAATTGCCTCTAATGTATGGATGAACCCATGCACCCATTCCTCTTGTGGAATATCATTCCATGTTGTCATACAGAGGTGAAGTGCTCTTTACGATCAGTTTGACCATCATATTTATCTGCCAGCTCTATTTCTACTTGACCAAACCTTACCCATATTAACCTTCGTCATTATTGCCAAGTTCCTATATTCTTCTTATGTGTACCCCACCATCTAGCAGGAGTAGCGCTTAGGGCTAGATATAGAGCTCACAATATTTGATATTATGGTACCTGTTCTTCATATTGTTCAACAAATTACCCAAACCATCATAAAATGGTAAGTCACATACCTTAGATATCATACAGTGAACTGCTTTAGTGACTCTTTCGCATCACCTTGTAGACACTTCATGTAACCTATTATTCCAATTTTCTAGTTCTTCTTCTGAATATGAAGTGCGGGATTTGTCTTGTTCCTAGCCCAATTTTCCACCTGCGGTAAGGTTAATCCATTTCTCTTCTTTTATTGTTATCTGGTAAATTTTTTCAATGTCAGCTGTGATGTACCCTTCTTTAATAGGTTCAGTATACCTCACTACTTCTGATGGATCTAATGGAACAACGACTCTCATATTGTTGCTTTCAAATATCATTTGCCACTTCTTTAAGTTGATTATAGCCATGTTAGAAAATTCCCAATCCAATCCCAGTAATGCAAGATAGTTCCAAAATTTTCATTACTTCCAAATAAGTAGTAGTACACACCCCTTCAATGTCTACTATGACACTTGATAGTCTTACTAGAGGAACAATCTTTTGTTGACTCACCATCTTTAGCTAAATAGGCGACCATTGCAACTTTGGCTTACCCATCGATTCCCATGTCTGATTCGGAAAAACATTGGCATCAGACCCAAAATCAAGAATAACCTGATCCATGTCATATTCTCTGATCTATGCAGTGAGCTTCATTTATTTTCCAGTCCTCTTCTTATGTCTATGTCAAATTATTCACTGCGCGCATATCAATTTGTGATATTTGTTTATAAATGCAAGAGTCTATCAGTTCTTACAACCCTTCTACAACTTTCTGGTTTCAAACAGCTTTGTGCAAGTTTATATAAAAGACTTAAAAATATCTAGATCCACATCTTGTATTGCAGCTGATATTATATCACAATTATTCTTCTGTTCTAGCTGCGTGTTGGAAGTCGAAGCCACATCATCCATAAAACTCAGCTTCTCTTCCATGAAGACTTATTTTTCCTTCTAAATATCAAAGACAACAACTTTTTCTATATCTTTTCTTACCCATGTAACTTCAATTTCCTTTTTCCCATCATATCCAGTTGCAACTCCACTCATTACAATGCTAACACGAGGTTCATTAGTCCTTGGTTCCGCAGTCATCATTTGGATAACATGATCAAAATATGAAAAGCTTCAATAACATGAACAAAATATTTGCAATACTTACACATCATAGTAGGATTCTAACAATCCCTTGCAAAATGTCCTGCTTGGCCATAGTTATAACAGATAAGCTGTCCTCATCCTCTACTAGCTCGACCACCCCAACTAGTACCTCAACCTCGATAGCCACCTCGACCGCCATGCTGCACATGTTCCTGATGTCCATGTTATTCATCTTGCATTCTATATGCATCGACACTTCACTCCACCATTAATCGATACGGTGGGTAGTTATTGTCATCATGTCACACTAATTTGCAGAACTTCCAATACAAGTTCCTTGGGGTCTGTACATACTTTTGCAATAAATAAAAATATTTAGGGCAACGTTCACCTCTATTTTTACATATCTCACACCATAAGCTAGATCTGACATTTAGAGGATTTAAAGGGTTCGACGCATCACTAGTCATGTAGGTTGCGAAAAGAGGGCATTGTTCCTTAGAATGACATTCTCCTTTACAGTTTGTACACCATACCTCTTCTCTAACTTCCTTACTTTCTTCATATCTTGTATCTGTAGAGTCAAATTTTCCAGCTAACTTTGAATCCATTGCATACCTGCACTGGTATCCCCTATGGGTGAACATTCTAACTTCATCGCAAGTTATAAAGTTTCAGCTTGAGTCTCTATATTCTGCTATGACAAAGGAAATCTTATACGTGGAAGTAGCACAACTAAAAACCAATCCTTATGTTGTTGCATATGTATTTAGAAGCTTACTTGAACTAATAATATCTTGAATATTTGATCAAATTCCTAGATAGAATCAATAGGCCTTTGCTTGATCTCTTTTAGCTCTGTAATACACTACGACTTGGACTTCAGCATCTTAAATTATTTTATCACGTTTGTTTTGATGTCTGCAAATGATCTGTTTTGGTTTCTCTAATAGTTCATGTACCACGTCAACACTCTATCCCAAAATGTTGTAACAAGTTGCGCTTTCTTTATTTTCTCATCATGGACCTGCTTTGCTGTCCATACTGCTTCGCATAAGAACTATAATTTCTCTGGATCCTCTGATCTAGTTCCTTTAAAGACAAGAAGCTTAATATCATTGGCCATTTTTCTACTTGGAGGGGGAGGGGGAGGAAGTGGGGGAGGGGGATGGGGATGGGGGGTAGGAGGATTGGGAAACCCAAAAATACCTTGATTACCACTTGATTCTAACTTCAACGAACTTTCTCACTGGAAGGTTGAATACTGCAGGGTTACTTCAGGGCTTTCAGGATGGTTTCCTTCACTTTTAGACTCACTTAATAGAGAACAATAGTCAGCTTCTATAAAGGTCTTTGGATCTTGGCCACAAGATATCCTCCTAGTGTCTATTCTATACATTTTTCCAATGTGTGTTGTTCCAGTCTCTTCTTCAGATCTTCTAAACTTAGGTAACTAATAATCTAACTGCATTCATAAAAATCCATTTTCACACAACAAAATATTAATGCAGAGGTTCAGAGATATTAAAATCTTACCTCAAGGTAACTACTACGAAATTGGTAACAAATCCTCTTAAAATGTTATTGATCTAGAAATCAATAACTCCTGAGATCCCGTTGTTGGTGTTCTTGAGTCGCAGTATTAATTCAACATTCCACTCCTTAGGTTCGTCTCCTTTGAAGCAATATTTTATATTTTTCAATCTTGATACCCACTTGTATCGCTCGACATGAAACAAACCAAAGAATATTTCATACTGATCTTCAAAGATATACTTCTCCAACCACCTTTCAGTTGATAGATGAGGGTTTCTATTTTCTTTCTTTGCAAATTCTCATTCCTTTTGTTCTACCCACTCTTGGATTTCTTTCTTCGACGGATGCCAAAACATATCCCTCAAATAGATCTTCGTCTTGGCAACAAAAAATTTTGTTGTATTACATGGGATAGAACAAAGTTCAAAGAGTACAGAGAACCAACAAAACCCTCAACCACTGGCCCTCTCGACAACGATATGCAAGCGGATCCTAGTCTCAGCTGAATTGATTATGGGAGGAGGGATACTGTGTTGTGGCACCATTTTATTTTCTTATGTTTAACACTTATTTATTACTTGACATTCGTAAAACACTTCACACTTATACTTTACTTCAAAAAATTATAGTCATTACTTACACATATCATAAACAATCATAAACTTTACAATACTGAAATAAAGTGTAGATATTACGCAAATAAATACATGAGACACATATTTTACCATGGTTAATCCCAATGTGGGACTATCTCGACCAAAACGATTGCTTATAAAATATAATTTGTACAACAAGTAGTTCTTCCCTGCGCACACATCTACATGGTGTTTTCACACTAAGTTGCAGACAGTTTGCACACTCAGTTGTAGACCCAGGCCTCCATGCACACAACTACAGAGCCTCACCCTTTCTTCGAAGTACATATCACAAAATATCACATAAATATAGATATGGATCAATAGATAGATGCCTTCCTCTTTTATTATTCATCCCTATATATACTATTACAGGAATGACTACATTGCTACATTACCATGGATCTGATACCATGGTTTCCAAAATACAAGGGACTATGTTCCAAAACCATTAGACTTTTACAGATATATGCTTAAAAAAAGGGAGTGGCTTTGCCTCGAAGCCCCTATATGGCGTGGTAGGTTCGCTACGTGTTCGTCGTTTGCTTTACTGCTCTGCTATGTGGTTCATGGTGAGCGCTAGTATTGCAGCAAGAATGCTGCAACTCCTGGGCTGCTAACTTTACTTTTATCAACTCGGTAGTTCGTAACAAACTTAGAAGCGTCGGTGCTATATGTGCAAGTACTAGTTCTCACTACAGGTTGTCACTTGGTTGGCCGGCGTGAGATCACTAGGAGCTCAAGCCAACTTCTATAGATTTTAGAAGAAGCTCTATGTGTGATGAAAAGAAAGAAAGATTACTCTACAGAAGCTATTCTAATTGCGGAAAGGAGAGACTAGAAAGTAAAGCAAACCTAGTAAAGCCTAATTAACAAGCCAATTCTAATTTTTCCAAAAACACTATGAAAACCATGAAAGAAGTTTCATTACCTACTCAAGGAAGTAAACAACATCTAACCATGCTATTGTTTGAAGTAAATAAGCAAAAAACATATTTTTGGATTTTTATGTGTTTTTATGTGAATTTGACATGCATCTAATTTATTGTGTGTTAGTTTGGTAGCAAACACATGGCATTAGAAGAAGGTTTTGGAGCTTGGGAGGATAGAATATGGTGTGGCTGGGTTCTTGGAGGTCTTAGGTGGCCTTTTGTAGGCTTTTCCCACACTCGGACTCCAAAAGAAAGCCTACAGGAAAAACTACAGGAATAAACAAGAAAACTACAAGAGGAAAACAGGGAAACTACAGGAGGCCTACAGGAGGAGGTCGAGAGAAATTTCCACTATTTTGAGGGTGTGAGAGTGGGTGGAAAAGGTGGATGAAGGTTTGAATTAGGTGTTAGGGTGCCTAAGGTCTACCAAGAATCACCAGGAGAGAAAAAGATGATTGGATTTGCTCAAGGAGAGAGGAAGAAGTTCTATGAAAAATGCAGGAAACTAGGGCAGATTTGAGGTGAGATTTGGGGGACCTATAGGGCATGGATTAGATGGAGGGTGTGATTACTGGTGAGCTGGCCTACTGCTAGAAGACATCTACTGCATAGAAACTAATATTCAACCAAGAAAATCAAGCAACAAATGAAATGAGTGCACCCTAGGAAACATAGTTTTGCATAAAAATGGCCTAAGCTCTGATCTATGAAAGGAAATTCTGAGATATGCTGTAAGAAAAGAAAGCATGAAAGAGGAATATTGCAAATCAGGAAATGAACATGATGAAGAAGATCTGAAGCAAATCAAAACTGGACTATCAATATACTAAAGAGCTGCAAACACTAGAAGCCCTATGAATGAAGAAAAACTATGTTTTTGGGGCAGCAAGAGGGTCTTTGCCTCAAATCATGGTCCTAGAGGGAGGAAGAGAGGACAAGGAACTGTTGCTAGGCTTTTGAATCTTTTCTGATCATTTCTCAACCTGCTACAGAAAGCACAAATGAAAGAAAACTACTAAATAACCAAAAGCAACCTATTCTTAACCATAAAAGAAAAATACATCTAACAACAAATTAACCTACAAACTGAAGTAAAGCATAGAAATACAAGTAAAGAGAAGCTTGGCTACTTGGATTGGGCCCTAAACCAAGAGCTTTAGCCCTCTGAGGTAACTCAGTGCTAGCTCAAAAAGGATTCCATCTTCATTATCAAAAACATAGCAAGGTTACATGAAACTGTCACAAAATAATAAGCTCAAAATTTGAGCAGAGTTTTCACAAGAAAAATATCCAGCCCTAGTGAGGCCCTAAGCCTCTCTACTTATACATATGAAGCTACCAATAGCTTCCTTAAATTTAGGGAGGCTTAGTTCCCAAAACTCGAGATAACTATCCATCATCCTCCACTTGATCGGCTGCCTTCTAGTGCATGGTTCGGCTGCTTGTACTCTGAGCTGAATGAAGGGGTATTCAAAGTGAGGAGTAATAAATGAGGGGGATTCCCTCCTATAATTCCTCTCCTCTGTCTACTTCGAGTTATTGCTTCCATTTGACCACTAGATTCTTGACTTTGACCTCAAAATCCATCAATAATCTGCATTAAATACATGTTAGACCACATGGCATCATAACTAACTCAACTCACTCTATAATCATAAATATTATCAAAAAATCATACAATAAGCTAAGAGAATGGTTGATTTGACTAGTTTAGGAGGTAAAGTGAGACCATATAATTACCAATTTAAGAGGCTCATCATCACCCCCCTACTGAAGGTGTTGCTCATACTCTGAGAAACTTAGCCAATCTCCTCATATTTTATGTACATGGTGGCCTCCCTAGCATCCTAGGCTTCTAATGTGGTCTGCTCATGTTTGCCATAAAATCTTATTTTTATGTCTATGTCATTCCACTGATCCTTCTCTTATTCTTCCCTTATGCCTTCCAGCATGCCTAATAGAATTGCAGGACTCAGTTTGAGGCCAATCCAGTTGACCTTCAGTTGTTGCATGGAGTGCTTGTACATTGGAACTCTTTTCAATGCCTCCCTCAGCCTCATGGGAGAATGGTATTCCATGATCTGCAAACTGTGAGGTAAGGTGTTCCATCTCCTCATGCATGCATGCACACAATCATCCCCAAGTAGCCTTTGCATATCTTCAAAGTGTGAAATTTCTTGTGCTTGATTGGCTAGATATCTAGGGGCAATCTAAGGGTCATTGGCAAGCAGGTTGTGTGTGCTGATGAGTGCCCATAGGATCCGATGGCTCAACTCTTATCATTAATGGCTCATTCTTCTCTTTTATCATCAATCTCTTCGTTTTCACTGCCCTCGATTATTCATGGTTCATCCATGAGGCCATGGCCATTAATTACAGATCTCCTAGCTTGGCATTAGGGTCCCACACATCCATATCTATGAGGTCCATGTTGTGTAGGTGGAACTCTACCATCTTTGATTTATCTTCTGAAGTGATTTGATCACATAGGTCCATGAACTACATGTAGTCTTGGAAAGACATCGTACCTCTTTGTGCCAAAGTCTCTATTTGGAATTGAAGCCATTTATCCTTCGGATAGAAGCCATAAGTCTTGGATGGTGTTCTACATTGTAATGCCTCCATGGATAAGATGGCCATGTATTCCACCTAAGTCTCTTTCTCTTGCAGCTGCCTCCTTAGTAGTTCATTCTCATTTTCAAGGTGGTTTTTTGTAATGGCTTCTCTCTCTCTGAGAGCACCTAACTCTCTACCCATTTCCCTGAGTTTGTTTTCCATGTGGCCATTGTCATCAACTCCTTTGGACTTATCTATCTACATCCACCTATGTGTTCTTATTCTCTCTTTTTCCAACTCGAAAAATAGTGGAACTCCAAATATCTATGCCTCCCTCAAGAAGTCTGTAATAGGAGTCAAGATTAGGTTGGGGGTCAGGTTTTGCTAGCTCTTGTGCTTCCACTTTCATCTCTAGTTGCTCCCCTATCCTCTCCTCAAGCTTTTGGGTCTCTTGTAGTTTGGACAGTGTCTCTTGTAGGACTATTCCAGCCTCCTGTAGGTCTGGTTTTGGGTCTCGTAGTATTTCCTTTTCCTTCCGTGAAGAAGATATTGGAGCCCCCTTTTCATATGTTATAGGTGTCTTCGAAGGAGACTCTTTCACCTTGGCAGATGGTGAATCTTCAATAATGGCAACTTTTGAAGAGGGCTGAGGTTTGCCTGATTTAATTCTTGCGCTCTTCCTTGCCCTGAAATACATAGGAGTTTTTCTTTTCCTCTTTTGTTTTGGCTTGAATGGTGTATTGAGGGCAGTGGTGGTAGCTACTGTTTCTCTTTCCAAGGTCTCAGGGGACTCTTCTCCTTGCTCTTCCTTATATGCCTCTCTTTCTTCTTCTTCTGTCTCTTTTCCTATCTCTTTTTCTCCTTCTTCTGTCTCTTTTTTTTGTCCCCTCAACTTTTCTTTCCTCTTCCCTCTCCCGCTCTGCTATGTCCCCACTAGCTTCATCTTTTCCTCCTTGTTGTTCTTCCTCCTCATTGACAGCAGGACTGATATCATAGGTTAATGCCTTGATGTCATCCCCAGCTGTCATGTTTCTGAAAACTTCCCATGCTATAGGGAGTATAAGGGTATGGAGGGCTTCCTTTGCTAGGATTTTGATTAAGCCATAGTGAGCTAACTGCCCTGAATTTCTTTACACCAAGGCAGCCCAAGAGGAAGGGTAGTGACCCTACTGATGAATTCAGGGATTATTTCCGTGGAGAGGCCTCTAATGGTTACAGTAGCATGAGTTCTGGTGTGAGGGACCAGAGAGAGAGAGAAAATTCTTGGGTAATTTCATCATCAAACCCTCGAAATTTCTCAAAAAAATTCATCCAGTTTACCCTTTTGAATATGTCCACCACTTGAGGATGTGCATGGAGCCTAGTGGAGTTAGTGGGATCCTTTCTCATAAACCCTCCTATCATACTGCCTATAATTCTTTTGAAACCCAAATATGGAGGTGGAGACAAGGAATTTTGGGAAAAACAGAGAAACAGAGGAGACTTTTTTTTTTTAACAAACAAATTTTTTTATTTTTTATTTTATTTTTTATGTATTTTCTACCCTCCTTAAGACTTATTTCATCCTCAAATTGAGACTGACTCTTTCAAATTTTATATATAATCAGAGGGAATTCATGAACCCTACCTCTTCAAACTGAAATTCGTGCTAAAAATCATGTTTTCTCCCTTAAAAATGACTCATTTCCCCTCCTATAGAAGCCTGATGTCCCTCCTGTAGATTTCCTGTAGGTGCTCCTATAGATTTGCTATAGGTGCTCCTGTAGACAATTCCGAGAGCAAGAATACAGAGGAAATAGATGGAGGATAGTGGTTACGAGGCTATGGGGGCACAAGAGGATTGCTGTGGTTGAGTTAGGAGGAGAAAATGAATAGAAGGTGGTGAGAATGCACGTGGAGGAGTGCTTATTACCCTTTATGGATATTTTCGGTAATGAGTACTGAGCTCGCAAGGTGTACATTGGCCATAATCGAACGATTGGTCCCCACCTGATTTTTCATCATGGCCTCTCCTTGTAATCATCCCTGATTATTGAATCTGAGTTCAAACTTCCTCCCACTACCTGTCCTTGGCATATTGTGCTTGGATTGACTATGCACACGCGTGGGTGACATCTAGGATAAGTGGAGTCGACTAACTGAAGGTGGCCAAGTTAACTGGCCACCTTTCTTGTTCAATCTCAACCATCTCATTACCTTCGCATGATTTCTGATAACACAAATGCAAATAGAGGAGTGATTTAGTTACTTACCTATGATCCGAGTGTATTGGTTATGAGGTGTTGTGGCCTTCCCTGCTGCATGCCTTCATTTTTGTCCATGCATGCTATTCTTTCTTGCTGATGTGTTGTTGTATGTTTCTGCAGGTTCTTCATTTGCTGGAGCTGAGCTGCATGTGCCTGTCCAACCTGTAGATGTGCACTCTTTTGTTGTTGGTGCTAGACTTCTATGGGATCAACTGCTATAGGAATTCCTACAGGAGCTTCTGTAGCTACTTCTCCCCTTGAAACTTCAGCCATATTCCTATGTTTGGAGCTTGAGAATGATGCCAGAGGTGTAGATAAAGATGGAGGGATAGTAGGTAGGTCTCAGGTGAAGTTGATTGTTCGTTTTCTCCTTTTATTATTATTTTTTGTTTTTTTTTCAAAACCGAAAAACTAGTTTTCTGTGTTTTTTTGTTTTTGACAGGGAGAAAAATAATGATGCTTGGAGTGTGATGCAGGCTTGGAAATGGTGGCAAGGATGTTTGAATCTGGTAAGAGGGATGATATGTTCCTCATGAATATTTTTTGTCCCTCAAACTACCTTATGTAGACACTTTTGGCTCTTTGTAATTCATATAGGATGCTCCTGTAGAAAACACAGAGCCTCTTGTAGAAAACACAGTTTTGCAAGAAAAGGTATAGTGGGGTAAAAGAGTTGCCAAAAATGATGGAGGAAGGTGTCGAGAAGATGAGATGGATGATGGTTCGAATGTTAGGCTTCCCTTGGCACTTTCTTCTGCTCCCTGTAGTCCTCGTGCAAACTTGCAATGCAATAGAAATTCATTTTTTCTTTCTCTCTCTCCTTTTTTTTTTTTTTGAAAATAACTAGGGCACCTTAGAGAGGTTTTCACCTTAATTTCCTACCTTGGGTGCCTCCAAGGGAGTTTTTTGACCCAGGGATCTTATTCCTTTTCCTCTTTTTTTTTTGACATAACTGGGCCGCCTCAGAAGAGGTTTTCAACCCAATGATGGGACTCAAGCGCCTCATGGAGGTTTTCACTTGAGTCCTTATTTTTTATTTTTTATTTTCTTCAGTGAGCAGGTGAAGTGGAAGCTAAGACATGCTCCACTACCATCACTGTTTCAATAAACTCTCACATGGAAAGGGGTTTCTTGTAGATCTTTAACTGATGTCCATTGACAAGCATGGGGATGGCTTCATCATCAATGGTTCTGATCCGAACTTAACCATTGTCATTGCATTTCTCCACAGTGTAGGGTCCCAACCATCTTGTCCTTAGCTTGCCTTTGAACTCCTTATATCTTGAATCATAAAGTAGTGCCCAATCTCCCCCTTGGAATTGCTTCTCCTTGATATTTTTTTCATGCCATATCTTTCTTTGAAGATGAACTACCTCTATACAGAGAAGGGCTTGTAATCTGTATTCATCCAATCCATTGAGATGAAGCAATCTCTCCTTCTGTGTATGGCTGAGGTCTAGGTCCAGCTGAGCTTCCATCCTTAATGTTTTGAATTTAAACTCTATTGATAGAAAAGCCTTCTTCCCATAGACCAGTTCATAGGGTGTAAACTTGGTGGTGGTCTTCCATGTTGTGTTGTAGGCCCAAGTGGCCTCAACTAATCTGTCTGCCCGGTCTTTTCTGCTGCTGCTCACTACCTTGGTTAGGATCCCTTCCAATGCTATGTTAGTAACCTCCACTTTCCCATTGGCTTGTGGATGGTAAGGGGTGGAAGTCTTGCCCTTGATCTTATGATGTGTGAGCAGGCCTTCAATCAGGTTGGAAGTGAACTGACTACCTTGGATAGTGACCAACTCTCTTGGATACTCGAACTTCTGGAATATGTTTTCCCTCAAAAATGTAGCTACTTTTTTCTCTGTTGCTCCTTTGATTTCTTTTGTCTCTGCCCACTTTGTCAGGTATTCAGTGTACACAGTGATGTACTGCTTCTACTTCGAATGATGGTTGATAGGCCCCACAAAGTCCATACCCACTTCTCAAATGACTCAAAGGTCACTTGCGGTTGCATGGGCATCTCATCCTCTGGAGTGGGTTTCCCCATCCTCTGACACCGATCACACTGGCTCGTGTATCTCCTCACATCCTGATGAAGAGTGGGCCAGTAATAGCCTGCTTGCAAAATCTTGAAGGCGGTTCTTTTTGCTGCAAAGTGACCTCCACAAGGCCCATCATGGCAGGTCATGAGGATGTCAAAGACTTCCTCCTCCCTGACACATCTTCTCAAGATCTGATCTGGGACCATTTTGAAGAGATTGCCTCCAATCTAGGTGAAAGGGGCACTTTTCCTTACTATCTTGCTCTTATCTTTTGAGGATAGGTGTGGTGGGAATTGTGCTGAAACCAAGTAGTTTGCTATATCAACAAACCATGGAGAGAGTACCGATATAGCAAATAGGTTTTCATCTGGCATTTGGTCATCCACCATTCCTTCTTCACCTGCAGGTAAATTTACTCTAGATAAAAAGTCAGCAACAACATTCTCTTTACCAGGCTTATCAATAATGGTCAGATAAAACTGCTGCAGTAAAAGCAACCATCTAATAATGCGAGCATTTACATCTAGTTTGTTCATTAAATATCTAATTGCAGAATGATCAGTGTGTACAAATTTTTGATACCCTATGATGTAATGTTTGAATTTGTTTAAAGAATGCATGACAGCTAGGAGTTCCTTCTCGGTCACTATATAGTTTAACTCTGCCTTTGACAAGTTTTTGCTTATAAAGTATATGGCATAAGGTAACTTTTCATCAATTTGTCCTAAGGCTACTCCTATTGCTTTGTTCAAGGCATCTATGTGAATGTGAAATGGTAGGGCCCAGTTTGGGCCTCTGAGAATTGGGGCAGTCACTAACTTGCTCTTCAAGGTATCTAGGGCTTCTTGATAGTTTTCCGACCATATGAACTCAGCATCTTTGCCTAGGAGGCCAAACAAAGGAGAGGCTAGCTTGCTAAAGTCTTTAATGAATATCCTGTAATATCCAGCCAAGCCTAGGAAACTTCTGACATCTCTCACCTTTTGAGGCGGCGGGACCCTTTGGAAGATGGTGATTTTGTTGGGGTCCACGTGCAGTCCTTGTTGAGATATTGCATGATCTAGCACGGTCCCTTAAATAATAAAAAATTCACATTTCTCCATACTGAGGGACATGTTCATCTCAATGCACTTATCTAGAACTTTTACTAGGTTAGATAAAGCTTCCTAAAAGTTAGAGCCATAAGAAGTAAAATCATCCATATATATTTCTACTGCATCATGAACTAGTTCAGAAAATATACTCAATAACGTTCTTTGGAAAGTGGTTGGAGCATTGCACAGACCAAAAGGATGGACCTGGTACGGAAAGGTACCCTAAGGACAAGTGAAAGTGGTCTTATCTTGGTCTTTTGGGCTTATTTGAATCTAATTGTACCTGCTAAACCCATCTAGGAAGGAGAAAAACTTTTTCCCTGCCGGACTGTATAACACTTGATCTATGAAAGGTAAAGGAAAATGGTCCTTTTTAGTGGCTTTGTTCAATTACCGATAGTTGACACAGATTCTTGTTATAGATGTATTTGGGCACATCAACCCAAACTTATATGTCAATGTATTAGGGCTTATCAACCCCTAAAAGAATTGTTTCATACCCTAAAGGAACATAGTCATCTAAATACATCACTCCCCAAAAGTTCCATCTGAGAAACCATCCATAAATTGACTAAATTGAACCATAATAACTACTCCACTGGAAAAGTGCGATGCATACTGAGTGGTACACTGCCAAGGTGCAATGCATACTGTTTAGGCCTTCTATAGGGTGTGATGGGCGAGGATGGACAAATGTCTGGGACAGTTTGTTAGTTGGTTGTTCATGGAATCTTCTAGAGACTTCCCCTGTGCCACTTGCCTCTCTGAATTTGCCCAAAGATGAATAAGGGATCTAGGAAATATCTAATCCCTTCTCTTGAGGAACCAATTGTAACAAGTGGAATGACAGTAATCAAACCCCATGGATGACTCACACCCTTGCAAACATCTATAAATGGATCTCCAATCCAAGAGATCAGAAGGCTGAAATATTGTGAATTGCAAGGAAGTGTTGATAGTTTGTAATTGAGGAGAGATCGTTGTATTCTTGTTGGTGTGATCTTGCTATTTCATGAGGTGAAGAAGGATTGAAGCTGGAAGGATGATGTTGAATCAGACAACTAGGTTGTAATTCTCCTTTCTATTAATAAAGCTCTTCAAGTTCTCTCCCATATGATTGTGGAATTGTGAATTTTATTGTTTGTGAATGCTATCATTTGTTCATTATATATATCTGATTATGTAATGTTTATGTTGTAATAGATCACGATGCTTTGATGGTTCTTTGTTGTTGTACTTGTGTAGGTACTCTCCAAGTGTGTTAAGTACAGGGAGGAGTTGTAGTATCTACCAAAGGAGAGAGAGATCAAGCAAGGGATTAAGTGGAAGTTCCAGGTTGGTTCTATTATCTTTCTCTTATCTGTTACACATAGAAGAAATCATTGAATTGCTTTAAACTGTTGTTTCTAGGGTAGATGCCAAACCTAGAGGGCTAGCATTCTTTAGGAATACTAGTTTTCCCATAAACAAATTGGCGACTTCGCTGGGGAAACCAGGTGTTTGTTTGTTGTTATTGTTTGTTTTATGTTCAATTTGATAAACTATAGATAGAGTCTGAAGTTAGCCAGGTAGCCTTCGAACTGCTCCTGCTCTACAATTTCATAGTAGATGAATGCTACTTTAGTCAATCTCTGGTTTAGTTTATGAATTAAACATTTTACTTGCAAGCACATCTAGATGCCCTTTTGGTAGCTTAGTAACCTCTCAAGACATTCCATCATACTTTGCTCATTGTTGTTCATTAAAACCCAGCTTAATTAATTGAAAACAGCTCTACATTTGAGCCAAAACCCATTTCAGTTGCGCTCCTTGGACCATCGCACTGTCTTCCACTGTGACTTAGTATGCATAGCACCTCCCGAGTGCAGTAAATGAGATGCATATCAATTTCTGTGAAGACTAGGTGTGATGATTGACTGAACTCTTTTTCCATCTAGAAATTGAGGGTTTTTGACCTTGTTTTCAGTTTTGTTTGGTTGTTTTGCTACATATGAATAGTACCTCTTTACTGAAACTTAATTGCCTCACTTTCATAAGCCTCAATTACACTAGGAATAAGAATGTTTTTGTGTATTTTCTCCTCGTTTACAATCCTTTGTCGAAAATTTGTTTTAGTCAATTTGTCGCTTTGATACAAAAAGTGTCGTAAATTCTTCCTTCTCTTGATAATAAATTAAAATTTTTCTTCATGCATTTTATTTGATTTGTTTACATTCAAAGTGTCGAAAGAATTTTTATTCAAAATTGAAAGTGTCATTTTGAGTCTTCCTTTCCCTTTTGAAGAGAAAGATTGTTGAATTGAGGCTTATGTAATCCATATCAAGTTTAAGAGAAATTCTTTGGCGTAAATCACTAGATAAATCATTTGTCGACGCGTTTCGAACCAACAAGTGTGGTTCATCGTCAAGACAAGTTGAAGAAACAAATCCAGCTTAACAAGTTAAATAGTCTGAGTAGATACTCCAACGGCTATCTTGACTAACGGCTAATTTTGACTTTAGGACTAGAGTCAAGATTTAATGGAAATTAGTTAAATTATGTGAATATATAAATATAAATTATGTCCCATTTAAATAACGACTTGTAATTTTTACTTATTAAATAAAGTTTAAAAATATATACATATATCTATATATATATATCTTTATATATATATATATATATATAGATAGATATATATATATATAATAAATAAATAAATAATAGATTAAGAAAAAATCATAATAATAATAATATTACTAATAAAAATTAAAAACTAAAAATTGAATAAATAAATAAATGAAGCGAGCGACATATACCAACATATATATATATATATATATATAAGGAGTAACACTAGGAGGAAGGAAAAGACAAGGCTCCGAGGAAAAAAACAACGAAATAAAGGGGGAACCAACGAAAGCTAGAAAAGGTAAGACTAGGAGGAAAGGGCCGGGATCCAGCAGCTACTGATCTTCCAGCCATCATCTCTAATGAGATTGCTCAGACTTCTTTCAATTTCAATAGCTTCCCTGAATTTACGGTGATGGAACTGAGCAACCTTGGCAATAACCTTGGCCTCATCAATACACACTTGATGCTTGGTCTTCTCCGCATGCTCTGCTAATGTTGAAGACTTGGTTCTTCCATGTCTTAGGTCTGCTGCATGTTCACTAATCCTTTGATGGATGGAGCGCCCTGTTTCCCCGATATAGGGGGTCCCACAAGAACAAGGGATCAAGTAGACACCCTTCATATCTTTAGGATCAATGGGATCTTTCACTGATCAGAGGGATTTGTGAATCGTGTTGAGGGGCCTGAAGGTTGACAGAATATCATAATTCTTAAGAATCCGAGCAATCTTGTCAGTGGTTCCCTGGACATAGGGAAGATGGACCCCTAGCCGGTGATCTTTAGGTTCTTTTTTGATTAACGAGATCTCAGAGGCTTTTAGGAACGCCTTCTGACCTAGGCGCCTACTATAGCCATTCTCCATAAAGACCTTAAGGAGATGGGATTTCTCCTTATCGAAGCTCTCCCTATCAGAAATCCTCAGGGCTCGAGTAGTGAGGGTGTTAAGAACACCCAACTTTTGAGCAGGGAAATGATGGGAATCTGCATGAAGATACTGCTCAGTATGCGTTTTCTTTCGGAATACTGAGTGGGAGAGAGAACCGTCACTATTCCTCGATATAAGAATATCCAAGAAAGGGAGGCAACCATTGACCTCTTTTTCCATAGTGAACTTAATGGCAGAGGACTGACAGTTGAGGTGGTTGAAAAAGACATCCAACTCCTTCGAGCCATGGGACTAGCTCACATTAGTGTCATCCACATACCTTTTCCATAGCTTAGGAAGGAGACGAGTTGAGGCTAAAGCTCTGGTTTTGAAATCTTCCATAAAAATATTCGCGACAATAGGGGAGAGCCCATGGCAACACCACAGGTCTGTTCAAGGAACTCACCCTGAAAACAGAAGAAGGTGAAAGTGAGACAGATTTCAACAAGATGCGCAGTGTCAGGATCTGTTAGGCGATAGATCACTACCATGGCTTCCTTTATAGGGATACAAGTATAGAGGGAGACCACATCAAAGCTCATGAGAATGTCTTCTGGGTCAAGCTTTATGTCCTTAAGCTCTTTAATGAAGGAAGCAGAGTCTTTTACGAAGGACTCTGTATGGCCAACCAGGGGTTTGAGCTTAAGGGCAAGGAACTTGGCTAGAAGGTAGGTCGGACCACCAATGGTGTTGACAATAGGCCTCAGGGGGGTCCCTTCTTTATGAATCTTAGGCAGCCCATAAATCCTAGGGGTAATTGGACTGCTCTCAATGAGCTTATGGTAAAGCGAACTCGCAGAGCTACTAGACTTGATAGCGAGAGCCACCATCCTGGAAATCTTCTTAAGAGGGTTCTTGGGCAATTTTTTATAACTACCACTATTGTAAAGATGATCCAACATCTTCTTGCGGTAATCATCCTTGTTAAGGATGACTGTAGCCCCTCCTTTGTCAGCTCTCAGAACTACGATATCATTGTTCTGGTTTAAGGATCTAAGGGCAATGAGTTCATCATTGCTGAGGTTCTTCCAAGGGGGTTTGGCCTTTCTTAAGACCACCGCACAATCTTGCCTGATAGTGTCCTTAATCTTATCAGGTAAACCTCTGATCCCAAACTCAACATCACAGATGATATCGTCAACAGGAATCCTCTTAGGGGCTAAGGCAAAATTTAAACCTTTCCCCAAGACTTTAAAAACAGCAGGGGGGAAATGAAACTAGAAAGGTTAATAACTTTATTATTACCACGAGAAGGAGGGGGAATTAAACTAGAACAAGGATTTAAACAATTGTTATCATTATTTACTATTTTATTATCCACCAAATAAGAGTTATTTGCCTTACTATCATTAATATTATCATTACTAATTCCTACTATGCTATTATTACTATTATCATTATTAATATTATTACTAAGAATATCATTATTACTATTATTAGTAACCCCATTATCGCTATTAAATACATTATTGTTATTAAAGTCTCTACATGAATTATTATTGTTGTTAAAATTGTTACCATTATTAATGTCCTTATTTTTATGAGTATTCGAATCATAATTATTATTAATAATATTATTATACGTATTATATAAACTACTATTATTAAACACATTATTATTGCTAAACAAACTATTATTAATATGGTCAAATAAACAGTTACTTATATTATTAAAATCGTTATTATTATTATTACATACATTATTATTAATAATATTATTATTGTTTAAATGGTTAAATACGTTATTATTTTTATTATTAAATTCGTTATTAATAAAATTATTAACATAGATATCCTTATGCGGTAGACTGATAACGGTTTGAACACCAGCGCTGGGGCATAGAGGTTGAACCGAATCCTCCATGCTTTGACCACGGGTTTGAACATCAGCGCTGGGGTATAGAGGTTGAACCGAAGCCTCGATGCTTTGACCACGCGAAGAGGACGAGGTTCTCGCTTCGGGAGAACAACATGCCGCAGGATTGGAACGCAAGCAGACCTTCCGCAATGAGTCAGACCTGCCCACGGTCATGGAACTGTCAATCCGCAGCTGCACCTCCCACCCAGAGATAGATCTGTACACGGCCAGGGTGTTGTCCAACCGCGGCAGCACGATTGTGCTAGCAGGATGAGAAACAGAAATGCCAGCCAGATCATTCTCAGTGAGGGTGCGATTAGGATTAGCGTTCAACTGCACCAGAATGTCGGGTGAAAGGACACTGAGATCCATTTCTCAGAGAGGGGAGAAGACCATTCAATGCTCTTGGGAGAGGATGGTAGAACAGGAGAAGAATAACCCTCAGAGCAGAGAAAAGATTGATTGTTCAACGGTGGATCTGGATTGGCAGAAGCATGCTCAGAACTACAGGGCGCGAGGGCAGCCAAAGAACCTTCCGAGCTACCAGTTAACCAATCCCTGATCGCTGAAATTTGACCAGCAGAGACACGGATCTGAGAAACCCCACCAGCGGCTCTTCTAGAGAAAAATTGTCGAAAATGTCATTTTCAGTGAAATATTTCAGATCTTCACTACATTTAGTTTTCCTTTTTGCATCTTTCACATTAAGGAAAGCAGAAACAAATACATGCATTTTCATTTAGCATTTTATGATTTGTGTGCGAAAAGATGATTTATGGAAATGCACTAGTGTGTGCTCTTTTCTCTTTGCTTAAAAGCATTGTTATCTTCTTTCTCTAGTAGCTAGGATTTTCATTACTCAAATAAACAAAGATTGTTTATCATTGTAGATTGCATCTTAAGAATTTTAGATCATCATCACGCGGTGAACCATTGAAAGGCAAACTCTGAACAAGATCAACTTTAAAATGAATTTCAATGAACCTAACAACGCTTTGGAACTTAACACAACATATCTATAGGTCTAGGCTAGTGACGTATTCGAGCGTCGTTAAAACTAGTGGCTATCGTTTTCGTTAAAGGTTGGGTGATTCCTCCTCCTTGATACGACAAGTGCTAGCACAAACTTGTGCTACCCGTACTGTCACATATATATTGGGAGACCACAATAGGCTTAAATCCTTTATCCATAGGAAACTGAGTCTGTCGCCTTATTGATCGCAATGCACTAAACAAAGCATTTGGGAAGATTGACTGCCGTACATAAGTCCTTGGTAATTTCTCTTTAATTTATCACCAAGGTGTATATTGCAGTTTTGTGATTGGTTTGGTAATCCCTGTGTTTAGATTCTCTAGAGTAGTCACTTTCGTTCCTTTTCGACTCTCTAAAAGAAAAGGTCCATCTGAGCACTTGTCCTTTTAGGCTCATTAAAAATTGAATGAGACTAGAGTCATATTTAGCTTTTCCTTGACTCTTAAAAACTGAAAAAGAAAAGTTGTGTCCAAGTGTCGTTAAAATTAATTGACCGCGAATAACATCCATATTCCTTATTTGATCTTAGGTTGAAACATATGGTGACAAATCTAGAGTCCACCGATCAAGGAATTCCTTATGATGGAATCCTAGTCCTTTTCCTTCTTTCAGAAATATTGGTGCTCCTTATATGGCTACATTGTCCCTTCCGAGATTTACCATTGGCTTGCCAGTATGGTTGTTTTCAACCTCCTTGGTTCAAAATGTTATGATTTCTCTGCAATCGAGTACACATCCAACTGGAAAAAATCAACCTCCAGTTGATCGTAAAGTTGACCCTTTGCCTTCTTCCTCGTTTGTTTCTCCCTCCTCCTCTTCCTCTTCGCTTGGTGAAAGTATTCGTACTAGTAACCAGGTGGCTAGGAAGAAGAAGAACAGGAAGAAGAATAAGAAGAAACTAGTTCAGGAAGGGGGCAACTAAGAAACCATTGCTTTGAATGCAACATCTGATGAAAAGCTATCCATTAAGCCTCACAAAGTCAAATATCCATGCATAATTTGTGTGGGAGACCATCTTCATCGAAATTGTCCTTACATTCCTCGGATCTTGGAAGAATGGTCTTCCTGTTCACACCATCCCATGTCATCAACCTCTGGAGATCATGTTGGTAACACACCATCAACTAGTGATAGTAAAGTTCATGGACAGAAAGGAAAAGTTAAGTTTCCATGTAGGTTATGTGAAGGGAATCACCCCTTTTACCTTTGTCCCTATTTGGATGAAGCCAAAAGAGTGTTAGATAACTGTCTTGCTTCACCGCAGCGACTTCCATTTGGTTATAGGAAACTCTTCCTAAATCCTTCACTAGTTGATGAACCGACTGACAAAAATCAACCGTTGGTCAAAACCACTCTCTCTGAAAGTGAATCCTATGAGTCTATACCCGATCCAAATCAACAGGTCGAGGTAATGGTTGACCCGATTTCACCATCAGTAAATCATACCTTTCCCAAAGAGTGTGAATATGATTCCATTCCAGTTCTTTCTATTTCTTCAGATTCAAATGAGCTTGGGGGAAATCCACCTATTCCATCAAGACAGGAGGAAAATCCTCCAGTTCTCGTAACTCAAGGGGTTAATTCTCATGTTTCTACGGTACCCACTCCAAGTAGTCTAGTCACTTCCTTTGATTGGAATCGACTGGCAGGATTCCACCTTCCTTCTTATGTGCCTTTCCAGATCATAGTACAAGTTTGTAAAATGATTGTATCTGGCACTATTATAAATGAAGGTGCATCAGTGAGTATCCTTTCCTCAATTTCTTGGAAAGCTCTTGGTTCGCCACTGCTTATGCTTGTTACACATAATCTATTGGGCTTTAACAAAGGAACTAGTCGACTGTTACAGATCCTTCCTCATTTACCTATCACTTTTGGAGGAAAAACCATTTATCTGAATGTGATGGTAGTCCCAGGACCTTTAGATTACAATTTATTTCTTGGGCGTGACTATGTTTATGACATGGGAGCTATTGTTTCAACACTCTTTCAAGTTATTTGTTTCCCACATCAAGGAAAATTTGTCACCGTTGACCAACTAGCATTTCTTGATCCAAATATAGCTCCTAGTCAGCCATCGTCCCTAAATGGTCCACTTATACCAATGGTATCATCCCCGCCATGAGTTAATTATGTGGCAACCTGTTCCATACCTACATCGACTGACGATCAATTTAGTGTTGCTGTACATCATGTACTGGGGGCATTGGAACCAGATTTCTCCTTCACAACCTCTTATGAGTTGTGATAAGGGGTCTGAGGATGGTTCGTTGTCTTGTGTCAACCTCGTTTAAAAAATGAAACAAGGGGTCTGAGGATGGTTCGTTGTCTTGTGTCAACCTCATTAAAAAAATGAAAGAAGGAGTACGAGGATAATTCCTGGTCTTGTGTCAACCTTGTTAACAAATGAAACAAAGGGTTCGAGGATAGTTCTTTTACTGTGTCAACCTTGTTAAAAAATGAAACAGGTCTTCAAGAATAGTTCCTTGTCTTGTGTTAAGCTCATTAAAAAATGAAACAAGGAATTTGAGCTGAGTTTCTTATCTTGTGTCAAGCTTATTTTTAAAATGAAACAAGGTCCCAAGTTCAAAGTCGAGTCTCTGATTAGATCTCGTAAAATCCCAGTCAAGTCTTTCACTTGATCTCGTAAAAGAACCTTCATTCCACCCACCTGATGATCCGAATCAGATGCACAAAAGACTGTCAAGAATCTTGACTGTATCGAGTTGAACACATCCTTAAAAATTCCAAAACAGCGATCAAAAATGCCTTGAACCAGTGGCAATGGCTGCCAACGTGGAATGACGAGGACCTCGGTCAAAGCACACTGACCGAGGCCCATGGAGACTGCGCAGGAGGTCAAAACAGCCCCTCGGAGCCTCGGATCGAGAAAAGGAGGTGATTTTGATGCGCTTAGCTCTAATCTCGCATCACTGGGCAAACATGGCTAAAGTAGAAGAGCCTTAAGCACTTGGTCACGTTGGGAGCTGGAGAACTGAAGTTGGAGAAACAAAAAGTGCTAAAGGACAAAGGTGGGACCAGTGCTCTAGAAAACCGGAGGTATTGATCAGGGCGCCCTTGAATGGTAAGAGGTTCCAGAGGAGAGCGAAGCGATCCCAGTCAGCGCTCGACGCGTGGCAATGGAGGTGAGAGAAAAACCACCGTTGATCGCGTGCTATCGGTCAAGCAAGTCAACCGTGCTTGACGTGCGTATGACGTTGGATCTGGAGGAGCCCAAATTGGATGGCTTAGATTGTGACTGATGGAGGAAGTGGAATCAACAGGGGATTAAGCTACGTTCTAAAAGGATTTGGAGTCCGTTTTACTGCCACGGTGGAAAAAGAACACATACACGATGTAACGGAAGAAACGAGCCGATGAAGCATGCTGGCACCAGTTAGATGGAGACATGTGGCCACTTCTCGAGCGTTCATGCTGACGTCGAACAAGGAACTCCAAGTGCAGCTGCAGAAGGTGAATCGATGCAGGTGGGAGAGGAACCGAATAGGCATAGGGATCGAATGGCTAAAGCCATGAACAGAGACACTCGAACTAAGAATAATTTTGAGGGGTTCGAGTGACCAAGAAAGACAGTGAACAGTGCACCCTAAGAGGAGGATTGAACAAAAAGAACAATAAAGCCAAGTAGAGGAGACAGAGGGTCGAGCTGACCATAGGCAACATCGAGCACCAGAGAGCTTGAAGATTCAAGCCTTACCATAGAGGAATCTTTCCGGACTAAGCATCACATTTGGCTCTTTCCACTGTAGACCAAGGGTCACAGAGCTAGTAGGAAGAGAATGAGTCTGTGTACTCCGAGTGGCTTGGGGAATCCAAGAACCACCCTACCAAGATAAATTTGTTGTCAGGAGAACTCATATTGAGTCCCTCTATTGTAGTTTCTCTGCTATAAGACACAATAAAACAAGGCCACCACTGAAGCTGTACTGGAGACGTAGCCCTGGAGAATAGGATTAAATCCTTATTAAAAATTGTTTGTGTCTTTGTGTTTCTTACTGTATTTCTCTATTGTCTTTCCACTTATTTTATGTGTATTAGCAATCTGATCGATCCGTTGTTTCAATAACACATAACACACACACCAACACATGAGTCTGTAATACCTTTTGTTTAAAAAATCTTCAACTAAGGTCACTCATAGGGTGATTATCAGATCAAGTGGTATTAGAGCTCTAGGTTGTAAGGTTAGAAAAGCTTATGTTGGGTTAGCTGTGGATGCTCACTAGATCAAAGCTCAAATTAGGAGAAGGAGAGTTGGTGGAAACTAATCCTAAAATTGGGAGAGTCTATTCTCGGAAGACAATGTCAGAGGAAGGTTCTATGGGGCAAGACCCTCAATTCATAGAAAGTTTCCTAGCTATAAAGTCTATGGTAGAAGAAATGTATAGGGACTTTAGAAAGAATAGGGATGAAGATTCATCAGGTTCTAAACAAGATAAAGAGAAAGATGAGTCTCATTCCCATGACCACTCCAAAGGAAAGGGGAAAGAGGAAAGCTTTCTCACACCTCCTAATAGCCCTGTGCATAATAAGAAAGAATTATTGATTAAGTTAGATGTTAAATTTGATTTGCCTATGTATGATGGAGAGCTAAATGCTGAAAAATTGGACAATTGGATTAGACAAATTGATGCGTATTGCAGGGTACAAAACATAGACTCAGACAAGCGTAAGATTCAGCTGGCAAGCCTACGCCTAGGAGGCACTACCTTGGTTTGGTGGGAAGGCAGAACCCAAGCTGATATGAAAAGACATGGTAAGACCATTTCTGTCTCGAGTGAATTTGTTGCTACAATCAAAAAGCAGTTCTATCCATTGGCCTACATGCAACAAGCCATGATGAGTTGGCAAACTCTTCGGCAGTTGAAAGGGAAAAGTGTACAAGGGTATACTCAAGAGTTCAAAAAGAGAGCATTGATGTTGGGTATCTCATTAGACTCACCAAAGACTCTTTTGAAGTACATTGGTGGTCTACACAGCTACATGGGGCATACCATCCTCATGTTTAATCCCACTAGTATAGATGAGGTATCTGTACAAGCTACTAATCTAGAAGCTAGAGGAAAGAATGGAAATCCAGAAGTTGGAAAACCATCCCAACCCACTGTAAGCAAGAGCAAGGAGAAAAGGAAGCAGAAGTGGAAAGCAAGGAAGGCTAACACTGCACAAAAAGGAAAAGCTTCATGCACTCACTGTAAAAAGAAGGGGCATGATGATGAGCACTGTTGGATTCTGCATCCATCGCTGAGACCTAATACGTCCGAGGGCAAGAAGAAGAAGACTGCTGTAGCTATTCAGAAAGATTTGGGGTCAGACTTGAGAGATGAAACAATCATTGCAGCCACAGGTATAGAAGGTAAGAATTCTAAAGCATCTACTAGTAATTCTACTCAATCTGTTATTGATGAAGAGCATGAGAGAAAAAGACATGAGCCTTTCCATATTTGAGTTACTTCCAAAAATCAAAAGATTGATACTTTGTTTGATAGTGGCTCACAAGTAAATCTAATTTCTGAAGCAATTGTAAAGAAATTGGGATTAGCAACTACATCTCATAAGAAGCCATACCCATTAGGATGGTTAAATGATAAAGCACAACTACAAGTGACTAGACAGTGCAAACTCAAGTTTTCTTTTGGGTCAGCATTTGTAGATGAGGTTGAGTTAGATGTAATCCCTTTAGATATATGTGGAATTGTTTTAGGAAGTCCCTACCTGTATGATAGAAAAGCTATTTTGTATAGAGCTGAGAACAAGTATCTACTTGTTAAAGATGGAATCGAATACTTTGTAAGGGCTCATAAGCTCAAGAATAACTATACTCTCATCAACTCAAGACAGATGAAAAGAATGATAAATTCATGCAAACAGTTCTTACTAATGGTTGTAAAATAAAAGAAATCTGATAAAACCAATGTATTTGGGGGCTGTAATGCTGATCAACAAGCTGATATAGAAAATATTGTTTCAGAGTATGATGTCTTATTTCAAGAACCTAAAGGTCTGCCACCCAAAAAGGGAATAGTACATGATATTATTTTGCAGCAAGATGTTCCTTTGCCTAACATTGGGATGTACAGGTTGTATTCTTTAGAGAATGTTGAAATCAAGAAGCAGGTGCAGGAATTGCTCGAAAAAGGGTTCATTAGGCCTAGCACATCACCATGTGGATCACCCATCGTCTTGGTGAGAAATAAAGATGGCTCGTGGAGAATGTGCATTGAATATCGAGCACTGAATAAGATAACAATAAAAAATTGTTATCCCCTTCCTCGGATAGATGATCTTTTAGATCAATTGAAGGAAGCTTTTTATTTCACCAAGCTGGATTTGCACAGTGGATACCATCAGGTCAGAGTTGCAGAGCAAGATGCATGGGAGACTGCTTTCAAAACAAAGCAGGGATTGTATGAATGGCTGGTTATCCCTTTTGGCCTAACTAATGCTCCTGCTACTTTCATGAGATTAAAGAATGATGTACTCAGACCTTTTCTTGATGATTTTGTTATTGTGTATCTGGATGACATTCGGATTTTTAGTAAAACGTGGGAAGAACATTTGAAGCATGTTAAGTAGACATTAGATGTTTTGAGAAGAGAAAAACTTTATGTTAAACTCTCCAAATGTGAATTTGGCAAAACCTCTCTAAATTATTTGGGTCACATAGTAGGGGGAGGTAAATTGAAAATAGATCCCTCTAAAGTGGCAGTCATTGAAAACTGGCCTAAACCCCAGTCTACTATAGAAGTGAGAAGCTTCTTAAGAGCAACACAATATTAGAAGAAGTTAATTTCAAATTTTTCCTCAATTGTAGCTCCCTTACATGCTTTAACAGGATTGAACAAGGTGTTTTAGTGGGGAGGAAAATAGCAGAAAGCCTTCAACACCTTGAAAGAAAAGATTAGTACAGCACCTGTACTAGCATTGCCAGATCTACAAAGACCATTTGAGATCCAAACTGATGCCAATGACTATGCCATGGGAGCAGTGTTGAGATAGCACGGTAAACCCATATGTTATCATTCTGAGACTTTTAATCTTGCAGTGGTTAACTATCCTACCTATGATAAAGAATTGTATGCATTAGTTCAGAGTGTGAAAAAGTGGAAACATTACTTAATGGGCAAAGAAACAGTAATACACACTGATCATAAGCCACTTCAATATCTACACTCCCAAACTAAGTTGCAACAATCAAGACATTACATATGGATTGGTTTTCTACAACAGTTTCATTTAGTTATCAGATATAAAAAGGGCATACATAACAAGGTTACAAATATGTTATCTAGACCCATTATAAATGCATCTACCATACTTAAGCATAATTTTGTGCTGCATGAAAGCTACATAGAACAGTATGCTCAGGACATGGACTTTCAAGATGTATATGCAACTTTGAGTCAAGGAAAAAGAGTAGAATTGGGCTATCATGTGAAGGACTGACTCTTATATCATTGTGGTAAACTTGGCATTCCACAAGCTGAGAGAGTAAAGATAATTAGAGAAGCACACACTTCTCTGATATCAGGTCACTTTGGGGTAACTAAAACAGTTGCACATCCGCAAAGGTTATGTTATTGGCTGAAAATGAATGAGACAATTTCTAGATATGTGAAGGGATGTGATATGTGTGCTAAAAGCAAGCCCAGTAACAGAAAGCTAGGCTTATACACTCCATTACCAGTTCCTTCTCACCCTTGGGAAAGCATTTCCATGGATTATGTTGGAGGAGTGCCTAAATCTAGGAAAGGTCATGATTATCTATATGTTGTCGTGGATAGGTTCAACAAAATATGTATTTTGATATCCTGTAGGAAACATATTAGAGCTGAACAAACTGTAAAATTATTCTTTGAACATGTATGGGTTCATTTTGGATTACCCACTTCTATTGTATCTGATTGAGACACCCGATTTGTGGGGAAGTTTTGGTCAAGTCTGTGGGAACTAATGGACACCAAGTTAAAGAAAAGCATAGCTTTTCATCCACAAACCGATGGCCAAATAGAAGCATTTAATAGGACGGTGATCCAGTTACTGAGAGGATATTGTAGCAAACACCCTAAGCTTTGGGATGAACACTTGTGTTATGCGCAGCATGCTTACAATAGAGCCAAACACTCTTCTATACAGAGATCTCCTTTTGAGACCTGTTTTGGTTTCATACCAAGGTCTCCTTTGGATTTTGTATTTGTTAAAGATACCATGGTTGATAAACATAGTGATGTGGACAAGGCAACTAGGTTCATTGAACAGATCCAGGAGATCCACCAGGCAGTACAGGAAAAACTGGAAAAGAGCGAGGCCAAGTACAAGGCTAGGCATGATAAGCATCACATGGAGCATAATTTTCAAGTTGGAGACCAAGTATGGTTGTATATCAACAAGGACAAGATGTAAGGTGAAGGTAAAAAGCTAAAACCTATCAGGTATGGACCCTTCAGGATACTTGATAAGGTTGGTGAAAATGCCTTCCGCCTTGAGCTACCAACTTACATGCACATCTACTCAGTCGTAAATGCAGATTGTTTGAGGTTGTTTGAACCTTCAATGGTCGAGGACCCTGAAGAGCAGAGTCAATTACCTTCTGTTGACGAGCTGCTACTTGAATATCTTAATGAGTTGCAGAAAGATACAGTGCTAGATAGGAAGGTAAGGACGACGCGCAGTGGACAAGTGGAATACCTCAGGATTGGGCTTAAGGGTTCGAAGCCGAGCAGTGCGAAGTGGATTGAGATTGGAAAAGTGAGACAACAGTTTCCTCACTTAGTCGATGTTTGAAGAAAACCAACTTTTGGTGGTCCAAAATCTTTTTCAGTGAGAAGGCTGTGATCTGAATCAGATCCAAAAAAGACTGTCAAGAATATTGACTGTATCGAGTTGACGAAATCCTTGAAAATTCAAAAACAACGATCAAAAATGCCTTGAACCAATGGAAATGGCCGCCAACGTGGAATGACGAGGATATTGATCAAAGCGCGCTAACTGAGGCCCATGGAGACTGTGCAGGAGATCAAAATAGCCCCTGGGAGCCCCAGATTGGGAAAGTGAGGTGATTTTGATGCGCTTAGCGCTAATCACAGATCGCTAGGCAAACAGGGCGAAAGTGGAAGAAACTTAAGCACTCGGTCGCGTTGGGAGCCGGAGAACTGCAGGGAGAGAAAGAAAAAGTGCTAAAGGAAAAAGGCGGGACCTGCACTTTGGAAACCGGCGGTATTTATCAGGGTGCCCTTGAATGGTAAGAGGTTTTGGAGGAGTGTGAAGCGATCCCACTCCACGATTGACACGTGGCAGCGGAGGTGAGAGAAAAACCACTGTTGATCGCGCGCTATTGGTCGAGCAAGTCAACCGCGCTCGATGTGCATATGATGTTGGATCTGGAGGAGCGTAGATCGGACGACTGAGATTGCACCCGATGGAGGAAGCATAATTGATAGGGGATTAAATTGTGTTCTAAAAGTATTTGGAGTCCATTTGACCGCTAAAACAAGGCCACCACTGAAGCTGGACTGGAGACGTAGCCCTGGGGAATAGGGTGAACTCCTTATTAAAAATTGTTTGTGTCTTTGTGTTTCTTATTGTATTTCTCTGTTGTCTTTCCACTTATTTTCTGTGTATTGGCAATCTTATTGATCCGTTGTTTCAATAACACAGAACACACACACCAACACATGAGTCTGTAATACCTTTTGTTCAATAAATCTTCAACTGAGGTCACTCATAGGGTGATTATCAGATCACCTGATACCCATGAGTAGTCTACTTAGGTGAATGTAATGAAGGTTGGGGGCATGCACCTAATGGTAAAGATAAGTTTCCCTGTAGGTTATGTGATTGGTCTATCACACCATTCACCTTTGTCTATCTGGATGAAGCCAAATAGGTGTTGGATAACCATCCTGCTTCATTGTAGTGACTTCCATCTGGTTACAGGAGACTCTCCTTTTCATCATGCTAGGGGCATGTAAACCAATTCAAGCATATTTTTTCATTTTAAGCTTGTGTAAAAAAGAAACTGAAGCCAAGCATAGTTTTTTCGTTTCAAGATTGTATAAACATGAAACCGAATCCAAGCATAGTTCCCCATGGTTCAAGCTTGTCTAAAAATGAACCCATTTTCAATTATTAACTCTTGTGATTTCCATTTTGTCAGTGTTTTGAGCCTTGGTTATTTTCATCTCATCACCACCATCTCTTTGGCTGATCATACGCTTTCACTTGGTTGTTTTACCCATTTTGAGGAACAGTTGCAATGAGTGGTCTTATTAGCCAACCTCTTCACATAAATCAACATGTTTTGAGAAGTTCCAACATCACCAGAACCAGTTGCTACCCTAGACACCACTCATTCCTCAAAATAGAGTCCTCTTTAAACTCTTTTCAGACTCTCTAAATAAGAAAATATTGTCGAGCGCTTGTCCATTCCAGCTCGTTAAAGGATTGGAAACGACATCCTTCCTGTATTATTTTATCCCTTTTCGGACCTGAGGGATTACTTTATGAAAAAGAACTTATGGAGTTTTCTTTTCGTCCCTTTTCAAACTCTCTAAACATGAAAAGGACCGAGTTATCCTTGTCATTAAACTCGTTAAAACAATAGAGACAAACTTGTCCATCTATACGAGATCGAGTTTCATTGTTGCTAGACTTGTTAAAATATTAAATAGTGACAGGATTTCCCAAAAGGAAAATTATAGAACAAGCATATGTTATCCTCCTCAATGTTGATAAAAATAAAGAGGTACTTGTCACCAATGACTGGGGAAAAAAGGAAAAACTTGAAGAATTTACGGTAGCAAGTCGCTCTGGAACATGACACTTTCACTTCATCTCCATTATTGAGTTGGGTTGGGTTATTGTTATAGACATTTTTGTGCCTTACAACATGAAGCATGAAATGTCCATAATCTGAGGGATCCTAAGTCCCTAAACATGTTGTTCCTACCCCTAGAGGAACAAGGTTAGCAAACCACAACACTAAATATCAGTTCTCCACCTGAAAACACTCAAAAACAAGCTAATTATGGATCATGTCAACTGCTCCACTGAGCATCTGCGCTGAATGTCAAGAGCTACACTGTCTACCTGCGCTGAATGTCAACTGCAAAGAAGGCTACCTGCACTGGGCGAGTTGGGACATGTGGCACAGTCATTCCTCAAGGTGTCAATGCCCAGGAAGCTTCCAAAATGACACTTGGATCAAGGAATTCGACTTGTGATGAGTAAGAGGGTCTAGATCTCCAAGTGGAAGCAAGAACCTCCAAGTGGACTCAAGAAATGAAGAATAACTGAAGTGGAAGAGGACACTAGTCAGCTTCATGCCAGCTACAAGCTGACTCATCCTTTCTCCAAAACTCCTATATATAGAGCTCTCTCATGAGGTCTAAGGAGGCTGGAATCTTGTGAATGTAAGGAAGTGCTGTTGGTTTGAGTATAGAACTATTGGGTGATTTGCTTGAAGGAGGTGAAGAGGAGATTTCTTTCCGCTGGGAGGTGATGCTGGATTGGGTCTTTTATGGTTGTATCAATTCCTGAACTTTACTTCTTCCATTAATAAAGCATTTGAGGTTCTTCTATATGCATGTGTCTCAATAGTGTATTGTTATGCTTGTGTATTTGATTTATTCTAATCCTTGAATCAATTATGAATGTATGCTTCTTGTAGTTTCCCGCTCTTGCCATTTTGCAGGATCTTGGTGTAGCTGGGCCAGTGAAAGAGCAAGGAGCTGGGAGCAAGTAGTAAAGAGAGAAGATTGGATCAATCATTAGTGGAAGACAACGGTTAGTGGATCTCTTTCTCCCCTCTCTTACATCTCATAAGGAAGTAATCTCGAATAGCGTTGCTTTGATTGTTGCTGAGGTACCATCACCCTTAGAGTGGGATAGGGTCATTCCGTATTGGATACTTTTCCCAACAACAAATTGGCGACTCCTCTGGGGATCGTATCTTGTTGGTTGTTTGTGTTTTTGCTATTCATTTCATAAACACAGGGAGTACCGAATCGAACTGCATTTGGATCTTTCAAATGCAAAGTAGAGGGCAGCTACTCTAGCTCAGTTGCTGGGCAAGTTTATGATTTGAAGAGCTGATCCACAAGGACTCTAAATAGCTCTTAGTGATAGCTTTTCATCCTCCTTTTCATCCCTTAGTTTGTACTTGACTGATAGCTTCTGATTTGACCAAAAACTGTGAATTTTTGAGCAATCTGTGACCCGGAAACTGAGAAAAACAAAAGTTTGTCTCTTCAGTGCAGGCACTGTGAAGGCAGTCTGCATTTCAGCGCAGTTCCCGAAGGGGCTACCTGCGCTGAAGGTCAAACTGCCAGTGTGTTATAGACATTTTTGTGCCTCGCATCATGGAGCATGAAATGTCAATTAATCACAGGGATCCTCAGTCCCTAAACATGTTGTTCTTACCCCTAAAAGAACAAGGTCATCAAACAACAGCACTTCCAATCAGTTCTCCACCTGAAAACACTTCAAAACAGGCTTATTTTGGATCATGTCAGCTGCTCCACTGAGCTTCTGCGCTGGAATGCAACTGTCCCTCCTTGTACCTGCGCTGGAAGTCAAGATTAATGAAGGCTACCTGCGCTGGGCGAGATTGGCCAAGTGGCACAGTCATCCTGCAAGGTGTCAACTGCCCAAGAAGCTTCCAAACTGACACTTGGTTCATGAGATTCGCCCTGTGATGAGTAAGAGGTACTTGATCACCATGTGTAAGCAAGGATCTCCAAGTGGACTCAAGAACTGAAGATTAACTGAAGAGGGAGAGGACACAAGGCAGCTTCATGTCAGTCTCAAGCTGACTCATCCTCTCTTCTTCTCTCCTATATATAGAGCTCTTCTATGAGGTCTAAGGAGGCTGGAATTTTGTGTAAAGCAAGGAGGTGCTGTTGGTTTACAGTTAGAGCTATTGGGTGATTGTTTTACTAGAGGTGAAGAGGAGAGTTCTTGCTGCTGGGGAGGTGCTGCTGGATTGGAGCCATCATTGGTTGTAACCTTCTCAGAACCCTGTTACTTCTATCAATAAAGTTTTGCATGTTCTCCTATATACTTGTATTGCATTGATGTATTGTATTTACATGTATATTTGATTCACTCTAATCCATGCATCAGTTATGAGTACTTGTATCTTGTAGTTTCCTCTCTTGTTTGTGCAGGATCTGTGTGTAGCTGGGCCGGCAAAGAGAGCAAGGAGCTGGGAACAAGAGACAAAGAGAGAGGACAAGGATCGACTAAGCGAAAGACACCAGGTTGGTTAATCTTTCTTCATTCTCTCTGTACTTTCATAAAGGAAATCATCAAAACTTTACTTTCAGTTGTTGCTAAAGACTGTCACCTTTAGAGTAGGGATAGGGTCATCCGCGTCGGATACTTTTCCCCACAACACAGTGTACTACCTGCGCTGAACCAGTTTTGCCTAGTGCTAATGGGGTTCCCTCCTGTTTATTGCCCTGTTTTCACTCTTGTTTTTGCAGCCTGTTACCAGTCAATGTACCTATCTGAAACCAACTTTCCTTGCCACTATTCTGCCTCGGTTGTATAAAGAAACTGTGTTTGTTCTTTGTGTATTTCTTATATCATTTACAGTTTCCCATAACGAAAGTGAACTAGTCTTGCTGTGGCTTCTTAGATCTAGACCTGTGATAAGTGTCGTTTTGATCTCAAGAGTTAGTTCATTTGCTGTTCATAGCTGATTGAGCTTTTGCTTTCGTCATACGGTTTGAATTTATATATTTCTAGTGTCGAAACAAGTAAATCTTAAGGTGTCTTTTGATTTTGGACAAGCTTGTTTGCTTTCACTTGAAATTGAATTCAAAGTTATACAACAACTTTCTTTTTGTATTGCACCAACATTAAGAAAGAGAAAATAAATACCTGCATTGTGCATGTGCATTTTGACGGCTTGCATGTTGATTTAGGGAAAAGTGCATTGGTGTGTGCTCTATGATCTGTGTGAAAAGATGTTGTCTTTCTTTTCCCTCAGTAGTTAGGATTTTCAAAGTTGAAAGATTGAAAAGCTTGCTTATCATCTTAGACTGCATTTAAGAGTGTTACTATACATCTCGTCGTGATCCATAAAGGCAAACTGCTAAACAAGATCAACCTTAAAATAAATTGAATTTACATAACAACGCATTGAAACATAACGCAAACACATAGAGGTCTAAGCTAGAGACATGTTCCGGCGTCGTTAAACGTGATATCTTAGCGTTGAGTGGTTGGGTGATTCCTCCACGGTGAAGCGATAAGTATCAATACGGACTTGTGCTCCCACGTACCGTCGCGTATATATTGGGAGACCCCTATAGGAACAAAGCCTTTATCCATAGGAAACCGTGTCGGCCGCCCTACTAATCGCAATGCAGTGAACACAGCATTCACAAAGATCGACCACCCGTACCGTAAAACGTATTCTGTGGTTTTGCGAAAAGTTTGGCACACCCTCTGCCTAGATCTCCAGAGTAGTTTCTTTTGACCTTTTTCAAACTCTATAACTGAAAAAGTCCATCCGAGCATTTGTCACTCGGGCTCGTTAAAAGATCGAAGGAGACTAGAGTCATCTTTAGCTTTTTCTCGACTCTTAAAAAGTGAAAAACCAAGTTGTGTCTAAAGCGTCGTTAACAATTTATTTTAAACGGGATAATCATCACCATTCCCTCGTTGATCTTCGAAGTTAGTCTTTTGGCATCGTAAGTTCTTGTAGAATCGCTAAGAAATCGTTTGGATAGACTAGATATGTCTGAACAACCGTCGACGTCTAGGACTGTGTCGTTCGACACAGCAGCAGCAGAGCCTCCTGCTGCTACTCCAACAATGTTCGCTGGTATACCATCTGTCCCGGCAAATTGTCAACAACAAGCCGGAGTCCAATTAGGGACAACGACATGGTTAGTTCCTATTTCTTCATCCGGATTATCATCTGGTATTTCTTATGTTGAAACTCAACAAATTGATCCAATGTGTCTTCAAAGGATAATTTACCCTTTAAGTACTGGATTTCCACCATATGGAGGGCAATATGCTCTTTCATTGTTCCCTCCCAGAGAACAACCATATGGGAGTTTACAACAAAGTTCAGGTCAAACTGGAATTACATCCAGCGGTTGGGTACCAATACTGCCTCAACAACCAGGGGTTGTATATTCAATGCAACCAGTACACCCTGTGTCGAATATTCCCACCATACCTGCTATAGTGAATGCGTCGCAAGTACAAGCTCCACCTGTTGTATGTCAACCCCAAGTTTCTCAGGTTGCAATACAACAGCCTCTTGTCCCGACGACCCAATCAAAATCTCAGGTTAGTGCCTCCTTATCTGGAGCGACTCAGGCTCAAACAAGTACTGTGACTCCTCATCCTGGTCAATCGTCCAGTATTGGTCAACAGCAAATGGTCCAGCAACCAGAGCTGGTTCAATCTCAGCGATCATAGCAACTCTAGAATTACCAGATCTAAACCGGCTGACGAATGATCCAATTGATTATGCCCCTTGGTGGCCAGCGATTCCACATAAACTTCCGTCAGATATTCCTAAATTTAATGGAAATCTGGGTGAAGACCCGTCGAATTATGTGATGACATTCCATCTATGGTGTTCATCGAACACCTTGAATGATGATTCGATAAGACTTCGCCTCTTTCAGAGGACGTTAACAGGTCCAGCGGCAAAATGGTACATTGAATTGCCTAGAGCTTCGTTCGACAACTTCAGTACCTTAGCCACAACCTTTTTAACCCATTTTCAATTACCGATAAGGTATGAAACAGGAACAGAACTCCTTACCAACTTCAAACAGACGACTGCCACCCACATATATGATCATATACATGAGTGGCGACGCCGTCGTAGGATGGTAAAAACATACGTTCCCGATCAGCTATTAGCTGAATGGTTTATCAAGTCATTACTTCCTACCATCACGGAAGATGTGGCAAAAGGGGGGGTCGTAACGGAAGAGCAGGTTATCGCTCGTGCGCAATATCTGGACTTGGTCTATACTCAGTCCGGCACGCTCTACGACAAAATACCTGACGCCCCTAGACCGGAATTCACAATTCCTCCTCCTCCTAAATCAAACAATGACTCTCACGCGCGGCGATGGCGTGATTGGCAAGCACAAAATTTATAGTCAAAATGCAAATGAAGAACTTCTTGCCTCATAAGTAAATGCCATGTCGACCGACAAGGGCAAACAACTGAAGCAACCAGGGGGCAAGAAGAAAAAGAAAGGGAGAAAAAGGAAACCCCCGACAGGGTGTCATATATGCGATGAGGATCATTGGACAAAAGATTGTCCACATATAGCTGAAGTTAAGAAACTCTTTAAGAGTTCAAAAACCCCAGCAGTATTGACTGATCCGTTTCCCAGCCCAGGTCAAAATCTGGTTGCTAATCAAAATGCTTCCCGATCCCAAGTGCTTATGTTGTCTACCTCAAAGCAATAGAATAATGCTTTGACAAGGAATAAAGATTACGGGAATCCAAAGCTGTTGAACAACAAGGTTAATGAACGACCTAGTAGTTCAACAACAACTTTGACCGAAGTTGTGCCACCCATCGTTCCTGAGCCAATGATAAAGTCGCCAAAGGGAATAGTACACAAATCGACATTTAATCCTCGTGCCAAAGGAGCATAGAATTATAATATAGTAGAGG
Source organism: Pinus tabuliformis (assembly GCA_031772625.1). Classification (NCBI taxonomy): domain Eukaryota; kingdom Viridiplantae; phylum Streptophyta; class Pinopsida; order Pinales; family Pinaceae; genus Pinus; species Pinus tabuliformis. The sequence goes on from CM062804.1 coordinate 1,564,866,483, forward strand.
ACCTGGCCCAATCGCCGTCCACTATGTCGACACTTGAGGTACCACAAAATTGCTCCTCCCAAGAGCAAGCTTTAATTTGTCCATTGCAACTAATTTTCTTTTATTAGTAATTTGACCTTTAATTTTTGATTATTTATTGGTTATCTGTATTTGATCCTGGTCCTTTGGTCAATATTAGCGGTTGGGTCAAACTAGCCGTTGGAGGCTCTGCTTGGTCTATATAGCATGCTAAGCTAGATCTGTTTTCTTCATCTTGTCCTGACGATGAACCACACTGGTTGGTTCGAAACGCGTCGACAAATGACTTTTCATGTGATTTACGCCGAAATCTTTCTCTAACTTAAGATGGATCACAAAAGCCTAAACTCTATTAGCAAGCTTTATTATCAGCAATAGGTGGTATTGGCCCAATGGATTCCAATCTTGTGGCCTTTGATCATAAAGGATATGACCCTCAGTTACCAGCTCAACTAGCTTTCCTTATTCAAGTGAAAGCCCTCAACAAAACTGTTCATCGAACAATTATTGATGAGGGGGCATCTACATGTCTTATGTTGATAAGTTGCTGGAAAAATTTAGGCTCACCACCCTTGTCAAAAACGTCAACGATGTTAAAAACATTTGATGGACGATCATACACTCCATACGGGATTTTAAGTAACTTGCAAGTTAAACTGGGGGGCAAAACAGTAGAAGTTGATGTTGAAGTAATCGACGGAAACCTCGATTACAACATCCTACTGGGAAGGCCATGGATATACGCCATGGCCGTAGTTGTGTCGACCTACTTCAGGAAGATTGCATTTCCCTTTCAAGGAGGAATTACAGTCGTCAACCAACAAACTTTCCTCCCCGACAGTTCACAAGTTACGGGAAGCATTCCAATGATCCATGGAAGCAATCATTCGCTTCAAAATATCGGAGTAATTTTCCTAAAAGACCCCACTTTAATGGGTACTTTTGCCCTACCGCATCCGAGTAATCTGGCGGAAATGGCCACAGTGGAATATGAAACCTTCCATTTCTAATGGATCTAAAACTTCGAGGATAGTTCCTATCTCATCTCAACCTCGTTAAAAAATGAAGAGTCGAGGATAGTTCCTATCTCATGTCAACCTCGTTAAAAAATGAAATAAATAGTCAAGAGGATAGTTCTTTACTGTGTCAACCTCGTTAAAAAATGAAACGACCCCCTGGAGTCTAGGGGGCATGCACCTCGTTTGCATTATTATGCTGGGGGCATGCAAAATATAATCGAGCAGTTTTACCGTGGAATTTATGCTCGTTAAAAATAGAAAAGCGAGATCCGAGCAGTTTTAGCACATAGTTCATGCTCGTTAAAAAATAAACATAAGATTGAGCAGTGTTTTGGCGCATTCAAGCTCTTTAAAAAATGAACCCATTCCCGGTAAATAACCATTGTGATCGTAAATTTATTAGCCATAAAAAGCCTTGGTCGTGTTTTTGCACCTGCCCCCTCCATTCCATTTGGCCGATCGTTCACCTCCATATGATTGTTTACCCATTTTGAGGAACAGCTGCGAAGAGTGATTTCACCTAGCCATCCTTGTGACACTACCGTGATTGGAAAATTCCAACCTGTACCTGGAATCTGCTGCTATCCCTGTTTATCACTCGTTCCTCAAAAGACGAGTCTTCTTTGAGCTCTTTTCATCTGACTCGTAAAATATGAAAAGTTTGCCGAGTTTTGGCCTTCCAGCTCGTTAAAGTGACTGGAAGAGCTATCCCTCCTCTAAATTTTAATCTTTTTTGGACCTGAGGGATTATTACACAAAAAGGTCGAGTGCTTGTTTTATTCGGCTTGTTAAAGTTATCGAAAACTCATCCCTTCTGTATTGTTTTATACTTTTTCAGACTTAAGGGATTAGATGACGAAAAAGGAATTTTGGAGTTAACTTTCTGTACCTTTTCAGACTCTCTAAAAAATGAAAAGGACCGAGTTTTCCTTGTCGTTAGACTCGTTAAAATGATTAAATAGCGACAAACTTGTCTTTAGACGAGAACGAGTTTCCCTATCGCTAGGCTCGTTAAAACATAGCGATGGGCTTGCCCGAAGGGCAGGTTATAGAACAAGCATATGTTATCCTCCTCAAGCTTGACAAAAATAAAGAGGTACTTGTTATAGACATTTTTGTGCCTATCAGCATGGAGCATGAAATGTCAATAATCTGAGGGATCCAAAGTCCCTAAACATGTTGTTCTTACCCTTAGAGGAACAAGGTCTGCAAACCACAGCACTGAAAATCATTTCTCCACCTAAAAACACTCAAAAACAGGCTATTTCTGGATCATGTCAGCTGCTCCACTGAGCATCTGCGCTGAATGTCAACTGCTCCTCCTTGTACCTGTGCTGAAGGTCAAAACTAATGAAGGCTACCTGCGCTGGGCAAGATTGGCCAAGTGGCACAGTCATTCTGCAAGGTTTCAACTGCCCAGGAAGCTTCCAAACTGACACTTGGCTCAAGGAATTCGCCTAGTGATGAGTAAGAGGGTCTTGATCTCCAAGTGGAAGCAAGATTCTCCAAGTGGACTCAAGAACTGAAGATTAACTAAAGTGGGAGAGGACACAAGTCAGCTTCAGGCCAGTCTCAAGATGACTCATCTTTTCTCCAAAACCCTATATATAGAGCTCTCTCATGAGGTCTAGGGAGGCTGGAATTTTGTGCAAGTAAGGAAGTGCTGTTGGTTTGTGATTAGAGCTATTGGGTGTTTGCTTGAAGGAGGTGAAGAGGAGATTTCTTTCAACTGGGAGGTGTTGCTGGATTGGGCCCATTGTGGTTGTAACTCTCTCAGAACTTTACTTCTATTATCAATAAAGTATTTGAGGTTCTTCTATATGCATGTGTCTTTATGATGAATAGATGCTTGTATATTTGAGTTATGCTAATCCTATAATCGATTATGGATGTATGCTTCTTGTAGTTTCCTTTCCTTGTGCTTTTACAAGATCTGTGTGTAGCTGGGTCAACAAAAGGACAAGGATCTAGGAGTGAAGACTGGATCGACTATTAGCGCAAGATAACGGTTAGTAGATCATCCTTTTCTTCCCTCTCTCATCTCATAAAGAAGAAACTTTGAATAGCTTTGCATTCTGTTGTTGCTGGAGTACTATCACCTTCAGAGTGGGATAGAGGCATTCTGCATTAGATACTTTTCCCCCCAACAAAATGGCGACTCCGCTGGGGAGCGTATCTTGTTAGTTTGTTGTGTTTCTTGCTATTCATTTCATAAACAAGGAGAGTACCAAATCGAACTGTGTTTGAATCTATCAAACACAAAGTAGAGGGCAGCTACTCTGGCTCAGTTTCTGAGCAAGTTTATGATTTGAAGAGCTGATCCACAAGGACTCTAATAAGCTCTTAGTGATAGCTTTTCATCCTCCTTTGCATCCCTTAGTGTGTCCTTGACTGATAGCTTCTGATTTGAGCAAAAACTGTGAATTTTTGAGCAATCTGTGACCCGGAAACCAAGACGGACGAAAGTCTCATTCTTCATTGCAGACTGTACAAAGGCAGTTTGCATTTCAGCACAGTTCCCGAAGGGGCTACCTGCGCTGAAGGTCAAACAGGCAGTGTTACACCTGGGCTGGACCAGTCTTGGCTTGAGTTCTTGGGTTTTCCTGCTGTGTCTTGATTTGTTTTCACTCTTGTTTTTGCTGTTTGCTGCCAGTCAGTAGACCTATATGAAACCATCTTCCTTTGTCATTATTCTGCCTCAGTTGTATATAGAAACTGTATTTGTTCTTTTGTATTTCTTGTGTCATTTACAGTTTCCCATAACGAAAGTGAACCAGTCATGCATTGACCTCTTAGATCTAGACCTGTGATTAAGTGTCGTTCTGATCTTAAGAGTTAGTTTATTTGCTGTTCATAGCTGATTGAGTTTGTCGCTTTCGTTATATGATTTGAATTTATATATTTCTAAGTGTCGAAACAAGTGAATCGTAAGGTGTCTTTCGATTTTTGGACAAACTTGTTTGCTTTCGCTTGAAATTGAATTCAAAGTTATACAACAGCTTTCTTTTTGCATTTCATCAACATTAAGAAAGAGAAAAGAAATACTTGCATTGTGCATGTACATTATGACAGTTTGCATGTTGATTTAGGAAAGTGCATTAGTGTGTGCTCTATGATCTGTGTGAAAAGGTGTTATCTTCCTTCTCCCTCAGTAGTTAAGGTTTTCAAAGTTGAAAGATTGAAAAGCTTGCTTATCATCTTAGATTGCATTCAGTAGTGTTTCTATACATCTCGTGGTGATCCATAAAGGCAAACTGCTAAACAAGATCAACCTTAAAATAAATTGAATTTACATAACAACGCATTGAAACATAACGCAAACATATAGAGGTCTAAGCTAGAGACGTGTTCCGGCGTCGTTAAACGTGATATCTTAGCGTTGAGTGGTTGGGTGATTCCTCCACGGTGAAGCGATAAGTATCAATACGGACTTGCGCTCCCACGTACCGTCGCGTATATATTGGGAGACCCCTATAGGATCAAAGCCTTTAGCCATAGGAAACCGTGTCGGCTGCCCTACTGATCGCAATGCAGTGAACACAGCATTCACGAAGATCGACCACTCGTACCGTAAAACGTATTCTGTGGTTTTGCGAAAGGTTTGGCACACCCTCTGCCTAGATCTCCGGAGCAGTTTCTTTTGGCCTTTTTCAAACTCTATAACTGAAAAAGTCCACCCGAGCATTTGTCACTTCGGGCTCATTAAAACATCGAAGGAGACTAGAGTCATCTTTATCTTTTTCTCGACTCTTAAAAAGTGAAAAAGCAAGTTGTGTCTAAGCATCGTTATAAAAATTTATTTTAAACGGAACATAATCACCTCCTATTCCCGCGTTGATCTTAAAGTTGAGAACATGGAACGCCCCAACCAAGGAACTCCACATGATGGAAGTCCTAGTCCATTCTCCTCTTGGGGAGAAGTTGGTGCGCCCCACATGGCCACATTGTCGCTTCCAGGACTGATGATTGGCCTACCTGTTTGGCTATTCTCAACTAGAGTAGTTCAGAACACCATGGTTCCTGAGCAGTCGAGTCAACAGTTAGATGAGTCTAGAGCATCCCACCAGCCTTCTACTTCTTCTAACCCTTCCTCCAATCCTTCATCTTCAAAAAGTAGGGTTGGCAAAAGCCAAGCTCCCATGGAGAAGAAGGAAAAGAAGAAGAAAGAGAAGAAGAAGAAGGAGCCTAAGGCGACTGGGGGCAAGCAAAAGACATCTGACAAAAACCCACACACAGCACAGACCGGGCCTAAATCGCCATGTGTCATATGTAGAGGAGACTACTTCCATAGAGATTATCCCTGTATTCCCCGGATACTAAGGGACTGGTCCCCTCGTCTGCACAATTCGGGAGCATCAACCTCTGATAGCCATGTTGATTGCTTACCATCAACCAGCGAAAGTGAAGGTTCAAGACAAAGAGGGGGAGCAAGATCCCCCTGCAGACTGTGTGAAGGCGGTCACACCATCCACCGTTGTCCCTTCTTAGACGAAGCGAAAAGAGTTTTGGAAGATCGTCCGGTTTCTCCGGTAGTACTTCCTCCTAGATACAAAAAACTCGTGCCAAGTCTTTCGTTGGTTGAAAATACAGCTGGCCCGCTCAAGTGGTCAGCTGAAGCGTCAGTCATTGAAAATGAACCTACTGAATCCAGACCAGACGAAAGTCTAAAGGTCGATACGGCAGTTGACCCGGTTCTTCCTTCAGAGGTTTCATCCTCAAATGACACCGTCACTGAAGATTCATCTTCAAATGACACCCTCACGGAAGAGAATAAGGATGACACCATCCAGATTCTTTTCGTCAACACAGATTCTGATGAGCATCAGGGCAATGCGCCCATTCCTTTATCGCAAGAAGGAACATCGTCAGGATCGTATCTGGCCGTATATTCGGTCCCACCACCAAGCAACCTGGTTGTGTCCTTTGATTGGAACCAACTGGGCAGACCCCGGTTACCAGCCAGTATACCATTCAGAATCATAGTCCAAATTTATAGAATGGTGATGGCTGGAACTATCATTGATGAAGGGGCATCTGTGAGTATCCTTTCCTCTGTTGCTTGGAAAGCACTGGGTTCCCCGGCGCTTTTGCCTGAAATGAGAAATCTCTCGGGCTTTGATAAAGGAACCAGTCGACCATTAGGGATCCTCCCCAATGTGCCTGTTACATTGAAAGGAAAGACCGTTAATTTGAACGTGATGGTCGTTCAAGGACCCTTGGATTATAACCTACTCCTTGGACGTGACTATATATATTGCATGGGAGCTATAGTCTCCTCACTCTTCAGAGTAATGTGTTTTCCACACGAAGGAAGGGTGGTCAAGCTCGTAGACCAGCTTTCATTTCCGGGATCACGCATCGCAAATAGTCAAATACCAATCCTCAATGGTCTATTCACCCAAGAAATGTCTCCACCTCCAGTGGTCCTTCCCGATGAATGCGAGGGATTCGGAAAGATAGAACTGGGACCCAGGGGGCATGCATCCTGGTCTGCTTCGGGCAGAAGAAACCTTGGGTATAAAGTAGAATTTCCGCGAAAGAATATGACTAGTCCGTACCCCGTCCGTGGATGGAAGAGGGGTTGTTCTAGGATAGGATTCTTTTGATAAGGTTACTTGTCTGACAAAGGTCATTCAACTCTGTCTAAACAGGTAGGCTACCAAGGAAAGAGATTCTATTGCGGCAGCAAATGGAAACCATCTTTGGGTAAAAGGCAAGCCTCACCCATTAAAACTAATGTTTTAGAGGATAAGTAGGGGCAGCCTCCAAAGAAGGGGATTCGTTTGCTGCAACAAGTAGTAACCATCTTTGAGTAACCTAATGATAGACATCGCCGAAGAAAGAGTTTCATTTGCGGCAGCAAATAAAACCATTCTTTGGGTAACCAGAAAGAGGCAAGCCTCCCTCAATAACATCAATGTTTTGTCTTTGAGTAGTGTTCTTCTCTTGTCGCAAGTAGCTGCTCTCTTGTCGCAAGTAGCTGTTCTCTTGCGATCTTGCAAAAGATCTGTTAAAATTGGGCCGACGGGAAGACAAGTACCGCATAAGACCCGTTAAAATAACGAGAAGACAAGTATCGTTAACATTAGACTAGCAGGACGACAAGTAGCTGTGAACACCCAAAGAAAAACAAAGGTGAAAGAGAGGAGGGGCAGCCTTGAAATTGTATTTTATACCTGGGGGCATGCAAAGATGAGGGGCAAAGGTCAAAATTGCCAAATTTAGAGCATAGCTTTGGTAAGGCGCAAGCTCTATAAAAAATGGGATCTTTCAGGAGACATTCTTATCTCATGACTGGTATATCGAGCAGTTTTAGCATAAAGTTCATGCTCGTTAAAAAATAAACGCAAGATCCGAGCAGTTTTAACGCGGTCTTCATGCTCGTTAAAAAATAAATAAAAGCAGTGAGCAATGTTTCCCCCAGAGTTTAAGCTCATTTTTATCTAAAAAAAAGAACCTATGCCGGTAAGTAACCATTGTGATCGTAAATTTAATTAGCCATAAAAGCCTTGGTCGTGTTTGCACCCGCCACATCCATTCCATTTGGCCAATCGTTCACCTCCATATGATTGTTTACCCATTTTGAGGAACAGCTGCGAAGAGTGATTTCACTTAGCCATCCTTGTGACACTGCCGTGATTGGAAAATTCCAACCTGTACCTGGAATTTGCTGCTATCCCTGTTCGTTCCTCAAAAGACGAGTCTTCTTTAAGCTCTTTTCAACTGACTCGTAAAATATGAAAAGATTGCCGAGTTTTGGCCTTCCAGCTCGTTAAAAGGACCGGAAGAGCTATCCCTCCTCTAGATTTTAATCTTTTTGGACCTGAGGGATTATTGCACAAAAAGGTCGAGCGCTTGTTTTCTTCGGCTCGTTAAAGTTATTGAAAATTCATCCCTTTTGTATTGTTTTATACTTTTTCGGACTTAAGGGATTAGATGACGAAAAAGGAATTTTGGAGTTAACTTTCTGTACCTTTTCAGAATCTCTAAAAATGAGAAGGACCGAGTTGTCTTTGTCGCTAGACTCGTTAAAATGATTAATTAGCAACAAACTTGTCTTTAGACGAGAACGAGTTTCCCTATCGCTAGGCTCGTTAAAACATAGCGATGGGCTTGCCCGAAGGGCAGGTTATAGAACAAGCATATGTTATCCTCCTCAAGCTTGACAAAAATAAAGAGGTACTGGTCAGAAATGACTGGGGAAAAATTGGGAGAACCTCAAAGCTTTGATGGTAGCAAGTCGCTCTTGAACATGACACTTTGTCCTCCGTACCACATCGGGTTGGGTTGTTTCATTCACCGGTCTCATCACCATGGTCCTCGCCAAACCATCCGTATTTGGGGTAATGCTACCGATCCATCACATTAGTGTCGTTATATGTTCAAGAGATGTGTTCGGAAAGAGTCAACTGTGTCCCATCCACTACCATACATTATCCTTCATCCACCCATGATCGCCACCCTGAATCATATCTCACAGTTTGTTTTCACCTCCACTAAAGTCATTAGCTCCGTTTTGTGTCACTGATGTGGGATTCATTAAGGCCCTCCTTTGACGGATCGCTTCTTGTCGACTTCAGCTCATTATCGAAGAAGTTGATCTAGGAACACCCCCCCCAGTACTTTGAAGCTTGCATGCCTCAATGGCAAGTTTCTCACTTCCGGCGACAGGTATACATCAATGACCTTCGACCAGAAGATTTTGCGTGGTGTTCAACACCAAGTCCTTTATTCACACCACGTGAATTGTACTGCAGTACCTTGAGGGTCATTGTCATTATTGGTGATTCCTCTCGCGCTTGTTAACGGTTTACATTATTGACCGGTAATCAAGCGATGTCTTTCCATGTTCGACTTCAACGCAATTCTCACATGGATCGACTTGTACTTAGAGTGAAGATCGAACGAGATTGAAAACCCCGGATCTAGTTTCATCCATCCGGGCTGCGATATATATTCAGGATATAAAGACATTTGATATGTACATCATTGCAGCAGATGATCATCCTACTCAAAGGATGATAATTTCAGCAGAGAATTATCATTCTATCATCAGACGGTCGTCTGTGATATGTACCAAAATGAATTTATAAAGCTGAGCATGGGAATGCCCGCCTCAGCTAGATCATGAAAGCAGAATGGAAAATAATGTATTGTATTGTATTTGATTGCAGGGCACCTCTCAGCCGATTGAATGAACTTCGGATCCTCCTAATGAAGCATTTCACCCAATAAATGACCTCATACTTTAGGGGGCAACTGTTATAGACATTTTTGTGCCTATCAGCATGGAGCATGAAATGTCAATAATCTGAGGGATCCAAAGTCCCTAAACATGTTGTTCTTACCCTTAGAGGAACAAGGTCTGCAAACCACAGCACTGAAAATCAGTTCTCCACCTAAAAACACTCAAAAACAGGCTATTTCTGGATCATGTCAGCTGCTCCACTGAGCATCTTCACTGAATGTCAACTGCTCCTCCTTGTACCTGCGCTGAAGGTCAAAACTAATGAAGGCTACCCGCGCTGGGCGAGATTGGCCAAGTGGCACAGTCATTCTGCAAGGTGTCAACTACCCAGGAAGCTTCCAAACTGACACTTGGGTCAAGGAATTCGCCTAGTGATGAGTAAGAGGGTCTTGATCTCCAAGTGGAAGCAAGATTCTCCAAGTGGACTCAAGAACTGAAGATTAACTAAAGTGGGAGAGGACACAAGTCAGCTTCAGGCCAGTCTCAAGATGACTCATCTTTTCTCCAAAACCCTATATATAGAGCTCTCTCATGAGGCCTAGGGAGGCTGGAATTTTGTGCAATTAAGGAAGTGCTGTTGGTTTGTGATTAGAGCTATTGGGTGTTTGCTTGAAGGAGGTGAAGAGGAGATTTCTTTCAGCCGGGAGGTGTTGCTGGATTGGGCCCATTGTGGTTGTAACTCTCTCAGAACTTTACTTCTATTATCAATAATGTATTTGAGGTTCTTCTATATGCATGTGTCTTTATGATGAATAGATGCTTGTATATTTGATTTATGCTAATCCTATAATCGATTATGGATGTATGCTTCTTGTAGTTTCCTTTCCTTGTGCTTTTACAGGATCTGTGTGTAGCTGGGCCAACAAAAGGACAAGGAGCTAGGAGCAAGCGGCAAGGAGTGAAGACTGGATCGACTATTAGCGCAAGATAACGGTTAGTAGATCATCCTTTTCTTCCCTCTCTCATCTCATAAAGAAGAAACTTTGAATAGCTTTGCATTCTGTTGTTGCTGGAGTACTATCACCTTCAGAGTGGGATAGAGGCATTCTGCATTAGATACTTTTCCCCCCAACAGTACTGGTCAGAAATGACTGGGGAAAAATTGGGAGAACCTCAAAGCTTTAATGGTAGCAAGTTGCTCTTGAACATGACACTTTTCCTCCGTATCACATCGGGTTGGGTTGTTTCATTCACCGGTCTCATCACCATGGTCTTCGCCAAACCATCCACATTTGGGGTAATGCTACCGATCCATCGCATCAGTGTCGTTATATGTTCAAGAGATGTTGTTCAGAAAGAGTCAACCGTGTCCCATCCACTGCCATACATTATCCTTCATCCACCCATGATCGCCACCCTGAATCATATTTCACAGATTGTTTTCACCTCCACTAAAATCATTAGCTCCGTTCCGTGTCACTGATGTGGGATTCATTAAGGCCCTCCTTTGACGGGTCGCTTCTTGTCGACTTCAGCTCATTATCCAAGAAGTTGATCTAGGAACACCCCCCCTCAGTACTTTGAAGCTTGCATGCCTCAATGGCAAGTTTCTCACTTCCGGCGACAGGTATACATCAATGACCTTCGACCAGAAGATTTTGCGTGGTGTTCGACGCCAAGTCCTTTATTCACACCACGTGAATTGTACTGCAGTACCTTGAGGGTCATTATCATTATCGGTGATTCCTCTCGCGCTTGTTAACGGTTTACATTATTGACCGGTAATCAAGCGATTCTCACATGGATCGACTTGTACTTAGAGTGAAGATCGAACGAGTTTGAAGACCCCGGATCTAGTTTCATCCATCCGGGCTGCGATATATATTCAGGAAATATAAAGACATTTGATATGTACATCATTGCAGCAGATGATCATCCTACTCAAAGGATGATAATTTCAGCAGAGAATTATCAGTCTACCATCAAACGATCGTCTGTTATATGTACCAAAATGAATTTATAAAGCTGAGCATGGGAATGCCCGCCTCAGCTAGATCATGAAAGCAGAATGAAAAATAATGTATTGTATTGTATTTTATTACAGGTCACCTCTCAGCGATTGAATGAACTTCGGATCCTCCTGATAAAGCATTTCACCCGATAAACGACCTCATACTTTCGGGGGCAACTGTTATAGACATTTTTGTGCCTTATAGCATGAAGCATGAAATGTCCATAATCTGAGGGATCCTAAGTCCCTAAACATGTTGTTCCTACCCGTAGAGGAACAAGGTCAGCAAACCACAACACTAAATATCAGTTCTCCACCTGAAAACACTCAAAACCAAGCTAATTCTGGATCATGTCAACTGCTCCACTGAGCATCTGCGCTGAATGTCAAGAGCTACATTGTCTACCTGCGCTGAATGTCAACTGCAAAGAAGGCTACCTGCGCTGGGCGAGTTGGGACATGTGGCACAGTCATTCCTCAAGGTGTCAATGCCCAGGAAGCTTCCAAAATGACACTTGGATCAACGAATTTGACTTGTGATGAGTAAGAGGGTCTAGATCTCCAAGTGGAAGCAAGAACCTCCAAGTGGTCTCAAGAGCTGAAGAATAGCTGAAGTGGGAGAGGACACTAGTCAGCTTCATGCCAGCTACAAGCTGACTCATCCTTTCTCCAAAACTCCTATATATAGAGCTCTCTCATGAGGTCTAAGGAGGCTGGAATCTTATGAATGTAAGGAAGTGCTGTTGGTTTGAGTATAGAACTATTGGGTGATTTGCTTGAAGGAGGTGAAGAGGAGATTTCTTTCTGCTAGGAGGTGATGCTGGATTGGGCCTTTTATGGTTGTATCACTTCCTGAACTTTACTTCTTCCATTAATAAAGCATTTGAGGTTCTTCTATATGCATGTGTCTCAATAGTGTATGGTTATGCTTGTGTATTTGATTTATTCTAATCCTTGAATCAATTATGAATGTATGCTTCTTGTAGTTTCCCTCTCTTTCCATTTTGCAAGATCTTGGTGTAGCTGGGCCAGTGAAAGAGCAAGGAGCTGGGAGCAAGCAGTAAAGAGAGAATATTGGATCAATAATTAGCGGAAGACAACGGTTAGTGGATCTCTTTCTCCCCTCTCTTACATCTCATAAGGAAGTAATCTCGAATAGCTTTTCTTTGATTGTTGCTGAGGTACTATCACCCTTAGAGTGGGATAGGGTCATTCCGTATTGGATACTTTTCCCAACAACAGTTATTCTGTTCACCAGTCATCACACCATTAGTCTTTCATACCATCCATATTTTGGGATTAATGCTACCAATTCATCTCAGTGTTGCTGACATGTTCAAGAGAAGTTGTTCAGTTGAGAAATCAAGATCCAGTTAATGTCTCATACACTGCAGTACCTCCTACCTTCATTTTTTCATGACCACCATTTATGAACCTTGTGTCGTCAGTTCATTTTCACCTCCAGAAATCATTTGCTTCATTTCATGTCGTAGATGTGGGATACATCAAGGCCCTCCTATGACGAGTCACTTCTTTTCGACATTAGCTCATTATCCAAGATGTTAACTTATAAACAACCCTTTCAGTGCTTTGAAGCTTGCATACATCAATGGCAAGTTTCTCACTTCCAGTGACAAGTTGACATAAATGGCCTTCAACCAAAAGATTTTGTGTGGTGTTTGACATCAGATCATGTATTCACACCACATGAATTGTACTGTAGTACCTTGAGGATCATTGTCATTATCGGTGATCCCTCTTGCATCTGTTAACAACTCACATCATTGGCTGGTAATCAGGCGATGTCTTTCCATGTTCGACTTCAGAACATCTATTCACATGTTTTGACTTGTACATCGGGCAAAGATTGAATGAGTTTGAAGACCCTAGATTTAGTTTCATCCATCTGGGCTGCGATATATTTAGGGATATAAAAACATCAAATATACAAATTCTCTACACAGATGGTCATTCTAATCATGGATTGCGACTCTATATCTATAGAATCACGAGTCTGTATCTGCAGACGACTATCTGATCTATGTACATGAAATGAAATTTATAAAGCTGAGCATGGGAATGCCTCCCTCAGCTGGATCATGAAAATCATATTATGATGATGTACTGTATTGTAACTTATGGAGGTCACCTTCCAGTTTGAAACTTCAGATCCTCATGATAAAGCATTTCGCTCGACATGAATATTTACGACCTCATGCTTTAGGGGGCAACTGTTATAGACATATTTGGGCACATCAACCCCAAAATTATATGTCAATGTATTAGGGCTCATCAAACTCTAAAAGAATTGTTTCATACCCTAAAGGAACATAGTCATCTGAATGCATCATTCCCCAAAAGTTCCATCTGAGAAACCATCCATAAATTGCATAAATTGAACCATACTGACTGCTTCACTGGCAAAGTGCAATGCATACTGAGTGGTACACTGCCAGGGAATGATGCATACTACTTAGGCCTTCTATAGGGTGGGATGGGTGAGGATGGACCAATGCCTAGGACAACTTGTTAGTTGGTTGTTCATGGAATCTTCTAGAAACTTCTCCTGTGCCCCTTGCCTCTCTGAATTCGCCCAAAGATGAATAAGGGATCTAGGAAATCTCCAATCCCTTTTCTTTTGGAACCAATTGTAACAAGTGGAATGACACTAATCAAACCCCATGGATGAATCACACCCTTGCAAACATCTATAAATGGATCTCCAATCCAAGAGATCAGAAGGCTGAAATATTGTGATTTGCAAGGAAGTGCTGATAGTTTGTAATTGAGGAGAGAGCATTGCATTCTTGTTGGTGTGATCTTGCTATTTCATGAGGTGAAGAAGGATTGAAGCTGGGAGTATGATGCTAGATCAGACAACTGGGTTGTAATTCTCCTTTCTATTAATAAATCTCTTCAAGTTTTCTCCCATATGATTGTGCAATTGTGAATGTTATCGTTTGTGAATGCTATCATTTGTTCATTATATATCTGATTCTGTAATGTTTATGTTGTAATAGATCATGATTCTTTGACAATTCTTTGTTGTTGTACTTGTGTAGGTACTCTCCAAGCATGTTAAGTATGAGGAGGAGTTACAGGATCTGCCAAAGGAGAGAGATATCAAGCAAGGGATTAAGTGGAAGTTCCAGGTTGGTTCTATTATCTTTCTCTTATCTATTACACATAGAAGAAATCATTGAATTGCTTTAAACTGTTGTTTCTAGGGTGGCTACCAAACCTAGAGGGCTAGCACTTTTAGGAGTACTAGTTTTCCCAAAAATAATTCTCTACTTACCATTTTTCTTTGGCACTAGCACCAAAGGAGAGACCCATTCACTATTAGAGATGGAATAAATGAATCCCCCATCAAGCAATTTCTGCAGCTCTTCCTTAAAATTATCTTTAAGTGCTGGGTTCATCCTCCTTTGAGGCTACCTGACTGGTTTGCAATCTTCCTTGATGTATATATTATGAGTACATACTAAAGGGTGCACTCCCTTCATCTCCTTATAACTCCAGGCGTAGGCATCTAGATGTTTTCTCAGTGGGCTCCATAGCTCCTTCTCCTGGGAAGTAGATAGGTGTTACAGGGAAAAGTGTCTATTTAGAACTACTCTATTCCACTAAGGTGTGACAGTTGCCTTAGAAAAAAACAGAGAAAAACTACTTTTGTTTTTTCCTTTATGGATTATAAATAGAGAGGAACAGAAAGACCAACCTCTCTCTTGCACTAATCCTTCAATTCGATCCCTCTCTTCTTTGATAGTCCTCAGCTACCTGCTCCCTTGCACGCTCAGCTTCACAAAGTACCTGTAAGATCACAGAAGCATAGCACTATACAAAGACATGGATCTATAATCATAAACAATCTAGGATCAGATATAAATTGACCATACAAATGTAACCAACATCAATGATACAAAAGCATGGAGGAAAACTCAAATAGTTTTTATTGATAAACAAGAAAAGATCCAGGAGGAGTTACAACCAATTGTTCCGACCCAGCATCAACCTCCCAGCAAAGAATCCCCTCTTATCCTCAAACAAAGCTTAGATCACCCAACAATCTGATGTTTGTCTCAGAAAACCAACAGCAATTCCTTACAATATGCAAAATTCCAGGCTTTGGATCTTTGGGATGAGGGATCCATATATAGATATCTGTAAGGGGGATGAGTTAGCTTGTGATTTGATTAGTGTCTTCTCTCTGATAGTTCTTACTTCCACTTGGAGACTGAGGGCCTCCTACTCATCCTTGGTCGAATTCAGTAAGGCAAGTGTCATAGGAGAAGATTATGGAAGCTTCCATTGCCTCTCCACCTCGCAGAATGACACTGCCATTTGTAATTTCTCGCCCATCGCACCCCACAGAAGGGACTTTTGAAATGCAACGCACCCTCACAGTGTATTTGGGTGAGATGCAACGCACCTAGCCAGTGGAGCAACTGCAATGATCCTGTTTTGACCAATTCTGAGCAGTTTCTCATGGAGAAATTCTGGGAGAAGCTGTAATCTGTTGACCTTGTTCCTTTAGGGGTTAGAACAACACTTTTAGGGACTTAGGAGCCCTTGGTTTATGGACATTTCATGGTTGGGGTTGTAGGGTCCAAAAATGTCTATAACAATTGCCCCCTAAAGTATGAGGTCGTTAATCTTTTGGTGTCAGGTGAAATGCTTTATTATGAGGATTTGAAGTTCCTTCAATGCTGCGAGGAGACCTGTAATAAGATACAATACAATACATTATATTCATACTGTTTTCATGATCTAGCTGAGGCGGGCATTCCCATGCTCAGCTTTATAAATTCATTTTCATGTACATAGGACAGACAATCGTCTGAGTGTAGACTGATGATTCTGGTAGAGCCATCATCCTTTTGATAGGATGATTATCTGTGCTGCAACGATGTACATTTAATGTCTTTATTTCCTTGAATATATATCGCAGCCCGGATGGATGAAACTAGATCCGGGGTCTTCAATCTCGTCCGATCTTCACTCAAAGTAGAAGTCGATCCATGTGAGAAATGTTCTGAAGTCAAACATGGAAAGACATCGCTTGATTACCAGTCAATGATGTAAACTATTAACAAGCGCGAGAGGAATCACCGATAATGATAATGACCCTCAAGGTACTGTAGTACAATTCACGTGGTGTGAATAAAGGACTTGGCATCGAACACCACGCAAAATCTTTCGGTCGAAGGCCATTGATGTAAACCTATCGCCGGAAGTGAGAAACTTGCCATTGAGGCATGCAAGCTTCAAAGTACTGAATGGGGTGTTCCTAGATCAACTTCTTGGATAATGAGCTGATGTTGACAAGAAGTGACCCATCATAGGAGGGCCTTAATGAATCCCACATCAATGACACAGAACAAAGCAAATGATTTTAATGGAGGTGAAAACGATCTGGTGATATAAGGTTCAGGGTGGCGATCATGAATGAATGGAGTATAATGTATGGTAGTGGGTGAGACACAGGTGAATTCTCTGAATGACTTCTCTTGAACATATCGGCGAAACTGATGTGATGGATTGGTAGCATTAACCCCAAATGTGGATGGTATGGCATGACCATGGTGATGTGACCGGTGAACGAAACAACCCAACCTGACTTGGACACAGAGTGGAAGTGTCATGTTCAAGAGCGACTTGCTACCAACAAAGTTTCTTTGAGTTTTCTTCCCAATTTTCCCCACTCATTGCTGACCAGTACCTATTTATTTTTGTCAAGCTTGAGGAGGATAACATATGCTTGTTCTATAATTTTCCCTTCGGGCAAACCCATCGCTATGTTTTAACGAGCCTAGCGATAGTGAAACTCGTTCTCGTCTATAGACAAGTTTGTCACTATTAATATTTTTAACGAGTTTAACGACAAAGATAACTCGGTCCTTTTCAATTTTAGAGAGTCTGAAAAGGAACGTAAAGGTAACTCCAAAATTCCTTTTTCATCATCTAATCCCTTAAGTCCGAAAAAGCATAAAGCAATACAGAAGGGATGGATTTTCGATACTTTTAACAAGCCAAACAAAACAAGCGCTTGATCTTTTTGTGTGATAATCCCTCAAGTCCAAAAAGATTAAAATCTAGAGGAGGGATATCACTTCCTGTCTCTTTAACAAGCTGGAGAGGCCAATGGCTCAGCAATATTTTCATTTTTTACGAGTCAGTTGAAAAGAGCTTAAAGGAGACTTGTATTTTGAGGAACGAGTGATAAAATGGGTAGCAGCTGATTCCAGGTAAGGTTTGGAATTTTCCAATCATGGCAGTGTCACAAGGATGGCTAGTGAAATCACTCTTTGCAGCTGTTCCTCAAAATGGGTAAACAATCAAATGGAGGTGAATGATCGGCCAATGAAAAAGTGGAGGTGACGGTGCAAACACGACCAAGGCTTTAACGACTGAAGTACTACATTCAAGATGGTTATTTACCGGGGAATAGTTCATTTTTTAATGAGCTTAAACGCGGGTGGAAACATTTGCTCATGTCTTATGTTTATTTTTTAACGAGCTTGAACTATGTGGTAAAACTGCTCGATTAATCCATTCATGTGATAAGAATGTCTCATATAAAAACGGCAACTTTTAGATTTTTGCCCCACATCCTTTCTTTATGCAAGTTAGGAAACGACCAATCCTACAAGTTTAAAGGGTTGGAGGACCTACAAATTTAAAAAATTAAATAGTCGCTCCTCACTTGCAAGCCAAAAGGTTTGCATGCCCCCAGGCATAAAACAGAGTTTCAAGGTTACCCCTTCTTTAGTCCATTAAAACATTTGTTTTACTGAGAGAGGCCTACCTCTTACAGGTTACCCAAAGATCGTTCTATTCACAGCGCAAACAAAACACTTCTTCGGCGATGTCTACCGAAATAGACAAAGGTGAGTGAAGGAGGCTACTCCACTCACATAACTTTGACAAGAGAATCTTGTTCTAGAATAACCCCCTCTTCCAATCATGTATGGGAGTACAGACTAGTCATATTCTCTCGCGAAAACCTACCCTATACCCGAAGTTTTCCTACCGAAGCAGACCAGGGTGCATGCCCCCTGGGTTTTAGTCATGTCCCCCCGAATCACTCACGCTCATCGGGTGGACGGACTGGGGATTGAGACATTTCTTGCGTGAAAAGACCATTTAGGGATGGTATATGACTATTTGCTCTGTATGATCCGGGAAATGAAAGCTGGTCTACGAGCTTGACCACTCTTCCTTCGTGTGGAAAAAACATTACTCTAAAGAGTGAGGAGACAATTTCTCCCATGCAATAAATATAGTCTCGTGCAAGGAGTATATTTTAATCCAGGGGTCCTTGAACTACCATTACATTCATGTGAATTGTTTTATCTCTCAATGTTATGGGCACATTGGGAAGGATCCCTAACGGTTGACTGGTTCCTTTATCAAAACCTGTTAGATTTCTCATCTCAGGCAAAAGCGATGGCGAACCAAGCGCTTTCCAAGCAATTGAGGAAAGGATACTCACAGAAGCCCCCTAATCTATGATGGTATCAGCCATAACCATTCTATATATTTGAACAATGATTCGGAATGGTACACTAGCTGGTAAACGGGGTCTGCCTAGTTGATTCCAGTCGAAGGAGACAACTAGGTTGCTTGGAGGTGGGACCGAATAGACGGTCGGGTACGATTCTGACGAACTTCCTTCCTGTGGTAAAGGAACGGGTAAATTGACCCCATGTTCGTTGGAATCTGTGCTTATGAAAAGAATTTGGACGGTGTCATCCTTGTTCTCTTGAGTGACTGTATCATCTGAAGATGGAACCTCTGAAGGCAAGACCGGGTCAACTGTCGCCTCGACCTTTTGAATCTCATCTGGTATGGATTCAGATGGTTTATCTTCAATGATAGATGCTTCAGCCAACCACCTGAGTAGGCCAGCCGGGTTTTCAACTAGTGACGGACTCGGCAAGAGTTTTTTATATCCAGGAGGAAGTCGTAACGGTGAAACTGAACGATCATCCAAAACTCTTTTAGCTTCGTCTAAGAAGGGACAATGGTGGACGGCATGATCGCCTTCGCACAGTTTACAAGGAAATCTATATTTTCCTTTTTGTCCTGGGGCTTCACTTTCACTAGTTGACGGTATGTTTTCAACATGATCATCAGAGGTTGATGACACCGGGTTGTGCAAATGAGGAGACCAGTCCCTTAAGATCCGAGGGATGCAAGGACAATCTCTGTGATAGTGGTCTCCTTTTCAAATGACACATGGCGATTTAGGCCTGGTCGGTGCAGTGTGTGGATTTTCACTAGATGACACTCGTTTTCCCCCATTCACTTTTGGCTCCTTCTTCTTCTTCTCTTTCTTCTTCTTTTACTTCTTCTCCTTAGGTACTTGACTTTTGGATTTATCAGCCCCATCAAGCGAAGAGGAAGGAGGAGAGGAAGAATTAGAGGAAGTAGAAGGATGGTGGGTAACTCTGGAATCGTCTAATTGCTGATTCGATTGTTCAAGAATTGTGGTGTTCTGAACGACAGAGATTGAGAAGAGCCATACAGGCAAACCAATTGTCAGTCTTGGAAGCGACAATGTGGCCATATGGGGTGCACCAACATCTCCCCAAGAGGAGAAGGGACTAGGATTTCCTCCAAGGGGAATTCCTTGGTTGGTGAGTTCCATTTTCTCAACCCAAGATCAACATAGGAAAGGGTAATGAATATTCCGTTTAAAATAAATTTTAGATGCTTTGACACAACTTGTTTTTTCAAT
Source organism: Pinus tabuliformis (assembly GCA_031772625.1). Taxonomy (NCBI): domain Eukaryota; kingdom Viridiplantae; phylum Streptophyta; class Pinopsida; order Pinales; family Pinaceae; genus Pinus; species Pinus tabuliformis. Next base: position 1,564,886,462 of record CM062804.1, read on the forward strand.
TTTTAAGAGTCGAGAAAAAACAAAAGATGACTCTAGTCTCCTTTGATTTTTAATGAGCCTGAAGTGACAAGTGCTTAGATGGACCTTTTCCGTTAAGGAGTCTGAAAAGGAATGAAAGGGACTGCTCTGGAAATCTAGATAGAGGGAGTACCAAACCAATTGCAAAACTACAGAATACTTTTTACGGTACGGCAGTCAATCTTCCCGAATGCTATGTTCAGTGCATTGCGATCGATAGGGCAGCAGACACGGCTTCCTATGGATAAAGGATTAAGCCTATTGGGGTCTCCCAAAATATTACTCGACGGTATGTGGGAGCACAAGTTTGTACTGGCACTTATTATCTCAAAGTGGAGGAATCACCCAACCATCAGTGAGAATAATAGCTACCAGGCTTTACGACGTCGGAATACGTCTCTAGCCTAGACTTCTAAATGTTGTGCATTAAGTTCCAAAGCGTTTTTAGATTCATTGAATTTATTTTAAGTTGATCTTGTTTATGAAGTTTTCCTTTCGGGTTCACCACGAGATGTAGATGTAATTCCTAAAATGCAATCTAAGATGATATACAAACTTTTTATCTCCTTTATGCAATGAAAATCCTAGCTACTAGGGAAAAGAAAGACAAAATATTTTCACAAAGAGCAAAGAGCACACTCTAAATGCACTTTCCTAAATCAAGCCAATCAGACTGTCTATATGCAAACGCACATGCATGTATTTGTTTTTTTACTTTCTTAGTTTATGAATGCTAAAAAGAAAGTTGATGCACAAATCTAAATTTCTTTTCAAGCGACAAATATAAACAAGTTTCTTTTCGAAATCAAAAAATGGAGACGATTATGACACCTTACGATTTTGAAATGGATACTTGTTTTTGACACTAGAAAATTACAAATTCAGACCAAAAGCGATAGTAACAGGATAATCGACCATCAACAGCAATCAAACTCTTTCCTAGGACTGAAATCGACACTTGCGACGGTTTCAAATCAAAGGGCGACAATATGATTATGCTACTTTTGCAAAGGAGAACTGTAAACGACTCAACAAACACACAAAAACATCTACAGTTCTTTTGTACAAAGGAGGCGGAATAACAGTAAGGAAAAGGGGTTTCAAATAGACATATACTGATCACAGGCAGCAAAATTCAGGAGTAGAACTGGAAAGAATGAATCACAGAAGCCACAACTGCACAGAGCTAGTCTGATCAGTGCACCTGTAACACAGAGAATCTGAAATGCAACGCAGGTTGTCCACTCGAGAAGTGCACTGAAATTCAAAACCTCTGAACAGCACCTGCGCTGGGCTAGAAACGAGACTCTGTCTGGGTTCCAGGTCACAGTTTGCAGTTCAGTTCTTGGGTTTTGGCCGAGTAAAAAGCAATCAGTAATGCAACAATCAGGGGTAGATCTAAGGAGGATCTAAGAGCTATCACAAGGAAAATCAGATAGTTTGTGAATCAGTTGTTTAAATCATAAACAGATCTAGTAGACGGATTGAAGTAGCAGTTGTCTACTTCGCATTTGTTATGGAAAATGCAGTTCGAATGCTACTTGTAAGTTTATGAAACAAACAACAAAGAATGATAAACAAACAAACTAATCACTTCCCCAGTGGAGTCGCCATTTTGTTACAGGGAGAAGTGTCTATTTAGAACTGCTCTATCCCACTAAGGTGTGACAGCTGCCTTAGAAACAAACAGAGAAAAACTACTTTTCTTTTTTCCTTTATGGATTATAAATAGAGAGGAACAGAAAGACCAACCTCTGTCTTGCGCTAATCCTTCAATTCGATCCCTCTCTTCTTTGATAGTCCTCAGCTACCTGCTCCCTTGCACGCTCAGCTTCACAAAGTACATGTAAGATCACAAAAGCATAGCACTATACAAAGACATGGATCTATAATCATAAACAATCTAGGATCAGATATAAATTGACCATACAAATGTAACCATCATCAATGATACAAAAGCATGGAGGAAAACTCAAATAGTTTTTATTGATAAACAAGAAAAGAGCCAGGAGGAGTTACAACCATTTGTTCCAACCCAGCATCAACCTCCCAGCAAAGAAGCCCCTCTTCACCTCAAACAAAGCTTAGATCACCCAACAATCTGATGTTTGTCTCAGAAAACCAACAACAATTCCTTACAATATGCAAAATTCCAACCTTTGGATCTCTGGGATGAGGGATCCATATATAGATATCTATAAGGGGGATGAGTCAGCTTGTGATTTGAATAGTGTCTTCTCTATGATAGTTCTTACTTCCACTTGGAGACTGAGGGCCTCTTACTCATCCTTGGTCGAATTCAGTGAGGCAAGTGTCACAGGAGAAGATTCTGGAAGCTTCCATTGCCTCTCCACCTCGCGGAATGACACTGCCATTTGTCATTTCTCGCCCATCGCACCCCACAGAAGGGGATTTTGAAATGCAACGCACCCTCACAGTGTATTTGGGTGAGATGCAACGCACCTAGCCAGTGGAGCAGCTGCAATGATCCTGTTTTGACCAATTCTGAGCAGTTTCTCATGCTTCGGGGAGAAGTTGTAATCTGTTGACCTTGTTCCTTTAGGGGTTAGAAAAACACTTTTAGGGAATTAGGAGCCCTTGGTTTATGTACATTTCATGCTTGGGGTTGTAGGGCCCAAAAATGTCTATAACAATAGGGATGGATTGATTTTCAATATTCTTTCTGGGCTGAACTCTATATTTTTAACATGGAGAGAAATAGGGTCAGCCACACAGAGATCAGTTGAGGGGTTATTTTGGGTTTCTCTTACTATGTATTCTAATGGTGATACACTGGGAGGTGGATTCTAAATCAATTTCAATCATATCATCCTCATCTTGCAGTTTTCCCCCCATGGCGATTTCTAATGCACAAAGTGGTGCAGAATAAACTTCATCTTCATCCTCTTCCTCCTACCAGAGAGGTATATCATGCTCTAGCAAGGGTTGGGGAGGAGGATATAGGGTTAACGGCTTGGACATGTGCCCATTCTTTATGGTTATTTTCCCAACTCGACAGTTGATGTAGGCATCAACTATATCCAACTAGGGCCTTCCCAGAATGAGAGGATACCCAGTGAGCTTTGCCTTTGGCTGGGGAACTAAAAATCAGTGGGGTACTCCCAAGAATCAATGGAGACCATCACATCTTCCACAATCCCCTCAGGGGTCACTGTGGAGCAGTCCACTAGCTGCAGCACTATCGTGGTCTTCCTCAAGGAGCCCTAGAGGTTAAGTTTGAGTATTGTGTCCTTTGTCATCACATTAATGGTAGCTCCTAGACCAATCAAGGTATGTGGGCTTCTAGAATCCAGATATTTTGGACAGATTATCTACCCCAACATCAGGTTGGACAGTTGTCCTATGACATTGATGGTTGGGGCATCTCTCTTGTGCCTTCCTCGATGCTTAAAGCACTTCTCTTTGATCAACCTATTGTATATATGCACATCTTTTATCGCTTGGAGAAGTGGTATCTTCACACATAAATGTTTCAATTCTCCTAGGAGTTCAGTCTCTTCTGGGGTAGGCTAGATTGTCATTGATACTTTCTTAGTTAAGGGTGGATTTGCTTTAGGTTCACTTTCCTCTTTATCTTCCTCAACCTCCCTAGGTGGAGGCTGTCTATTTGGGAGAACTTTCCCAGATTGTAAGTTGATTTCTTGAATCTCCACAGCATAAGTTGGGCATGATGGTTCCCCACTATACACTTGCTGAACCTGTCTATTGTTCAGGTTCCGATTTGGCTAGGTAGGCATTTGGGGTTGCCTTGGTGGAGCAGAAGGTAATCGTTGTGGTTGGGTAGGTGGTGGAGGCAGAAGAGTGGGGAGAGAGTTGTATTGGGGCCTCCAGCCCTGATGAGATGCATTCCACTAAGGTTGCAGCTAAGCATAGTGTTGAAATGAATGAGTCGATGGTTAGGCATGATATTGAGATGTGAAGGACCAAGGAGGAGGTGTGGACCAGGAAGGATGAGCTAGGGGGCCCCAAGAAGGCATGGAGGTGACTTGGTTGGGGTTGTAGTATGCCTCAGATATCCCTTGCATCCCCTGCTGGTATGGTCTAGGTCCATGCAGCCTCTTTTGGTTTATGTAATAGATCTGTTCAGTGACTCCTTTGGTCCCTTGGTATATAGCTTTAAGTTCGAGCAAGAAAGGGCACTTTTCTATAGAATGATTTTCTTCACAGACTGAACAAACCTCTATGAAGTTCAATGGGAATTCATTCCTAGGATGCCTCCTGGTGCATCTAGGGAAAATAATGGCCAAAGCCCTCTCTACTTCCTCTTGTTTTCTTTTGATATGTATGGTATCCATTTGCATGGCAAGAGTCTACAACATATCACCCTTGAAGTCTTCCAACATGCTTCCAATTTCACCTTTAAGGGAGGAATTAGAGGAAGAGGTATTGTATAGAGGTCAACTCCCCCTACTTTTCTTTCTGGCTACTCTAGAATGGTTTCTAAAAACAGTCTTTATGTCCTCATAGGATAATTGGTAGATGTATCCCCCAGCTAGTAGATGGAGGGTGTTTAGAAGGTCTGCTGAAATTCCCTTGAGCAGGACCAAATTCAGAGACTTAGGGTTAAGTGTACACCTGGCCCTTTTGTAATTAAGTTGGAACCTCTCTTCATAGTCTTCCAGGGAATGATCACTTCCCATCGTCATTTAGAAGGTTTCTTCTTTAGTATATTTTAACCTATAATATCTCAATACTTGTTGTTAAAGACCTGCTGCATCTAAGCCCAAGTTGTGATGCTATTTCCACGTAATCCCATGAACCAGCGCAGTGCTGCATCCTTGAGAGTAGAAGGGAATAGTTTCAACTTTTTCCCATCTTTTGCATAGTCATAAGTTTGACAGATGACAACAAACTCAAACACGAAGTTCTCAGGATCTTCTGTAGTCAAACCATTGAAATGAGGTAGGGATAAAGGGCTTATATTCTTCATTTTGGTGTCCCCATTTGTCTCCTGAATGGGAAAGGTACCCTCTATTCTCTCTCCATTCCCTCTAGCATTTCTATTTTCAGCTATTGGCTCTCGAGGAATGTTTTCTTCATCTTCTTCTGCTATAGGCTCTTCAAATATGTCTGGTTGTTCACCTAACAATTATTCTTGATCACAGCCACCGAAGAAGAGAGAAGAATGGCTGTGTGAAGCAGTGGGGGGGTTGGGAAATTTTTTTCTTGAGTTATCTTTATTCCTACGAGGCATGAAAGGAAATATTTTTGGTTGGTTTTTGTTTATTTTTCCCCACACTGATAGTACTTGCAAAAGATGAAATTATGATTGAACAAAACAAATTGCAACTAGCTGAAATGAACTTGCTAGATGGAAATTTGCAAAATTGGAAAGGAAAGCAAGGAAGTGCAGAACTGAAAGGAAAGAAATGACTAGTCTACTTTTGCCAAAATGAAATTTGCAAAATTGAAAAGAAATCAAGGAAATGCAGAATTTAAAGGAAAGAAATGACTAGTCTACTTTTGCTTAAATAAACTATTAGCAGAATTTTGTAATAGGAAATAGAAGAAAGCAATAATCACATAATACTCTAACACTTTCTCAGCAGCGACGCCAAAAAGTGGTGAGCACCAGTATTGTAGCAAGAATGCTGCAACTCCTGGGCTGCCAACTTTACTTTTATCAACTTCGTAGTTCGTAACAAACTTGGAAGCGTCGGTGTTGTATGCACAAGTACTAGTTCTCACTGTAGGTTGTCACTTGGTCAGTCAGCACGAGATCACTAGGAGCTCAACCCAACTTCTATAGATTTCAGAAGAAGCTCTATGTGTGATGAAGGAAAATAAATATTACTCTATAGAAGCTATTCTAATTGCAGAAAGGAGGAAGACTAGAATGTAAAACAAACCTAGTAAAGCCAAATTAACAAGCCAATTATACTTTTGCCAAAAACACTATGGAAACCATGAAAGAAGTGCCATTACCTACTCAAGGAATTAAACAACATCTAACCATGCTATTGCTGGAAGTAAATAAGAAAAAAAACGTATTTTTGGATTTTAATGTGTGTTTTATGTGAATTTGACATGCATCTAATTTATTGTGTGAGTGTGGCAGCAAACAGGTGGCGTTAGAAGGAGGTTTTGGAGCTTGGGAGGATGGAAGATGGTGTGGCTAGGTCCTAGGAGGTCTTAGGTGGCCTTTTGGAGGATTTTCCCACACTTGGCCTTCAAAAGAAAGCCTACAGGGAAAACTACAAGAGGACACTAGAAAACTACAGGAGGAAAACAGGGAAACTACAGGAGGCGGCCGACAGAAATTTATGCTTTTTTGAGGGCATGAAAGTGGATGGAAAATGTGGGTGAAGGTTGGAATGAGGTGTTAGGGTGCCTAAGGTCTACCAAGAATCACTAGAAGAGAAAAATATGATTGGATTTTCTCAAGGAGAGAAGAAGAAGTTCTATGAAAAAATGCAGGAAACTAGGGCAGAATTGAGGTGAGATTTGGGGGACCTGTAGGGCATGGATCAGATGGAGGGTTTGATTGATAGTGAGCTAGCCTACTTCTGGAAGATATTTTTTGCATAGAAACTTACAGTCAAATAAGAAAATCAAGCAACAAATGAAATGAGTTCATCCTAGGAAACAGAGTTTTGCATACAAATGGCCTAAGCTCTGACCTATGAATGGAAATGTTGAGAAATGTTGTAAGAAAAGAAAGCATGAAAGAGGACTATTGTAAATTATGAAATGAACACGATGAAGAAGATCTGAAGCAAAGCAAAACTAGACTATCTATCTACTAAAGAGCTGCAAACACTAGAAGTCCTATGAATAAGGAAAATCTGTGTTTTTGGGGCAGCAAGAGGGTCTCTGCCTCAAATCATGGCCCTAGGGGGAGGAAGAGAGTCCAGGGCACTGTTGCTATCCTTTTGAATCTTTTCTAATCACTGCTCAACCTGCTACAGAAAGAACAAATGAAAGCAAACTACTAAATCACCAAAAGAAACCTATTCTTAACCATAAAAGAAAAATACATCTAACAGCAAATTAATCTACAAACTGAAGTAAAGCATAGAAATACAAGTAAAGAGAAGCTTGGCTACTTGGATTAGGCCCTAACCCAAGAGCTTCAGCCCTCTGAGGTAACTTAGTGCTAGCTCAAAAAGGATTCCATCTTCATTATCAAAAAAGTTGCAAGGTTACATGAAACTGTCACAAAATAATAAGCTTGAAATTTGAGCAGAGTTTTCAGAAGCAAAAAATCCAACCCTAGTGAGGCCCTAGGCCTCTCTACTTATACATCTAAAGCTACCAACAACTTCCTTAAAATCAGGGAAGCTTGGCTCCCAAAAATTGAGATAACTATCCATCATCCTCCACTTGCTTGGCTGCCTTCTAGTGCATGGTTCGGTTGCTTGTACTCCAAGCTCAATGAAGGGGAATTCAAAGTGAGGAGTGATAAATGAGGGGGATTCCCTCCTATAAGTCCTCTCCTTTGTCTACTTCAAGTTATTACTGCCATTTGACCACTTTATTCTTGACTTTGACCTTGAAATCCATCAATAATCTGCATTAAATACATGTTAGACCACATGGCATCATAACTAACTCAACTCACTCTATAAGCATAAATATAATCCGAAAATCATACAATAAGCTAAGGGAATGTTTTATTTGACTAGTTTAGGAGGTAAAATGAGCCCATATAATTACCCATTTATGAGGCTCATCAGTTTACTTCACTTTGTACTGCACGCTTTATCTCAAAATTCAGCTTCCTTGCCCAAAATTTGGCCAAGTTGGGCTACGCTCGACAACAGAAAAGCCATCCCATAGTAGTGAAAATATAGAAACATAATTTTCCAATATATCATCAATGACATTATGAATCTTAGGAACAAAAATAATATAGACATCTTGGAATTGGAAAATTAAATGCCATACCTCTTGTTGATAACCTTTAAGATTAGGTGACACACATTGTATTGTATTTCGTACCTTTCGTAAGACGATCTCAGAGTCACCTACCACTTTAAGTACCTCAACTTTGAGTTTGATGGCTTTCTTTAGACCTAAGATGATTGCTTCGTATTCTATGGTGTTTTTAGTGTAATCAAATCCAAAGCGGCAAGAGATCATATATCTTATTCTTTGCGAGTTTACTAAAACACAACCTGATCTAGAGCCCTCCTGCGTTTTTTGACCGTCAAAATATAAAGTCCAAAAATTATAAATATTAGATCTATGTCCTACAATAGTACTACCTACGTCTACTGTAAAAAGTTCATTATCACCAGTTGGATTTATAGGAAGAAGTTCCAACTGTTCATCTGGTGGGACTAGCAAAGGATGACCTAGATAGCATCTGTGATTGACCTCTAAAAATAATTCATGAAAATAATGTCTGCGAAGCCCATTGGTTCATTTTTATCTTCACGTTGTGTTAGAGTTCGCTTCATATAGGGCTCACTATCAACTTGAATCTAATTATTTTTACCCTTGTATGGAAGCCATAAGTGAGACCAATCTATCACAAAGTATCCTTGAAGTTTGTTGGACCAATATCTGCTTAACAGTAAACCATATGCCTTCGGAATGTACTCAACAATAATATTGATACACTAATGAACTTTGTGATCAGATAAAAGATGGATAAGAACATTCCTGAGTTCACCTATAGCCTCGAAAAATAATCTATCCAGCTGTATAATTTGTGCATCGAACTTGTGGATTGATTTTCTTAGTAATTGACAATGGAATCCATGTAGGTGGAGAAATCTAGTGGCATCCATGTCTGTTTTGGCCTAGTGATCTCGTGGATATCATGGTAAAGCATGTTATTATATGTTTATTGTGTTGGCCTAGTGATCCAAGATGGATTATGGTAAAGCCTAGTTTCTATTGATGAGGGTGAGGTGGTTGAGCCTCGGGATGCCCTGGCTGGTTCTTTTTGTTTGAGTCCCACATTCATGCTTGGAATATGGCACAGGGGTGACTAGTTGAAGAGATAATTGGATCAACCATTCTATGGTTGGGTGGAACATGGTATTCCCATACTGGGTTGGTTTTTGCATCATTAATATGAGGTTATTTCTCCTTTTTATCTCATGAGTATTATAATGGTTTATATGTGGATTATATGGATGTTGTTTCCTTGGTGTTTCTGTTGTTATTATGTTGGTTATGAATACATATTATGATAGTGGCTATGTATGGCTCCCATCACGTTTTTACTTATATATGAATGAACAATGTATGTATGGCATAATAGATGAAACTACAACTAATGTGTTTAGGCATCAATTCTTCTTAGTGATTCTCATTTAAGTACAAGACGGCTATGCCTAGATTTTTTGTTTAAACCTATAGATTACATAATTGTGATATGTTTGATGAAATGCCTGTCATGGCTAGTAGGGGTCCAATCAAGCCCTTGTTCAAGTAATTGCATTTGTATCATCATTCCATTGTTATCTTTATGTTCTAAAGGTATCATTGAATTCTGGATAGTGACCTGGGCTCCGGGCCTGAAAAAGTCTCATTAGAGGAATTTTCAACTCAAAAATAATCACCTAAGAAAAAAATAAGAAATGAATAAAATAATGCCATGTAGACAAATTTTTAATATATCATTATTATTATTATACTTTTATCTAAATTACCCAAATAAATGCCACATTTATTAAAATAACTGTAAATATATTTTATATTTAAATTAATTTATTAGCACAATATTTAATAAAATTTAATTAGAAAAGTAAATTTAAAATATAAATTGAATTTTAAATTTAAATTATACAAATAAATGTCACTTTCATAAAAAAAAATCATATATATATATATATATATATATATATAATTATAATTATAATTTTAAAATTAATTTATTAACAGAAAATTCAATAAAATTTAAATTTAGATTACCCAAATAAATGTACCATTTTTATTATCAAAATAACTGTATATATATTTATATATTTAAATTAATTTATTAATACAATATTTAATAAAATTTAAATTAAAAAAAATAAATTTAAAATTTAAATTTAAGATTTTATATTTAAATTTATTTATTAAACACCCCATGATTTATGCTTCATTAAAAATACACTCAACCGATGATTTACCCTTCATTGAAAACATTCTCAATATTCTAAATTTTACAGATTAGGATATTAGTTTTCTTTTTAATATTTAATATAGTTTTTGGTCACTTGGGCACCATACATGCTTAAAGTAGGTAAATTATATTATTAAAACATTTGTGGGTGCCTAGTTACACATGTATCTCTTTTAAATGTTAAAGGATTTTGATTGGCTTACACATTATGACATGCAAATTCAATGTTAACTTTTAAAAATCAAATTTCCTTAAATGCATATCTTGGGGACGTTGGCACAACATTGAGAAAACTAGTCCTTGGACGCTGGCATACCATGCTATGGAGCGTCGAGAGACTTCTAGACGCAGGCATGTCCATATCATGGGAGTGTCCGGTGGTTAATTGGTCTAAAAACTCAGTGAGACTTAGGGGATAGTTATTTGAGAGGTTGGGATGGTTCTTGAATGTATTTTTGTTGATGTGGAAGGTTTGTATGATGTGTTTCCTTCAGTTGCACTTCCTTAAGGTGACTTAGGAGGTAGAATCATATCATAGTAACCTCTCATCACATGTTTACCGTGGTTGGCCGATTACTTGGGTAAATGTGGGAGGAGGGTGTTACGGAGTGGTATCAGAGATAATTTTGTTCTCTTTGGGTGGTGGTGACTTAGGAGGTAGAATCATATCATAGTAACTTCTCATCACATGTTTACCCCGGTTGGCCGATTACTTGGGTAAATGTGGGAGGATGGTGTTACAGAGTGGTATTAGAGATAATTTTGTTCTCTTTGGGTGGTCTTTGGTTTCTGTTCTTTTTGGGTGATATATGATACCATAGAGTGGTATCAGAGTATTGTTCAAACCTTGGACTATATGGGAAAAATGTGTTTGTCATGCATGGATGTCAGTTTCATGTGTTCTTTATGTTTGTGGACTATATGATTGTTATGTATGCACGGTAGTGGCCATTGTTACAGTTGTGTTTCCATGTAGGAGTTGATAATGTTGTTGTTGGGATGTGTTTGTCATGAATGCATGTCGGTTGTATATACGTTTGTGTTGATGGTGCTGGACCCGCCAACATATAAGGGGATCTACCCAATAAGAAGTCCCAATTAGACCTCAAACTGTTTGGTGTAGGAGTCCCAACATTGGGTTTTACGGTAATGACTTGACCATGATTTACAGAGGCAAGTAAGATGTCTTTGTTGGTAGAAAGGTTTTGATAGTGGTAGCAAGCCAAGGAAGGTGCATGAGAGGTTCTAACACACTGGGGTTGAGATGAATGTGCCCCTTGGTAAGTTCTGATAGCATGGAGTTAAGAAGGGAACACATGAGTAAAGATGCATCAAAACATGGAAGGAAAGTTAGCTAGCAATCCAAAGTGATGGTTAAACCAACAACACGTTTCAGAAAGGTTCATACATACTTATACAAAATAGTCCATACATGCATGCATAAGAGAACAAATACATATATCATTTAGAGTAAACTAGATAGCATAGAATACAATACAACATATGCATGAAACATGCTGACTCTGTTATATTAAGAAGTGTAAGTTCTAGTCATACAATATGTTATCACAAAATCTGACCTTGATAGGCTGCTGATCAAGCAAACTTTGAGTAACTCTTTCAAACCGATCTTTTGGTTGAGGCTTAGCCTCCTCAACCTGAGAGGGCTCTCTCAATAGGTTTAAGATTTTTTATTAATGATTAGATGGCTAACTCTAGGAACAAAACGGACAAATGTGTAACTGGTGGACTGGTTGAATTAAAGGTTAGCAAACATCTATTGGGCTATGGAGTCAAGATGATCTTCAACAAAAAAACATGATCAACAAAACATGGAAGTCAAGGCACTTAGAATTTAGGTTTATAAATAAAATAGTAACACAATGAAACAACACAGTTTACAAGCATGTGAAGGAAGTTAGAGAATTTTCCAATGAATTCTAAGTATCAGAAGCTCGTACCACTACAAATAAGTAATTGAATAATGCCATAAGAACATCAAACAAATAAACTCCTTGTGAATCTTGAGTCGTCAAACTGATCTCTGTATTAAGTATGAAAACCACAATTTCTTACAATAACACAACTTTCTTTTGCTAATGAAATTACCAACCCTGAGGAATTCGATTCTCAAGCTTTATATATAGTTTTACATCCTTGGATACTATGATCCACCTTTAGAGGAATTTGAATTCCTAACTTAGACACCTATCCATTCACAAAACAAACTACTTAATTACAACTTGACAACTAGCTATCTTTAAGAGTCCTAATACAAATAGGAGTAAAACTCCTAAAACATGCTTTCAAAAACCTTATCTGGGTCTTCAATACATTCTTTAATCAGCTACCAACCCATGTCTTTGAGCTTGATGATGTCCATAGTGCTGTTGCAAAACCTGCTGAGTCATGACCTAACTGTCCTAAAAACTAGGAGACAGAGTTCCTCCTTTTAAGGCCCTTAACCCTTTATGCTTTTCTTCAAGTAGTTTTGTTGGTGTATATGTGGCATGCATTAATAATCCATTAAAATATTATTTTCCACCTGTGCAAAAAGGAAACTCGAGCATATGGTGTAAAGGATGAAACATGACTGTGCTACGAAAATACTCTGTTTTCGTAGCACAACCTTCATATTACTTATGAAATACTCCTTGAAGCTTTGCTATCTACACCACTGCCATCTGAGACTTCATACATGATCCCATGTCTACCAACAACCTCAAAATTTGGAACTAATCCAACCTTACCTTCGGAAAGCATCCACAAGTGCTAAATGATCATCTTTAGCAGTTTCGTAGCATGCTACAAAATTGTTGTGTATGCTCTTTTTCAACATGGCCATCAAAAATCTGTAGTTTGGGAGTTTTTCAAAATTTCATGAAGACTGATATGATCAACCAAAAATCAAAATTACTTACCCTTATAGTTGTTCTTCTTCACAGTTGTTCTTCCTTTTATATGCCAAAATTAGTTTTATGTGCCAAAATTGTTTTAATATATCTCCTTCACTACCCCTTTTCAACACCCTGTTTCATTATTGTTGTAGACCCTTTTCCAGATTTGGTTAGTTGTATTTCTAGGTCTTCAATTTTCCTCTTCAATCTCCTGTTTGTAGCTCTCAGCGGAACATTAATCTTCCTTACAAATCTGGCTTCTTTGATGGCAGGAATAGTCTAGGTAAAATATTGAGTTTCAATATTTACTATTTCTGGTTTGGACACCTTTTCAGCTTCCCAGAGAGCCTTCATCCTTTTGAAATTTGTCCTTTCAACAACATTCTCTCTTACTCTCACTCTTAGTCTAGCAATTTCATTATTGGCAGCTTTTAACCTTTCTTCCATAACCTCATAATTCGCTTTTTCTGTTTGAGTGGTATGAACTGTGCTTTTGTCACCTTAAGGTCTTGGAGATGGAATGTCAATCAACTCTTCTTGAACAATAGATGTTTCTTCTATTCTCCCTAGCTCAATATTGGAGCCTTGCATCTTCTTGGATTGCCTGGTTAAGGGTTTTCTGGGTTTGAAAACAAATGCTATGACATCATCCTCAAATTCCAATTTCTTGGAGGGTTTCATTTCTTTGACTTTCCTTGATTAGATTTTATCACATCTGCCTACACCAAAGGGGATTCTGCAAAATCAATGGCTTTTAAAACATCATTTAAATCACGCTTCAAACTGGAACCTTCTCCCGAGATCACTATTTTACGTTTCTCCTTTGCAATTTGATTTCTAGTCAATCTCTTTTGAACTGGTTTGTTGGTTGATTGTTCTTGTGTCATTCCCCTAACCTCATGCATCTTTTTCTTTGTATATTTAGGAGTTTCAAGGATGACTACTGGTGCTTTGCTTACTTGTTCTTTCACGTGCTTCCTAGGTTTCAACTTAACATACTTTTTTGCCTTGGACATTACAGACTTGCTGGTTTCTACTGATGGAGTTCCTTTAACTCTAGGGCTAATGTTTACACCTTGTTTTTCTGCTCCAAAGTCACATAAAAACAAAAAAGAAGACCATTATTTGTTGATCCTCTTGAGTTCATGTTTGAGTTTAATTAGACCATGATGAAATAGGGAAGTTTCACATCCTTGAGATTTCAACTGTACTTTATCTGCCATCTTAGCTACACTTCGAAATAAGAATTAAGGCCAATCTAGAGAAATCATACTAGTAAAATGTAACAGGAGTTTAAAATGATATGAATAAACCTTTTGATATATGCCTTCACAAGTGAAATAACGTTGAATGTTGAAGAGAAAGTTGGTATAGCTGTCCTTGATGTAATCTTTGGGAACTACCTTGGTTAAGTTGGTTTTTGAAAAATCTGGCTTTAGGAACACCTTACATGGTTCCATGTCAAATCCAAAGTTTTTGAACCATGTCTCTTGCCCCCTAGGAATTCCTGTCTCCAACGCTATGAGCTCTAGAGAAATTTACAAATTCAGCATTCCTACCTTTGTGCTTGAGCCAGTGAAATGGAGTGCAAACTCCTTTGTCACCTGAGTATGCCCTCCCTACAATTTCTTACAAAAATTATAGCATCCTGCTTTCTTGAAGGCTTCTACAACTGCTTTGTCTCTAATTAATACCTCAGTGCTTTTAGGCTCTGTTCTCGAGCAATGACTAGACCTGTGACATTTGTTCTCCTCTGTCATCTTTCCTTCTGAATTCATGTGACAAAACCAACCTCTTCTGAAATTTTGTTGATCGGCCTCACTTGCCAATGGTGGTTAGCCTCACCTGAATTATGGATGAGGAAAACCTTGATGGAAAATTACCAAATCTTACTATTTGAAAAACTTCTGTTTGATGGTTTGCATGCAAACTAAAATGATGAGACTATCCAACCCTTTTGAATTTGAAATTATCTTTCATAATGAACCCTAAATTTCGAAATGATGAGTTTGGATGGCGGTATACCTGGACTGACTCCTAGCTGACACCTAATAATGAAAATTATAACAGAATATTAAAAAATTGATGTTTGACAAGACTGTTCTTCGAATTCCTACTTTCGTAGCGCGCAAGGAAAAGTGCTACCAAAAGAGCAGCATTTTCATAGCGCAAAACAGAAATTTTACACTTCTTGTTCTACAAAAACGTGGTTTCGGGGCTAATTCCAAAAATTTTCGAAATGGATTAAGCTATAAGTTTCTAAAAATAATGTAGGACTCATGAAACACAGAAAAAGGATGTTGGACTTTATTTGGATATAAAAATTGAAACCTTTGAGACTCCTAACCTATCACCTACCCATTAAAACTTAGGGTGGCTTGACACTTATCTAAGACCATGACTAAGAAAAATGTAAACCCTTGTTTTGGTGATAACACAATACATACATTTATAACCATCAGTTCCGATAGTGGAACGTTACAACCACAACCGCCTGCTCCTCCAAAGAGATATACTAGCTCTGCGGAGTGGAGAAGCCAAGGCTCGTTACAATACTATCCAAAATCTCTCTAAGATAGTCCTATTGGAAGATTGGCTGACCAAAAGCATTTACAATGAGTTATGAGGTTCTATTTATAGAAAAGGGTGGGGTGAACCTTGACATTCCCCTTTGTGATGGTTAATCTAACCTCATGACTCTTCAACTACTCTATGACTGTTACATCCAATTATTGACACTTGAACTTCCACTTGAAAAGACGATGCATTACAATGCACATGTGTCCATGTGAGACAAAATGGCTTGAGCAAGCCATGCAAGACATTACTGAAACTTGGTCCATTGTGGTGAGGCCAACTCTTTGACATGCTTGTGATGGTGAAGGTGGTGAATTGATGCAAAGCTTGGTCATCTGTGATGCTGTGCGTGCACTCCATGGTGACATCTTGCTGAAGAGAAATCTTGCCTCCGTTGCATCCAAGTGCATTGGTATGGATCCTCCATCCAATTCGTCTTCTGGCATGCACATGGTCTTCTTGGGTGAGGCCGAACCGACAACAAACTGATGCATAGAGTCCATGTTGATGTTCCAGTGTGTGCTCATGGTCATGCACATCAACTCTCAACTTCATGTTCAGCTCCAGTTGGACTTGCTTCTTGTCTTTTCCTTGGTGAGTGTGCCAAATGGGTTAGATCACATGCGTGCGTACAATGACATTCATGCTGCTGAATTCCCTTGCATGCAATCAACAACACCACTAACCATCTCTACTCCATGCCAGCTACTGGGATGAATCTATAACTTGTATAGGTGCAGTTTCATCCGTCTATGCATATTGCGCCCCCTGCTTTACCTGTTCCTGTTGCAACTCATTCTCTCGTCTTTGAAACTCTTGTTCTTCAATGAGTTGCTTATTGAGCACATGCAAATCCTTCTCTGTTTTGTTCTTTTCCTTCACATGATCTTCATGTTGCGCTGTCACCTCATAGCCTAAGTCTCCAAAGTTGCTTTCACCATAGGTAGATCTGCTTGAGCTTGCAACTTTCTTCCACCTCTATGTTATCAACAACCTTCCTCTTGTGTTCGTTGCATCCAGTATGTTTCCTTCAACTGTTGTTCATGGTGTTTCTTGTTGTGATGTTGCAGCCCTCATATCTTGATGTCCTTGTCTATGAACAACTTGATGTCTTTGTGGGTAGGAAAGTTCATAGAATCTTGATAGACTGCATCCCAAGTGTGCTTTCAACGGTGTCTTCAAATCTGCTCTCCTGGAAACCATTGTAACTATGCTGCTAAGAGGTAGATGGACACCTGTGATACCTAGAGAAATAGAAACACTCATGGCAATCAATCTGCTAGTCGAAAAGAAAAATGAACTTAAGAACTGACTTGCAACAGACCTGTGTGACTCATCATGAAGGTTGCGCAATTTCCACCAGGAGGTTGGGAGACTGACTACCAAGACTACAGAAGGCACAGTTCGGGCTATTAGGAGGCTGACTGGCTACTAGAATTGTGCAATGCACAGTCCAGCCCGACTACTGACTGTTGGAATTGCGTAATCCACAATCTTAGCTAGAAAAGGTTGCAGGCTCAGTGACTTCATTGCGCAATTTTCTGGGCCAATAGTCACTGTCCCTCGGAATTGCACAATGTAAGACTGGAGGATAGTCACTCGTCATAAATGCACATTTCCTAAGAGGAAGATAGAGCCTTCCCTTTCAGGATTGCGCAATGATGTCTTGGTGTGGCAGAGTCTAGGCCAAGACTGCCTAGACCTGCCGATGGGAAACTGAAAGTGAATATGAATGTGAATGCATGGCGATACTGAGTGTAAGCATAAGTGAATGATCATTCATGAAAATGGTGAATGACAGATTCAAAAAATTAAACAACATGCATGTGGGTGAGGCAAGTCACCGAATCGGCTACTGTTCATGAAAATCAACTTCATACTTGTGGCAACAGTGAGATGTTAATGAAAATTGAAATGGTGCTAGTACAAGATAGTATGTATCAAAATGACAGTAAGCACTCAATGAAATCAAGAAAACATTATTCATACAAAGAGAAACAAAAAAAGCGCCAGAAATGTAGTGCAAAACATGAAAAGCGGGCTTACCCCAAAACAACTAAGCTGAATGTGTTGATGACTCCTAGATATAATGTGGGATGTCAAAGATGCAAGATTGATGTGAGGAATGAGCTCTATAGTGTCTAGTTGATGAGTTTTGATAAAATCGAGGTTGCGACGTGCATGCCACAAATCTAGGGAAAGAGACACTTGGTGGGATGTTTCTGAAATGATCTTTGTTGGGTTGTGTTATATTCTTTCCACAACTAGCCCACATAGTTAATCGAGGGTTAGAGTGGGGGAGGTCATAAGGGATTTGAGGGGTACCTATAACCCCACTTTATGGGGTTCGGGGCAGCGCCTCAGAAAATTTTGGTTTTGGACCCTATGTTAGGTTGGGTAGACCCCCCTATGGTTTTGTGCATGATTTTCACACATGGTTTTTTTTACGCGATGGTTTTCGGTCCATGGTATTGGACATGATGGTTTTCGGTCTATTGTATTGGATGCTTCGGCATGTATAAATATGTATTATAACATTGAAATGAATATAATGAAAAATCAAGCTGGTAGTCTCGGTTTTGGGATCTAGGGGAAAATCTCTATGTATATGTGTTTTATGTGTTATTCTCTCGCATTGTTTATTTTCTTTGTTTTAGAATTCGTATGTAGGTAATTTTTGTAAAGGGTTAAAACCTATATTTGGTATCATAACTGTTTTTGCTTCAAGGGGACACCTTTATTGCTGAGGGGTTTTGCTCGGGCCTGTGGTAGACCCTGTTCAGTGGGAGATTTGTGAGATCGATTCTATTGGTGAAAGAAGAGGGCGAGCAGTGGAAAGATAGAGATTGAGAAATTTAATGGTCAAAGTTTTGAGTTGTGGAAACTCAAGACAAAGGATCTGTTGGTGGATAAAGATTAGTGGATCATGGTAGATCCGGGTACTAAACCAACGGGAGTGTTTGATGAAGAATGGAAGAAGTTGGATCGGAAGGCAAATAGCACAATACGATTGTGTGTCGCAGATTCAGTATTGTTGAACGTATCAGGGGAAGCTACGACAAAGGCTTTATGGGACAAGTTAGGGACTTTGTACCAATATAAGTCTCTAGTGAATAAAGTGTTCTTGCAGAAAAAGATGTATAACCTAAGGATGAAAGATGGAGACTCGGTGACAGAGCATCTGAATGCATTTAATACTGTGGTAAGTTAGTTAGCATCTGTTGATATTAAAATTTCAGATGAAGATAAGTGCATCAGCTTGTTTTGTTCTCTACCAGATTCGTGGGATAGTCTAGTTATTGCAATAGGTAGCAATGGAACTGCCTTGCAGTTTGATGAAATAGTCTCAGCCTTGCTAATGGAGGAGATGAGACGGAAAAATATGGAGAGCCAGAATGGTGATGCCTTGTCTGTACGAGGACATTCCCAGAACAGAAACAAAAATTAAGTCATCGAGAGGGAGATCTAAATCTCCAGGAAAACCTATAAAGGTGGTGTGCTGGAAATGCAGAAAGGAAGGGCACTACAAAAGGGACTGTAAATCTAAATCTCCAGATAAAGGAAAGGGATCTGATGATGCTCCTTCTGTAGAGGCGAAAACCACCTCAGATGAAGGTGGGGATGTGTACTTAGCTTCTTCAAGTACACATGTAGATCATAAGGCATGGTTAATTGACTCAGGTGCATCCTTTCACTTCACTCCACATAGAGAGTGGTTCTGCGAGTATGAAAAATATGATGGTGGTGATGTCTTCTTGGGGGATGATAGGAAGGCTAGAATCATTGGTTGCAGAAAAGTGAAATTGAAGTTGCAAGGTGGAAGGGTTAGAACACTTTCGGGTGTTCTGCATATTCCTGCATTAGCCAGAAATTTGATTTCTGTAAGCAAGCTAGATGATGCAGGTGTAAAAATAGTGTTTGAGAAGGATACCTGCAAAATGGTTCGGACTGGTATCAATGCAGGGAGTTCGGAATGGGACTCTGTACAAGCTGCAAGGTAGCACTGTTATCGATGGGTGCAATAGTTCTGTGGTTCCTGAAAGTGGAGCAGAAAATCTAGTGGTCTCTGGAGAGAAGACCACGGTGTGGCATCAAAGGCTTGGACATATTGGAGAGAAGGGCCTTTGAATAGTTCATGGTAAAGGTATGGTAGAACGCATGAGTAATAACTCTATGGATTTTGATTTCTGTGACAATTGTGTATATGGGAAGCAGGATCGGGTGAGTTTTCCCTCTGGTAGTAAGACGAGGAAACAGATATTAGAGCTTGTGTACAATGATGTGTTTGGACCTATGAAGGTTCCATCACTCGGTAAGTCTATGTACTATGTATCATTTATAGATGACTTCTCAAGGAATAAATGCATATATTTACTTAAGAAGAAATCTGAAGTCTTTGACAAGTTTAAAGAATTTAAGGCTCTCATGGAAAATCAGACAGAGAAGAAGATAAAGGTGTCGAGGACATATAATGGTGGAGAGTTTTACAGCAAGGAATTTAAATAATTCTGTAAGAAGTGTGGTATAGCATGACAGAAGAATGCTCCATATACACCTAAGCAAAATGGAGTTGCAAAAAGAATGAATAAGACGTTGATGGAAAGGGCAAGAAGCATGCTCAGTGGTGCCAGGTTAGGACAAGAATTTTGGGTAGAGGCAGTGGATACTGCATGTTACTTGGTCAATAGGTCACCTTCATCAGCGTTTGACAATAATACTCCACAAGAGGTATGGATTGGTAGAAACCCTCTCTTTCACATCTGAGGATATTTGGATGTGATGCATATGTACATGTTCCAAAGGAGAAACGAACCAAGTTGGATAGTAAATTTGAAAAGTTCACCTTTATTGGGTATAAGGATGGTTTAAAGGGTTATAAGCTTTGGAACCCAGTAACAAGGAAGGTTGTGTACAACCGAGATGTGGTGTTCAGAGAGGTGAAAGATGTTATTAAACATGAAGTCCAACCAAAGGAACTTGAGAAGATAGAGCGACAGCAGAGGAGGAATCAGAAGATGAAGAGCCACAAACTCTGGCTGTGAGAAGATCAGTTCAAGAAAGAAGGCAGCCAGAAATGTATAGTCTATCTACTTTCTGTTCAAATTTTGCTTTGTTTGTTGCCGATGATGATCCCAGAACTATGAAGGAAGCAGTGGATTTAGAGGATGGAAAACTCTGGAAAGAGGGCATGGTTGATGAAATGGCATCTTTGCACAAAAATGAGGCTTGGGATCTGGTGGAGTTTCTAGCTGGAAGAAAACCCATTAGTAGCAAATGGGTGTTCAAAAGGAAGACAAATGCAGAAGGAAAAGTGGAGAAATACAAAGATTGGTTGGTAGCAAAAGGTTATTCCTAGGTGCTGGGAATTGATTTTGGTGATATTTTTTCTCTTGTTGCGAAGGTAACTTCTATTAGATTACTTTTGTTAGATTTTAAGCTTCCGTGGAAGTTTTTTGTAGTCTCATGATCCGGATTATCCACAGTTTTGAAAGTTTGATTAATTAATTAAAACAAAGTAATTTAATTTAATTTAATTTAATTAATTATATTAGTTAAATTAAATTAAATTAATCATATTAATTAAATTAAATTAAATTAATGATTTAATTCTTAAAAAATAAAATAAAATATGAAATTAAACATAACTACTCAAATGATTAATAATAACCCAAAAAATAACTTTGATTATGAAAATAAATTTAATTAATAAGAATAAGATCTATCTAAGATCTCTCAAGTAAATATTAATCAAATAAAAATTTTAGAATTATATAAAATTAAAGCATTACCATGAAGTATGAATTAATTGATTTTAATTAAATTCAATGAGGATTATTTAAATCAAAATTAATTAAATAAAATAAATTAATTTAATTTAATCAATTAATTATAGAAAAAGAGAGAAATTATAAATTAAATATTAATCAAATAAAAAATTTTAAATGAAATAAAAATTAGAGCATTAGTATTATAAATTAATTTCTTTATCAATTTTAATTGGATTTTAATTAAATTTAATGGGGACTAATTAATTAATTAAAAACAAATTTATTTATTATATTAATTAATCAATTTATTAATCAAATAAAAATTAACATTTAATTTATAAATAAATAAAAATATAAAAATATAAAAATTAGAAATTAATTAATTAATTAATTTGATAAATTAGATAAATTAATTAATTGATTAGTTAATTAATTAATTGATTGATTGATTAATTAATCAATTAGTTAATTGATTAATTAAAGGAAGGCTAAAAATAATTAATAATTAAATTTAAATTAATTAGTTAATTAATTAAAAAATAAAAAAGAATTAATCAATTAAAACTAAAATAATTAATAATTGAAGTACAAAATTAATAAAATAAAATAAATTAAACTTATTTGTTAACGAATAATTAAATAATTAATTAAAGTTTTTATAAAACTTTTATAAATAGAATTTTATAAAGATTTTATAAAGATTTTATAAAATTACTATATTAAGGAAAATAATTAATAAAAATAAAATAATAATTAATAAAAATAAGAAATCATGTGTCGGCCTTTATAAAATTAGGGTTCTTGGTTTATTTATATCTAGGTCGCAAGGCTCTCTTCTCTCAATAATCTTTCATTCATATTCTATCTGATTTGTCCTAATGATGGACCCCCTTTGGGGTTTGAAACGTTGGCAGAATGAACTAGAAACTGTGGATAATCTAGATTACTTTTGTCTGTTGCTACTGCTTTTGATTTTGAGGTAGAATAGATGGATGTGAAGACAACATTTCTTGATGGGGATCTAGAAGAGGAAGTCTACCTAAAACAAACTGAAGGCTTTGCGGTGAAGGCTAAGAAAGAATTGGTATGCAAGTTAAGGAAGTCTCTGTATGGGTCAAAATACTCACCAAGGCTGTGGTATCAGAAATTTGATACATTTATATGGGGACTTGGCTTCACTATAAGCAAAGCATATCATTGTGTGTATTTTAAATTAATTGGTGACCATGTTATTTATTTGGTCTTGTATGTGGATGACATGTTGCTGGTTGGACATGGAAAATAAATTATCCAGTATTTGAAGACCCAATTGTCCTCCAAATTCGAAAAATGATCTTGGTGCCGCAAACTACATTTTGGGTATGGAAATTAAAAGAGACCGAGAAAGGAGGAAGCTCTGGTTAAACCAGAGGAAGTATGTCGAAACAATACTAGAGAGGTTTAATATGTAGGATAGTAAACGAGTGAAGGTTCCTATTCCTGTAGGTGTAAAGTTATTTGTTGAACAGTGTCCCAAGACACAAGAAGAGGACGAGGACATGTCCCGTGTTCCATATGCAAGTGTAGTAGGTAGCCTGATGTATGCAATAATTTGTACTAGACTAGACATTGCACATGCAATGGGAGTATTGAGCAAGTTTATGTCAAAACTAGGAAAGGAGCACTGGACATCAGTGAAGTGGGTTTTCAAGTATTTGTGTGGCACTAGTGATTATGGTTTATGCTACCAAGGAAGAACGAAATTAGACAGAGTGTTGTATATTCATGGCTTTGTTGATGCAGACTGGGCTAGAGATCTGGATCAAAGAATATCTACAAGTGGGTATGTGTTTAACCTATTGGAGGTGCAGTCAGTTGGATGAGTAAGAAACAATATGTAGTGGCACTATCAACTACAGAGGCAGAATACATGGCAACCACTCATGCAAGTAAGGAAGCAGTTTGGTTGCTGAGATTGTGTTCAAGTCTGGGGTTAGTACAGGGAGCTATAAGGATAGACTGATAGCCAAAGTGCAATTTTCTTGGCAAAGAACCCCGCATATCATTCAAAGATAAAGCACATTGATGTTCAGTATCACTTTGTGATGGATATGATAGAAGACAAAAAGGTGTTGCTAGTAAAGGTGGACACTTTGAAGAATACTGCAGATGCATTGACAAAATCTGTGAGCTTTGAGAACTTCTCTTGGTGTAGAGAAACAATGGGCGTTGTAGTGCTAGATAAATGACTAAGCTCTCTTGTGGCCCCCTATGGAAAGAAAACAACAAGTGGGAGAATGTTGGGTTGTGTTATATTCTTTCCATGACTAGCCCACGTAGTTAACTTGGGGGTTAGAGGGGGGGAGGTCACAGGGGGTCTGAGGGGTACTCACAATCCCACTTTATGGGGTCTGGGGTAGCGCCTCGAAAAATTTTGGTTTTTGACCCTATGTTAGGTTGGGTAGACCCACCTATGGTTTTGTGCAGGATTTTCGCACATGTTTTTTTGGACGTGATGGTTTTCGGTCCATGGTATTGGACATGATCGTTTTCGGTCCATGGTATTCGATGCTTTGGCATGTATAAAGATGTATTATAACATTGAAAGGAATATAATGAAAAATCAAGCTAGTAGTCCTAGTTTTGGGATCCAGGGGAAAATCTCTGTGTATATGTGTTTTATGTGCTATGCTCTCGCATTTTTTATTTTCTGTGTCTTAGAATTCGTATGCAGGTAATTTCTGTACAGGGTTAAAACCTACAATCTTTGCATGTAACCTTTAGCTACTAAAAATAGTTCCCTGAAGCAAGGGATTCCTTTGCATGCTATTTTGTGAGGAGTAGGCCATGAATGAAAATCAGTTTTGCTTGGTCTTATAGAGAACCGGTCAACTCAACTGCACACGCAATCGTTTGCTCAGCTGGGAGGAAAATATGCGCATTTCTGGGAGGGAGCTGGGCTGGAATCCTAGGAGATTTGAGCAATTTTTGGGTATAAAATCTTCCTGCTACCTAGGATTGCGCAATTCCTGGGCTGAGCATCCCTGCTACGAGGAATTGCACAATTTTTTGGGTGAAGCCTGAGTAGTAGATTTGGGCAATTCTGGAGCCCAGCAAGCTCCTAGACAGAATTGCGCAATTTCTGGTTGCCCTCCAAAATTGCACAATTTATTGAGGGAGCTTGTCAACCTGCAGCCGGACCAAGTTGGGAAGAACGAAGGGGAATGCATTAAGTTCTTATGGACAGGTTGCCATTCTGCAAGAAAAACACTGAAGCTTGTGTACTTGATGAAGCAAGACATGCTACTGTGAAAGGTTGGTAGGAAGGCTCCAAAACGAAGCTAAGGAAAAATTTTGGAGGGTGGTTGTAGGCGCTACAACACTTGGTGACACACTAGTAGAACTCTAGCTCTCTAAATGGACCTTGTTCGTCAAAAGCAAGTCTAAAAACTCCTGAAGTATTGTTTAATTCTTAGGTTGTCTTGGTTTCGACACTAGCTTGATTGTAATATGTAGCATCTGCAAAGCTCTTGGTTGATTGACACACATTCCAAGTGAAGGAAACACAATTGTATTGATTGGGGTTAAGGGGTATATTGATGCAAAATAATTATAGTCGTCAGAGTCTTAGTTTCATCTCTAGTGTTGCTCCGCTGTCAGCAGGGTTGGATAGTACCCCAACGGAGTCACATAGGAATATAAGCATGGCTTCACTGCTATAAAGCCTAGCCAGTACCCTCATGGAGTTACTTGGATCACCTCTCTATTCAGGAAGCCTTTCTCTTCTTTTGCCTTACTCATTTTTCATTTTTTGAAATTTTTCATTTTTCATTTTTTTATAATTGTGCATAGCACTTATTCATTTCAGAGGTGGAAGAGGGATCCCAACTTATTGAGAGAAAAATAGGTTGTTCCTAGATAGAAGTAGTTTATTATACCTCTGACATGCCTATTAAGGTTTTCCCACTCACCTTACTCTACTTGACTGATTTGACAAAGGTTAACCCAAAAACAACCCACTAGAGTAGGTGACACTAGTTAGCGTGCAAGTATTGTGTTTTCACCCATGTTCATTTCAAACAGTACGCATTTTCCACGGATGTATCATGGAATAAAATTAACATGTTCTTCATATGGAGGTAGGATGGCAGATAACTAATTATTAATAGTTGCGTAAGGCCTCTTGTACTTTACCCAGCTTGTTTCAAGAGCTGTGCATGGTTTCATGCAAAACTAACCTACGAACGAAAACAAGAAAACAAACAACAAAGCAAAGAACAAGCAGAAGTAAATGAAAAAGAAAAGTGAGTAAGCAAACAAGCAAGTAGAAAAACAAACATGCAAAGGAAGAAAACAAACAAGCATGAAAGAAAGAAAACTAAAAGAAAACACTACTCCTACTCCTAAGCTAACACTGCATGGGCCTAATCACATGAAGTGGTACTGCCAATGCAGCCACCGACGCATTGGTTGACCCATGTTGGTGAAGGCATGGTCTGTGAGAAACACAGTCATGTGGACCAGCAGTTGTGAAAGATACAACAATGAAGACATACAAACTTCGATCTCACAAGTGTCCACAGAACGAAAATGAGTGAAAGTGAATGACATGAATTCTATGGACATACCATGATGTTGTGTGACACTACATGTATATGTTAAGCAATCGCACACTCTTGACTGTGATATGCAAGCATACATGAGGAAGGTAGACAACCTATGTTGTGCAAGTGTGCTTGTTGATTAAGCTTCCTCCAATGCATGAGCAATGGGATCATGTAGTTCGACTGGAGGAAGTGAAGTTTGAGTGTTAGATTGAACTTCAATGCATACAAATGAGTGATGAGGAGCCTTGCATGTTTGAACAATTCCCTAATCAGAAGTGAAACCAACCTCAGGGTAGCAAGGGCCAGACATAACCATCAGCTTGGGCTGAAGTGCCTCGACAATCCGAGGGGTTTCCTCTTCGTTGACAGATAGATCATCATAGACCAAATGTCTTAGACAAATTAAAAAAGAGTGAATCAACATCATGATCGGATGATGGGCTAAAGAGATCACGACAACTAAGATCAGAAAATGTAGGATGTTGGTTATTCCTCATGATTTGATGAATCAAGGTAGATGAGAAGAAAGAATGTTCATCCTCTACATTTTTGGAAAAGATAGATGAAAAATCATGTGGATGTTCAAAGAATGATTGGTCCTCTCCATTTTTAGATGATGGAATGACATCCATTGTGTCCTAATAATGACCAACAATGGGTGCTTCTTTGGACAGAGATACACATGAAAAATGAGGGATGACACGATCACCAAGGAGGTCAAGAAAAAATGGAGGAGGCATGGATAGATAGGGATGGTCCTCTGTTGCCGGTGGATGTTCAAGCTACCAGTCATGCTCTTTATGAATGTTAGCGCATGTTGGTTGTGTAACACCAACTCCATCGATAGATCGATCCTCGTTCAAAAAAGGTGTAGAGTCTGGAACGGAGGAACACAAGACACTGTCATCCGAAGGATTATCCCTGTTCAAATATGAAGGTTGAGGTACAAAATACATGTGATGAGGTATGGGGCTCACAACCAATTCTGCGTAAAAATCAGAAGGAGCATTGTCGGGCAGATGTGATGGTTGAACAGATGTGTGTGCATGCTCTCCCATATCACTCTGCTATGGTGGAGCTATTTAATGAGGGGACAATAGACAGTCACTTGTGATAGTGACCATGTCCATCTATGATTGTGCAACACCGTCACAAAAATGTGCTAAGTGGGGTTCAAGCTTGAACTTCTTCTTGGGATTGACATATTGGACAAGGAAGTATTTGAATCTGTCCATGAGATACTGAAATTTCATCTGACTTTTCGGGGCTTCAAACATGAATAGATGGAAGCGCTCTGAAAACTCCATAGGTGATTCGTGCGGGGCCTTCCATTGTTTTAACAAATTTTTATCAAACAATTCAAGATCAAAATGGTGGAAAACAGATCCAATTAGATTGCTGAACTACTTGAATGAGTGCACAAAGTTATGAGGTAGTGTGCCACACCATTGTGATGGGTGGTCGTGAAGTGTGTGTGCAAGCAACGAACATACCTCTATTTCATTAAAATATTCCATGCCCTGCATGAGCGCATGGAAGTCATCTAAGTGCTCAGGCCAGGCCACTTTGCCTTCACCATCATACATGAGTTGTGATAACTAATCCCAGAACTCTGTCTCGACGTGAAAGATATGTCTGTTGGATAGATATTTCAGAGGGCGAACTATAACAAACTCCATGAGAGATGTGCGAATATTCAAAACAGATGATGAGGGCTCATCTTGTCATCTGCCCCCCCTTCTAGTGCCAAAATGTTGATGGTGCTGGACCTGCCAACATATAAGGGGATCTCCCCAATAAGAAGTCCCAATTAGACCTCAGACTGTTTGGCGTAGGAGTCCCAATAGTGGGGTGTATGGTAATGCCTAGACCACGTTTTCACATAGAGGAAAGTAAGATGTCTTTGTTAGTAGCAAGGGTGTGACAACTCTACTAAGAAAAGGAAGGTGCATGAGAGGTTCTAACACATGGGGGTTGAGATGAGTGTGCCCCTTGGAAACCTGTGATATAATGGAGTTAAGAAGGGAACACACGAGAAAATATGCATCACAACATGGAAGGCAGGTTAGATAGAAATCCAAAGTGATGGTTAAATCAACAACACATTTCAGAAAGGTTCATACATACTTATAAAGAATAGTCCATACATGCACGTGTAAGCAAAAAAATACATATATCATTTAGAGTAAACCAGATAGCATAGAATATAATAAAACATATGCATAAAACATGCTGGCTCTGTTATATTAAGAAGTGTAAGTTCTAGTCATATAATACATCCATTTCTAACCACTAGTTCTGACAGTGGAATGTTACAGCCACAATCGCCTACTCCTCCAAAGAGATATACCAGCTCTACGCAGTGGAGAAGCGAAGGCTCATTACAATATTGTAGGCTAACCAAAATCCTTTACAACAAGTTATGAGGTTCTATTTATAGAAAATGGTGGGGTGACCCTTGACATTCCCCTTTGTGATAATTCACCTACCCTCATGACTCTTCACCTACTCTATGACTGTTACATCCAACTATCAACACTTGAACTTCTGCCTGACAAGACGTTACATTACAATGCACATGTGCCCATGTGAGACAAAATGGATTGAGCAAGCCATTCAACAAATCACTAACACTTGGTCTGTTGTGGTGATAACATCTCTTTGACATGCTTGTGATGGTGAAGGTGGTGAAATGATTCCAAGCTTGGTCATCCATGATGGTGTGCATGCGCTCCATGGTGACATCTTGCTTAAGAAAACTCTTGCATCCATTGCATCTGGGTGCATTGGTATGGCTCCTCCATCCAACTTGTCTCCTAACATGCACATGGTCTTCTTGGTGTGATTGAACTGGAAACACACTGATGCATAGTGTCCCTGTTGATCTTCCTGTGTGTGCTGGTGGTCATGTGCATCAACTGTAAACTCCATGTTCAACTACATTTGGACTTGCTTCTTGTCTTTTCCTCGGTGAGTGTGCCAAATTGGTTAGATCACATGCATGCGCACAATGACATCCATGCTGTTGAATTCCCTTACATGTGATCAACAACAACACTCACCATGTCTGCTCCGTGCTAGCTACTGGGATGAATCTATAACTAGTATGGGCACAATTTCATCCATCTGTACATGTTCCGCCCCTTGCAGTACCTATTCCTACTGCAACTCATTCTCTCGTCTATGTATCTCTTGTTCTTCCTTGAGTTGTTGCTTGAGAACATGAAAATCCTTCTCTATTTCGTTATCTACGTTCGTGTGATCTTCATGTCACACCGTCACCTCATAGCCTGAGTCTCCAAATTTTCTTTCACCACAAGTAGATATGCTTGAGCTTGACTCTTTGTTCCACCTCTGCGTTGTCAAGAACCTTCCTCTTGCATTCATTGCATTTGAGATGCTTCCTTTAGC
Organism: Pinus tabuliformis; assembly: GCA_031772625.1. Taxonomy (NCBI): domain Eukaryota; kingdom Viridiplantae; phylum Streptophyta; class Pinopsida; order Pinales; family Pinaceae; genus Pinus; species Pinus tabuliformis. Next base: position 1,564,915,803 of record CM062804.1, read on the forward strand.
TGTTGTTCATGGTGCTGCTTTCTGTGATGTTGCTGCCATCATATCTTGATGTCCTTGTCTATGAACAACTTGATGTGTTTGTGGGTAGGCAAGTTCATGAACACTTGATCAACTGCATCCCCAAGTGTGCTCTGAACGATGTCTTCAACTTTGCTCTCCTAGAAACCATTGTATCTATGCTGCTGAGAGGCAGACAGACACCTATGATACCTGGAGATGTGGAAACACTCATGGCAAGCAATTTGTCAGTCGAAAACAAAAATGAACTTGAGAACTGACTTGCAACATACCTGTGTGACTCATCATGAAGGTTGCACAATTTCCGCTGGGAGGTCGGGAGACTGACTTCCAAGACTATGCAACGAATAGTCTGGACTATCAAGAGGTTGATTGGATGCTAGAACTATGCAATGTACTGTCTATCTCAACTGCTGACTACTGGAATTGCATAATGGGCAATCTCAGCTAGCAAAGGTTGCAGGCTTAGTGACTGCATTGCACAATTATCTACGCCAGCAGTCACTATCCCTTAGAATTGTGCAATGAAAGACTGGAGGATAGTCACTGGGTAGAAATGTGTATTTCCTGATAGGAAGATAGATCCTTCCTTTTCAGGATTGTGCAATTTTGTCTTTGTGAGGTAGATTTCGAGCCAAGGCTGCCCAAACCTGTTGACAGGCAACTGAAAGCAAATGTGAATGTGAATGCATGGTGATACTAACTGTAAGCATAAGTGAATGATCATGCATGTAAATGGTGAATGACAGATTCAAAAAATGGAACAAAATGCATGTGGGTGAGGTGTTACACAGTAATTTGTCACTGACCTCATCTCAGTCCCTCCGTTGTGTCATACATTAGATAAACATGTACATATCTTCCCACTCATGCAATAAGATTAAGAAAGTGCTCTCTAATGTTGAAGATTGACCCGTTTTGTATAAGTTTCTCCATCGTCGTGAGTAAACCCTTAAAATGTGCAACAATTCCCTCTCATGAACAGTATCGTCCCGACACCATCGCAAGAGTGCACGGGTTTCCCGTGACGGTCAAATTTTAGGCTCAGCGTGAGTCTTCCAAATGCTTATTGTGACGATTGGTTTGGATGCATTGCTCCCTTGCAATTTCATTGCTAACCCCTAGTTCATGACCTCTGATGATCCAGATTAGGCGAATTAGTTCAAAGAGTCGGCCTTCTAGGTGATTCTAGAACTGGTTGTTGGGTCAAATTGGTTCGCCTTTCCTCCTCTGGGATGGTAGTTCCACCTTTTATGAAACCTCCCTTGAGGATAAGCTCCCTCTCCCTCATTTCATGGAGGTTCCTCCTCCTATAAAAGCACTCACCATTGCGATGATCAGCTAGTTCCTAGTTATTGGTTACTAGTTGGATTAAAGCAGATTAGATAACTTTGGTGCGAGTTTGACAAGTGTGGAATTGTTGATAGTTTGGTAAGAGGTTGTGGAGTGCCTTAACCTTGCATTAGAGTTTATAAATGAGAGAGAGATATTATCCATTTGCGAGACCCATTCTTGAGAGTGAATTCTTGAAGGAACATACTTACTGCTCCAACTGAAAATGCTTCTTAGGGCCCATCCAATCCTAGTAAAACATCCTAAGTTAATGTCGTCTAGTCCACCATGGCAGACAAAACTTCGAAAGGTAAGAAAAAGGGAAAATGGAAGAATAAAGCCAATCAAACAAAGCAGGACCCTCCTAAGCCTCTGGACGAGGAAGGTGCCAAGCGCAAACCTAAGTACCCTTGTCTCATTTGCGACGAGGATCACTATACTAAAGAATGTCCTAGACGGTCTGAGGTTAGTCGTTTGCTTAAGGGTGCCCCTGGGACTCCTGTTGTGCTCAAAGAGCCTTTTCCCTCACAACAAACTCAAATGGTGGCTGATCAACCTCAATCTTCTTCCACTTTTGGCTCTCAAGTCTTTATGGCTGGGACGATTCCCATCCATATTAGTACTCGGTCAAAAGAATATCCTCCACCCACCGGGAAGGAAACTAAAATCCCCTCTAGTGTTCCTTCGTCCAGTACTGGTCCCCTCCATATCGAGCAGCCTAGTACCGAGGCAGTCATTCGACCTCCTCCCAAAGGAGTGCTTCGGAAGTCTTCCTACAACCCTAACACTCGTGCTGCGTAGCACTATAGCATTGTTGAGGACCTAGCCCAAGCTCCTTTGGCTATGTCCACATTGGAAGTCCTCTAGAGCTGTCCCTCCCAGAGGAAGTCTCTGCTATCAGCCATTGGTGGCATTGACCTGGCTGACTCGGATTTGATCACTTTTGATCTTGATAATCATGTACCGAGATTTCCTCATTAGATCACTTTCCTCATTTAGGTCATCATTAACTCTAAGAATATTCACCGCATTGTTATTGATGAGGGTGCTTCCACTTGCATCATGTCTGTTGCGAATGTTATTGGTTCCTCGACCTTGAGTCAGTCTCTGACTACCCTGGAAGCCTTCGATGGAAGAGATTCCCATCCTTTTGGTATCCTCCTACGTTTGCCTATTACTCTGGAAGGGAAGACAATTGAAGTTGAGGTCAAAGTTCTCGATGCAAATTTAACTTACAACCTCCTCTTAGGATGAAGTTGGACATCTTCCATGCGAGTTGTGGCTTCAAATCTATTTCGTGTCATTCATTTTCCCCATCAAGGTAAATTGTCACGGTTGACCAATTGTCCTTCTTTGCTTCTTCTTCTTCTGATGGAAATGTGCATTTTGTGGAGCATACCTCTGTTCCATATGAGAGTGTGGATGCGGGACTTTTTAAAGATCCTACCCTTATGGGTGTTTTTTCACTCCTAGCTCCCAACATTGCTCCCATCAATATGATTTCTTTCCGTTTTAATCCTTGGGTCCTTCCTCCCGTCGATCAAGTAGAATCTTGGGGCGATGTCATGCCATTGAGTCCTTTCGAACTCAACTATGTCGAAATTGTTTCTGCATCGGCTTCATCTTCTGAACCTTCTCCTTCAGGCAGGGCTCTTGACACATATGTACAATCCCCTTGGCTCAGAGATAATGCTTCTCCGAATCCTTTACAGGAAATCTTTCCTTCTGATGAAGCAATTATCGAGACTATGTATTTTGAGGAGCCTCCTTGGTTTGATCACCACCATCGCTCCTCGTTTCTCCCTAGCTGTGGGGCCATGACTACTTGTATTAAGCAGTTTGATTCTTTTGTCCTCTTCGAGCCCCTTCAGATGCCTATTCAAGTCCATGAAGTTTTCTCTGAAGGTAATATCGGGAACATTATGCAAACGATGCCTATCAACATCTCTGTCAAACCAGGGATTGTTGAGAATATTCACATTGGAGTAACCTGTACTCCAGAAGAGATTCAAATTTATACTAAAATTTTTAAAGAATTTTGTGACATTTTTGCTTGGTCATATGAAGAGATGCTCAGAATTGATCCTAGTATCGTGGTGCATGAGATCCCTACGTATCCTGGTGCCAAACTGTTATAGACATTTTTGTGCCTTACAGCATTGAGCATAAAATGTCCATAGTCTAAGGGATCCAAAGTCCCTAAACATGTTGTTCCTACCCATAGAGGAACAAGGCTAACAAACCACAACAATTCACAGAAGTTCTCCACCAGAAACTGCTCAAAAACAAGTCAATTCAGGATCATGTCAATGGCTCCACTGGCTGTCTGCGCTGAATGTCAATGGCTCCACTGGCTACCTGCGCTGAATGTCAAAGCCAACACTGGCTACCTGCGCTGAGCGAGAGTAGACATGTGGCAAGCTCATTTCTCAAGGTGTCAAAACCCAGGAAGCTTCCAAAATGACACTTGCCTCAGGGAATTCAACTGGTGATGAGTAACAGGTTCCAAATCTCCAAGTGGAAGCAAGAACCTCCAAGTGGAATCAAGAACTGACAGAGGGAGAGGACACTAGTCAGATCTCAAGATGACTCATCCTTTCTCCAAACATCTATATATGGATCTCTCCTCCATGAGATCGAGAGGTTGGAATTTTGTTATTGCAAAGAATTGCTCTTGGTTTGAGACTGGAATCATTGGGTGCTTAATGCTTTGAAGGGAGGTGAAGATAGGAATTCCATTTTGCTGGGAAGGAGATCCAGGATTGGAGCCCTCTGGGTTGTATCTCTTCCTGAACCTTGTTATTCATCAATAAAGCTATCTTGGTTCCTCCTATATACTGATGTATCTTTGATGTATGATTGCATTAGTATGTTTAGTTTACTTCTAATCCTGAACTAGTTATGTTTATGAATCTATGTCTTTGTGTAGTGTTCTTCTCTTGTAATCTTGCAGAGACCTATTGAAGCTGGGCGAGCGAGAAGACAAGTAGCTGTGAACTCCCAAAGAGAAGAGAAATCAGATCGAGGGACAAACGGAAGACACCGGTTAGTCCATCCATCTCTCTTCATTCTTAATTCATAAAGGAAGAATACTAGAATAGCTGTCTCTGTTTGTTGCTAAGGCACTGTCACACCTTAGGTGGTGTTATCACTTAGAATTGCAGTCAATGTATGTAATGTTGTCCAAAAAATTTCATAGTCAAAAAAGAGTTGTCTAGTGGTTATGTTCCTATGTGTGTTACTTAGGGATCATGTTTTAAAAAGGTATTGATGTGAGTCATTTTCAAAAACCGTTTATCATCCTCCATCATAATTGTTTAAGGCATGTCTTGTCTTGTTTGCGTTATTGGTCCTTTGCGCAGTTTCGCAGCGCAGTCTGATTCGCCAATTTGGCAGCGCAATAATGTTTCCACCTTTTCGTAGCGTGTCAATAATCAACCATTTCGTAGTGCATTTCGTTAATTTTTAACTGTCTGCGCTACTAAATCGGGGATTCGGGGATTTTGCAGCGCGTTTTCTTGAAATGTCAAGTCTGGGGGGATGAGTCATTAGGTCCGTCCATATATTGTCAGTTGATGTCCTCTCCAGGTCATTATGGGTCATCATTCCGCCATGAGGTTCAGAACCACGCACATAAACATCATTCAAAGTGATTTTATGATGTATGGTACTGTCATGATATTTGTTATTAGTGCGTAAACTGACTTGCTTGTATGACAAGACTGTTGAAGCGCAAAGGGAGCCCGAGTTTTCATTTAAAAGGACCTGATTGCAAGCGAGCCTGCATTCCAAAGTTTGAAGTTGCATTCTGAGTTGAAGCTGCTGTTAGTTCTCTGTCCGAAAGTTTTCAAAGTAAAATGGAGAAAAGGGAACATCAATCCGGTAGGTGCCAAAGAACAGAACCGGAGGGGCTTGATATTACGTTAAAGGATGAAGGTGTAGCAAGAGCTTTTAAAAGTGCTGGTTGTTGGAGGTTTTGTGAGAAGTTGCAAGGAGGGCACGCAGAGGTAACAAAAGCTTTTGCATTGAATTTTACTGGTTTAAACTCTAAGGTGTCAATGCTAGAATTCCCTGTATCCCCAGAAGCCATTTCTAATGTGACTGAGATTCCTAGAGGTGGACATGAATGGTTCAAAAATTTTAAATTCGACATGAGCCCCTGTAAGGAATTTTTGAAGGAGCCTTATGTAAATGAGGATCTCACAAAAGCTGTGCCAAGGAGTTACGTGAAGGAACATTTTGCCCTGCTCCTCACATGCATCCAAAAATATTTAACATGTGAAGGGAGGTATAACAAAGTTTATTCATATCATTTTAAACTTTTGTTACATTTCACAGGCAAAGCATCAATAGATATCCCTTTCTACTTGTTCAGAAGCCTAAGTAAAATGTGTGATAAAATTCAGCTGAAAAAAGATGACTGTGAAACATCACTATTTCATCATGGTTTGGTGAAGTTGTTAGTGTTAGATGGTTTGCAGAAGATTGGTAAAGATTGGGACTCCTTTATTTTTATGGCTGGCTTTCAGAGCAAGACAGGCCTTACTCCATTGCCTGTTAGGGAAAGAGAAAAAGCAATTGAAGAACCTACTCTTGCTGAGCTCAGAAAGGAGGTGAAAGATCAGAAGAAGTCCAAAACCAAGTTGAAGAAACCAGTGAAGCCTTTGGTGATCAAGGAGACACCTAAATCATCATCAAAAGAGAAGGTCAAACAGAAGAAGGATGCACCTGCATCAAGTGAAGTTGAAAAGGTATCAAGAGTAAAAACCAGAGGTCAGTTAAGCAAGGAGAAGGGTAAGTCAATTGCTGTTGAAGAGAGTCCTATGTCAAAAGCTAGTTTAACTGATTTACTTGAAGCAATTGAACTTGAACAAGATCAATCAGTGCAGATTGAGCCAATGGAGTTTGAGCAGGACCAGCCAGTGCAACCAATGCACATTGACTTAACCCAATCCTCACCAGAGAGCATGAAGAAATCAAAGGCTTCGAAAAGGTTACGGTTTGAGGAGCCTAGTGAAGAATATGTGTTCAAGCCACGGAGGCCAATTACAAGAAGACAAATGAAAGAGGCCGAGAAAGTGCATAAAGAGGAGGCAGCTGTAAAAATGCCTAGTACAGAGTTTCTTGAAGTTTTGACTAAAACAGTGCATGCAGCCAAGAGTAGAGATAAGAGTAAAAAGGTTATTATTAGCCAAGGAGGAAATGTCATAGCTATCAAGAACCAGGCAGGAACAACTCAGGAAAAAGTGGCTCAGATAAAGAGTTTTTCTAGAGAACGTGCAGTGAGATATGCTAGTTATAGAAGGGCTGTATTGAAAGGTAGCACAAGTCTACTGGGGAAAGCTGACTCAAGGTCTGATGTATTTTCATGGATGGTACCAGCACTTAAGCAAGCAAAACTCATAAGAAAGATGAACATGAGCCTGAGATCAGAAAATAAGGCTTTGAAGAAAGAGGTTAGCAGTTTGAAGGAGAAGCTAGGTAAACTAGCTCACTGACTTAAGAGGAAAGGTGCTTTTCAAGTTTTGATAAATTTTGGTTCAACTTCCATCATTTTGAAATTATTTAGGTCCCTAACACCTGTATAAAATGTCTGAAGAAATCATGAGTTTAAGTAGAAAGCGCTTCAAGATAAATATGTTTTGTTTTGACAAAAACAGTAGTTTCGTAGCGCGCTACGAAACTACTGTAGATGCTGTTTTATAAGAAAACAATGAATTTGATGATGAGGTCAGCGAATTTTGAAAGGAATGCCTCGAGGACAGGAGGGAGATCATACAAGGCTATCATAGCAATTCTAACAGTGACAGGTGTAAGTTTTGAAGAAAAAGTGAAATATTTTTCTTTTTGCTAAAGTTTTCTTAAAGGCACTTTATGACCGAATTACTAGGGTTCTGGTAGGGTTACCGGGATTTTTGGTTTGTACACCTGTTCAGTCCACAAGGAATCCAGATCATGAGGCATATGGTGTTATGCGTTGTTATTGAAGGATTAAAGAGCTTGGAGCGTGGTCTTTAAATAAGTGAAGAAGAATGGAAGACAGGGATCGTGAAGATAGGGTACTCATCTTTACTAATTAATGAGCCATCTGCACAGCTAGCACCCGAGACCAGCTCGTTCAGTGAATGTTCATCCAACATATCTCAGCCACAACAGAAAATGTACAGCTGTTAAGGATCCAAGAAGAATCATGCATACGAGGAGATAGAGTTGGACTTTCAATGTAATTAGGACTCTATGCATTTACAGCACAATACCTTATGTATTTAATAAGTTTGTTTAAAAATAGATAAGGTTAGTTAATGACAGACCATCGAGCTCTCCCCTCATGCTTGAGGAGGAGACTCAAGGTAGTTTTAGTTTTGGTTTTTCCTATATATAGTGAAAACTCTGATGTAAGTAGGGTTGGAGATTTATGAAAAAACAGAGTTTTTATATCAGCTTATGTAAAAGACTTTTGACAGTAATATGAAGATTACTTTTTCTTCCCAAGATTCATCATGTGTTCAAATGCTCAGAATATATGTGGTTTTGTCTTTATCCTTTATGTTTTACAGCTCACTAAATATGCAATCACTCTGAATTCACCTAGTGCTCAGACTTCCTGTGTATGTTTATGAGTTGAGGTTCTTTTTGAGAAATGTTCTGAGGGTTTAAACATTATATGCCTTGGCTTCCATGATTGAGTAGTTAATAGTTTACTGTAGAGGTGTTTGACTCCATGAGCCCAATGGAAGAAGTGTTATTTCGTTGTTCCAACCAGCTTATTTTCATGTACTGTTTGAAGAGTTAGCCATCTTTTCTTGTCATTAATCCATATCAAAAATCTGTGAGAGAGCCCTCTCTGACTAAGGAGGCTAAGCCTTAGTCCAAAGCCTGTTTTGAAATAGTTGCATGAGATCTTGCTAAGTAGCAGCCCTTAGTACACGATTTTGTGATAACAGGTGGATAGGATCATCCTGCATAGGAATTTTTCCCCACAACAAATTGGCGACTCCGCTGGGGAGATTTGTTTTAGTCATTTTATTTGTGTTTCTATCATTGTTTGTTTCATAGACTCAACAGCAACAATCGAACTGCTTCTGCTATTCTCAGTTGCAAAGTGGACAGTTGCTGCTTTGATCCAATCACTGGATTTGTCTATGATCTGAACAATGGACTCGCAAATGATTTGATGATCCTTTGTGATATATCTTAGTACCCCCTCAAAGCATCCCTTTGATTGTACCTTGCTTGTTGCTTTTATTTGGCCTGAAACCATTGATTAATTAGCAATCTGTGACCCAGAACCTAGTGAGAAACGAGACTTTCTCCTTCAGCGCGACCACTGTGAAGGCATTCTGCATTTCAACGCAGGTCTCGTGAAGGCTACCTACGCTGAATGTCAAAACCCTAGTGTTGAGGTTGCGCTGAACCAATTTTTCCTTGTGCAGCTGGGGTTCTCTGCTCTCTGTTGCCCTGTTTTGATCTCTGTTTTTTGCAGCCTGTAACCAGCATAGGTACGAGTCTGATAACTCCTTTTCTCTGCTTAAATTCCTCCTCGTTTTGTACAAAACGACTGTGAGTGTTTTTATGTGTTTGTGGCGTCATTTACAGTTTTCCTTTGCATGAGTGAAATAATCATCCTGTAGCCCTTGATTCAGATCTGTTGATTGTGATCTTAGGAGAGAGTTCATTGGCTGTTTACAGTTGATTATACATTTGCTTTTGCTTATTGGTTTGAGTTTGTCTCTTTTAAGTGTTGAAACAAGTGTTCATTTCGAAAGTCGCAAAGTGTTGTAATCTCTTCTCCCCTTTCTGATTTCGAAAAAGTAAACTTGTTTGTATTTGTCATTTAAAAGCAAATTCAAAGTTGTACAAAAAGCTTTCTTTCTAGGCATCAATATTAAGAAAGCGGAAAACAAACACCTGCATTGTGCATTTGCATTTTGATAGTTTGCATGCTTGATTTAGGAAAAGTGCATTAGAGTGTGTTGATTGCTCTTTGAGAAAAGATGGTGTCTTTCTTTTCCCTTAGTAGCTAGGATTTTCAAAGTTGAAAAGATATAAAGCTTGCTTATCATCTTAGACTGCATTTAGGAATTGTACCATACATCTCGTGGTGATCCAGAAAGGCAAACTGCTAAAAAGATCAACGTAAAATAAACTGAATGAACTTAACAACGCTTTGCAACATAACGCACAACATAGAGGTCTAGGCTAGACACGTGTTCCGGCGTCGTAAAGCCTGGTGACTGTCGATCTCGTTGAAGGTGGGTGATTCCTCCTGAGGGATGAGAGCGCCAGTACGGATTGTGCTCCCACGTACCGTCGCGTATATATTGGGAGACCCCTATAGGAATTTAACCTTTATCCTTAGGAAGCCGTGTCGGCCGCCCTACTGATCGCAATGCACTGAACACAGCATTCAGGAAGATCGATCACCCGTACCTTAAAAAGTATTCTGCAGTTTTGCGAAAAGTTTGGCACACCCTCTGCCTAGAACTCCAGAGCAGTTTCTTTTGGCCTTTTTCAGACTCTATAACAGAAAAAGTCCATCCGAGCATTTGTCACTTCGGGCTCATTAAAACATCGAAGGAGACTAGAGTCATCTTTAGCTTTTTCTCGACTCTTTAAAAGTGAAAAAGCAAGTTGTGTCTAAAGCATCTAAAAATTCATTCAATTCGGAAACACTCTTTCCCCTTTTGTATTTTAGTTGATCGAGTAATCCGCAATCGTGGAAGAAATTCAATTGAAACCCCGTCGTTCGCGGAGGCTTATGAGTCAACTGTCCTTGTCTCCGGAATCGAAAACAGTACGGACAAAGCGGACTCGTTTAACCGGTTCGAAATCTCCTATCAAAGTTAGAACAAGTGTTCTGACAACATCTGAGATTCCGGTTACTCCAAACATTTCTGGAAACCCTGCCTCTATTGAAGAAGTTCAACAACCACAGAGGGACAGTGACACTGATCCTAGTTTGAGAACAAATACTTGCATTACTGAACCAGTTCCATCTGTAACTGGTCCAGAGAGTCTTGTTACTCAAACAACTGTTGCTGTCGATTCAAACCCTTCTTCGGCACCTGAAATATTTTACGGACCTGACGCTCTTCCTCTTCCACCTGGTTTGATTGCGATAGAGGAAATTGTAGAAGATCCGCAAGCAAGTACTCCAACCCATTTTGGAGTAGGGGTCACTCTATTTCCTTCTACATCAGAAGTTAGTCCATCACCAGTGGAAGTTCCTGTAGAATCACTAGGAAATCTATTGGATAGACTCAAAATGTCTGAACAACCGTCGACATCTAGGACTGTGTCGAATGACACAACGACAGCAGACCTCCCTGCCGTCACTCCGACGATGTTTGCCGGCGTACCATCTGTCCCAACTAGCTCGCAATCGCTAGAAGGAGTCCAACCAAGGACTATCTCGACAGTGTGGTCTGTTCCAGTTTGTTCCTCCGGAATAATATCCGGCAACTCTTATGTTGAAACTCGACAAATTGATCCCTATGGAGGTCAGTTTGGGCCATCCAGTCCTCAAGGGCAAACAATCCCCTTGAGTTCTGGATTGCTACTGTATGGGGGGCAGTATGCCCTTTCATTACCCCCTTCGGGAGGATATCCATACGGGAGTTCTCAACAGTATTCAGGTTATACTGGAGTTACGACAAGTGGTTGGGTACCTATGCTACCCCAACAGTCAAGATTTGTGTATTCTATGCAACAATTTGTACCTATGTCGAACATCTTGACAACACCAGCTATTGTAACAGTGTCACATGTTCAAATGATGCCTGTTGTATGTCAACCTCAGATTTCTCAGGTTGTAATGCAACAGCCCCTTGACCCTGTGACACAACCACAATCGCCAACTGGTGGGGCGACACAGGTCCAAACGGGTACAATTACCCCACATCTTGGTCTGACGGTTAGTATAGCGCAGCAGAACATGGCTTCACAACCGTGGCTAGTACAATACCAACAACCACAATTCCAGCAAGTGTACCAAGGTTCTGAGCAGCAGATCTTTGCAAACAGTGGACAACCGTATATTCAAAATGGTCAAAACCAACCACTTTACAGTGGTCAAGTCCACCAACCGTATCAGTCATACCAACATCAATTACATTATGCTGGTATGCAAAGGCCCTCTGCTCAGGCAATTCCATCATACCCTGGGTATGCTTCACCTAACCTGAATCAACAGTTGCCATTCGTGGCAACTCTAGAGTTACCCGATTTACACCGGTTAACAAACGATCCGATTGCTTATTCCCCTTGGTGGCCAACGATTCCTCACAAACTTCCATCGGACATTCCTAAATTCAATGGAAATCCAGGTGAAGACCCATCGAATCACGTGATGACTTTTCATCTGTGGTGTTCGTCGAACACCCTAAACGATGATTCGATAAGGCTTCGCCTTTTTCAGAGGACGTTAACGGGTCCAGTGGCTAAATGGTATATTGAATTACCTAGAGCCTCTTTCGACAATTTCAGCTCCCTAGCCACGACTTTCTTAACCCATTTTCAATTACCGATAAGGTATGAAACAGGAACGGAAATCTTAAGCAACTTCAAGCAGACAACGGCAACTCATATATCCGATCATATACATGAGTGGCGTCGTCGTCGTAGGATGGTGAAAACATATGTTCCCGATCAGCTATTAGCTGAATGGTTTATCAAGTCGTTACTTCCTGCCATAACAGAAGATGTGGCTAAGGGGGGAGTCATAACAGAGGAGCAAGTTATTGCTCGTGCACAATATCTAGACTTAGTACACACTCAGTCTGGCATGCTTTATGACAAAATACTTGACGCCCCTAGACCGAAATTCTCAATTCCTCCTCCTCCTAAATCAAATAGTGACTCTCATGCCGGCGATGGTGTGATTGGCACGGCAAACACGAAGTCAACAAAGGCTTCGTCTAAGAAAGCCTGTAAGACTTCAGATCAAAATGCAAAAGAAGAAATTCTTGCTTCGGAAGTAAATGCTGTATCAGGAGATAAAGGTAGAGAAACCAATCAACCAAGAAGCAAGAAAAAGCAAAACAAAGGGAAGAAGAAGAAACAGGGTGAGTCATCCCCTGAAAAAACTTCTTCAAACCCTCCTAGGAAAGGGAAACCACTCCCCTCAGGGTGTCAGATATGTGATGAGGATCATTGGACGAAAGAATGTCCATACAAAGCTGAGCTTAAAAGGTTCTTCAAAAGTTCGCAAACCTCAGCTGTGTTAACTGATCTGTTTCCCAATCCAGGTCAAAATATAGTTGATAGTGGAAATGCTTCCCCGTCGCAAGTGCTAATGTTGTCGATCTCCAAGCAACAAAATGATGCTTTGATTTCGACAAGGAACAAAGATTACGGGAATCCGCAGCTGTCGAACGACAAAGGTAAGGATCAACCAAGTAGTTCGACAACAACTTCGACCGAAGTTGTACCACCCATCATTCCTGAATTAACAATAAAACTGCCAAAGGGAGTAGTACACAAGTCGACATTTAATCCTCGCGCTAAAGCGACGCAACATTATAACATAGTGGAAGATTTGGCCCAATCGCCATCTGCTATGTCGACTCTTGAAGTACTACAAAATTGTCCATCCCAAAGGCAGGCATTGTTATCGGCTATTGGTGGGGTCGATCCTAAGGATTCCAATCTTGTATCCTTCGACCACAAAGGATACGATCCTCAGTTACCAGCTCAACTAGCTTTCCTTATCCAAGTGAAAGCCCTCAACAAAACTGTTCACAGAACAATTATTGATGAGGGGGCATCTACATGTATCATGTCGATGAGTTGCTGGAAAAATTTAGGATCTCCAACCTTGTCGCGATCTTCGACGACATTAAAAGCATTCGACGGAAGGACGTACACCCCGTACGGTATCCTAAATAACTTGAAGGTTGAACTAGGCGGAAAAACAGTAGAAATAGACGTTGAAGTCATCGATGGGAATCTTGACTACAACATCCTACTGGGAAGACCATGGATATATGCCATGGCAGCTGTAGTGTCGACTTACTTTAGGAAGATCGCATTCCCTTTTCAAGGAGGGATTACGGTCGTCGACCAACAAAACTTCCTCCCTAATGGTTCACAAGTTACAGGAAGCATTCCCATGATCCATGGAAGCAACCATTCGCTTCAAGATATCGGAGTAGGCCTACTGAAAGACCCCACATTAATGGGAACTTTCGCACTTCCACCTCCCATCTATATAGGAGAAATAGCATTGGTAGCAGCCTGCAACATGATATCTTCCACAAAGGTCGCAGAAGACGATATCGACATGGATCATGCAACGGTTTTTACCCCAAGCCCAATAGAAATATTGTAGCAATCAATGTTTCGGGCATGGGAGGCGAACCCAAGTCAACGCTCGTCAAGCGTTTGGGTAGATAGGTCTAGAGAATATGGTACCCCATTAGATCCTTGGTCGAAAGTACATGGGACTGACAAAGGAATCCTACAATCGATGTTGATTGAGGGGGCACCATGGAATGATTGCCACCATCGTTCCCTTCTTCCAGATTATGAAGAAGATACTCAACATGACCTTTATCACCCTTCAGTTTTTGAATTCCTATCAAATACTGTAAATACGGTGGATTCCGAGCAAAACTTATCCAATATTGAAGAGACTATAGCCATAAATATCTCGACTAAAACAAATGTTGTAGAGAATATTTATGTCGACAAAGGTTGTTCTCCTTTAGAACTGGAAATATATAACGCTCTTTTTCGCGAGTTCATAGATGTCTTTGCTTGGTCATATGATGAAATGCCAGGCATTGACTTGAGTATCGTTGAACATGAAATTAAGATGCTTCCTGATGTCAAACCAGTAAGACAACGGCTTCGGCAGGTGCACCCCAAGGAAGCCGCTGCCATTAAAGCAGAAGTTGAAAAGCTTCTCCATGCTGGTTTCATCTACCCGGTTCCTCTAACCGATTGGGTATTGAATATTGTCCCTGTTATGAAGAAACAAGGGACAATTAGAGTGTGTGTCAACTATAGGGATGTAAGCCAAGCTTGTCCGAAGGACAACTACCCTACACCCTTCATCGACCAGATAATTGATGAATGCGCCGGATGTGAAATCTTTTCATTTATGGATGGATTTTCTGGGTATAATCAAATAAATATCCGCCCACAGGACCAGTCAAAGACTGCATTTATTTTTCCGTGGGGCACATTCGCTTATCAAAAATTACCCTTTGGTTTAAAGAATGCAGGGGCGACATTTCAGAGGGCAATGAATTATGCCTTCCATGACATCAAGAACATCGTTCAACCATATCTCGACGACCTTCCGGCTCATTCACAAAAGCGGACTGATCATCCACAGCATTTAAGAGCGATATTTCTACGTTGCCGACACTACAAGATAAGACTCAATCCACACAAATGTGTGTTTTGCGTCGGTTCTGGTCATTTACTGGGCTTTGTAGTCTCTAAGGATGGGATTCGTCTCGACCCTTGCAAGGTTCAGGCAACCATTAATTTGCCTCCACCTTCAAATTTGCTTCAGATTCAGAAACTCCAAGGGAAAGCAAACTTTCTGAGGAGGTTCATTCCAAATTACGCAGAACTTACTAAAGGTTATACTCATCTTTTGAAAAAGGATATACCTTTTGTCTAGGATCAGGTGGCGCAAGCTTCCTTTGATGCTCTAAAAGATTCTCTAGTAAAAGCATCGTTAATGTATGCCCCAGACTATCAAAGAGATTTTAACATGTATCTGGCTGCAGCGGATACGACCATTGCGATGGTTTTAGTTCAAGAAGTCGATGGAATTGAACATCCTATATATTATTTAAGTAAAAACTTAAATGATACAGAAAGCAAATATTCTTATGTTGAAAAACTAGCGCTTGCGGCTGTTCAAGCGATTCAAAGATTTCAACATTATGTCCTCTTTCGGAAAACTACCATTTTATCAGATTGCAACCCCATGACTTATATACTATCGCGACAGTTGCTGGGGGGCAAATATTCAAAACGGATAGCGATCCTTCAAGAGTTTGATCTGGAATTTGTAAAATCCAAATCAAAGAAATCTCTAGTTTTCGCAGAATTATTGTGCGATCTCCCATCGTCGTCCAACGATGAAACATCCGAAGAATCAATCGTGGACGAGAGTTTGTTTCCGATATCTACAAGCAATGAGTGGTATGGAGATATCATAATTTATCTCCAAACCCAAAATTTCAGGCCTAACACTTCTCACTCTGAACAGAAACATATACGATACCAAGCAAAAGACTACATGATCGTCGGTGATACACTTTACCGTCGTGGCATCGATACAGTTCTGAGGAGGTGCCTCACCCATGAGGAGGCCGAAAAATCTCTGAATGAGTGTCATTTGGGCGCGTGTGGGGGTCATCAATCTGGATATGCAACAGCACAAAAAATCTTACGAGCAGGATACTTCTAGCCAACAATGTTCAAAGATTGCATAACTGCAGTCAGAAGTTGCCATGCTTGTCAAATTTTTGACAGCAAAACCAGAAGACCACCCGCACCTTTGCAGCCACTAGTTGTTGTTGGGCCTTTCGCCAAATGGGGCATCGATTTCATGCAATGTAACCCCACCTTGACCGGGGGGCATGGGTATATTATAGTCGCCGTTGACTATTTTACCAAATGGGTCGAGGCGATGCCTAAATTAGATAACACTGGTGAAACAACTGCCCTTTTCTTTTTCAATCATGTAGTCGCCAGGTTCGGCGTACCACAGGCCATAGTTACAGATCATGGATCGCATTTTCGCAATCACATGATGGTTGAATTAGCTGCCAAGCTAGGGCTATCTCACGAAAGCTCTACCCCATATTATCCGCAAGCCAACGGGCAAGTTGAAGCAATCAACAAGGTCCTAAAGCGTATGTATCAAAGGATGATCGGAGTTCACAAAAGAAGGTGTCACCTAATCCTGTACTCGGCCTTGTGGTCTTATCGAACATCGGTAAAGAATGCGACTGGGTTCACACCTTTCCAACTGGTGTATGGCCTGGAGGCAGTCTTACCAGTCCAGTGCGAAATTTCATCTCTTAAACTCGCAATCGACCTCCTCCCCGA
Organism: Pinus tabuliformis; assembly: GCA_031772625.1. Taxonomy (NCBI): domain Eukaryota; kingdom Viridiplantae; phylum Streptophyta; class Pinopsida; order Pinales; family Pinaceae; genus Pinus; species Pinus tabuliformis. The sequence continues at coordinate 1,564,932,228 of CM062804.1, forward strand.
AACTTCAGAAGAAGAGGCCCGTTTCTTGGAATTAATCCAATTGGATGAAACTCGTCGTGATGCCGCTTTGGCTAACGAAGCCCATAAGAAACGAGTCAAGGCGCAGTTCGACAAGAATGTCAAACCCCGTGTCTTCTCAGAAGGTGACTTGGTCTTGCTTTACAACCAAGAATCCGACAAATTGGGAGCAGGTAAATTTAATTCTTTATGGATGGGCCCCTATATTGTTAAACAAGTGTTAGCAAAAGGAGCCTACGAGTTAATGGATTATGACGGAATTCCACTGGCACAACCTCGCAATGGTTTGTACCTCAAGCGTTACTATGCTTAAATAGTAACCTGTGTGCTTTTGTTGTATTTTGTTTTCGCTAAAGTGGTTGTTTTGGTCGAGTAATCCACCTTTTTACATTTATTGCAGATGTCGAACCTTTCTGAGACATGTGTGGGATATGCTGACGGAGCGAGTCATAGTTCGCAGAACCTGTCCTCCGCGGCCTGGGCCATTTTTGATCCAAGCGGCGAGTTAGTGAGTTTCAGAGGTGTGTGTATTGGGCAATCAACGAATAATATCGCTGAGTATAGCGCGTTGATAGAACTACTCTCTGATGCCATTACCCATGGTATACGCCGACTAATCGTTAGGCTAGACTCGCAACTCGTGATACTACAACTCAATGGTATATATTCCGTCCGCAATCCAGCTATTTATCGTATGTTTCTAAGGGTTAAGATTTTGGAAAGACAGTTTGATTCAATTCAATACCAACATATTTCCAGAAACTTAAACACATTAACCTACTCATTAGCAAACTATGTGTTAGATAGACATTTGCGACACTTATAAAAAGAAATGCATCATCAATGTTATACAAGTGGATCATATAACTCAACCAGAATAAACCCCGAAAATCAATATATATATATAGATATATATATATATATATATATATATATATATATATATATATATATATATATATATATATATATATATATATATATATATATAAGCTGTTTATCGTTTACATGTAATGTTTTGTAACCAAGACAAAAATTGGTCGCATAACCCAAAAACTCAAAAATGCTAGGGGGCATCCTAGCCTAGCGATGCTCATGATAGCACGTCACGGCCTGTGCAATCATGCGCAAGAGACGAGTCCATCGTCTAGGCACACCAGTGGTATGCCACTGCAACTGTAAAGGTAACTCGTCGATCCGTACATCCGGAATACCGAGAGTAAGGCTCTCAACCTGCTCCTGCACAGCTGTAAGGGTCTCAGCCACGTCAAGGTCGCAAAGAATAACCCTCCCAGCAGGCTCCCCTGCTGGGGCAGCGACTGGCGCCCTCATGCGAACTGCTGGGCGAACAGGACCAACATCTGCATGCACACAAGGGTTTGATTAAAGTCTTGACACAGAAACATTATGAATAAAAACAGTAAACAATGATATGGTCGAAGATTTTTACCAATAGCGCCCCACTGTTCGCCTTCCGGTAGTACCAAATCCGGATCACCTCGGAAATCCATGCCAACATATGGGTACTCGGAATAGACCATCTCCTTGTTGTTGGGAAAAGTATCCAATACGGAATGACCCTATCCCACTCTAAGGGTGATAGTACCTCAGCAACAACCGAATGCAAAGCTATTCAAGATTACTTCTTTATGAGATGTAAGAGAGAGGAGGAAGAGATCCAATAACCGTTATCTTCCGCTAATGATTGATCCAATCTTCCCTCTTTGCTGCTTGCTCCCAGCTCCTTGCTCTTTCACTGGCCCAGCTACACAAAGATCCTGCAAAAGCACAAGAAAGGGAAACTACAAGAAACATACATTCATAATTGATTCAAGGATTAGAATAAATCAAATATACAAGCATCAATACACCATTGAGACACATGCATATAGAAGAACCTCAAATGCTTTATTAATGGAAGAAGTAAAGTTCTGAGAGTGTTACAACCATAAGAGGCCCAATCCAGCAACACCTCCCAGCAGAAAGAAATCTTCTCTTCACCTCCTTCAAAGCAATCACCCAATAGTTCTATGCACAAACCAACATCACTTCCTTACATTCACAAAATTCCAGACTCCCTAGACCTCATGAGAGAGCTCTATATATAGGAGTTTTGGAGAAAGGATGAGTCAGCTTGAGGCTGGCATGAAGCTGACTAGTGTCCTCTCCCACTTCAGTTATACTTCAGTTCTTGAGTCCACTTGGAGTTTCTTGCTTCCACTTGGAGATCTAGATCCTCTTACTCATCACAAGGCAAATTCCCTGATCCAAGTGTCATTTTGGAAGCTTCCTGGGCATTTGACACCTTGCAGAATGACTGTGCCACTTGGCCAATCTCGCCCAGCGCAGGTAGCCTTCATTGCTTTTGACATTCAGTGCAGGTACAGAGTGGAGCAATTGACATTCAGCGCAGATGCTCAGTGGAGCAGCTGACATGATCCAGAAATAGCTTGTTTTTGAGTGTTTTCAGGTGGAGAACTGATTTTCAGTGCTGTGGTTTGCTGACCTTGTTCCTCTAGGGGTAGGAACAACATGTTTAGGGACTTTGGATCCCTTGGATTATCGACATTTCATGCTTCATTCTGTTAGGCACAAAAATGTCTATAACAGTTTCCCCCTAAAGTATGAGGTCGTTTATCGGGTGAAATGCTTTATCAGGAGGATCCGAAGTTCATTCAATCGCTGAGAGGTGCCCTGTAATAAAATAAAATACAATACATTATTTTTCATTCTGCTTTCATGATCTAGCTGAGGCGGGCATTCCCATGCTCATCTTTATAAATTCATTTTGGTACATAGAACAAACGATCATCTGGTGGTAGACTGATAATTCTCTGCTGAAATTATCATCCTTTGAGTAGGATGATCATCTGCTGCAATGATGTACATAACAAATGTCTTTATATTTCCTGAATATATATCGCAGCCCAGATGGATGAAACTAGATCCGGGGTCTTCAAACTCGTTCGATCTTCACTCTAAGTACAAGTTGATCCATGTGAGAATTGCGTTGAAGTCGAACATGGAAAGACATCGCTTGATTACCGGTCAATAATGTAAACCGTTAACAAGCGTGAGAGGAATCACCAATAATGAAAATGACCCTCAAGGTACTGTAGTACAATTCACATGGTGTGAATAAAGGACTTGGCGTCGAACACCACGCAAAATCTTCTGGTCGAAGGTCATTGATGTATACCTGTCGCCGGAAGTGAGAAACTTGCCATTGAGGCATGCAAGCTTCAAAGTACTGGGGGGGGTGTTCCTAGATCAACTTCTTGGATAATGAGCTGAAGTCGACAAGAAGCGATCCGTCAAAGGAGGGCCTTAATGAATCCCACATCAGTGACACGGAACGGAGCTAATGATTTTAGTGGAGGTACAAACAATCTGTGAAATATGATTCAGGGTGGCAATCATGGGTGGATGAAGGATAATGTATGGCAGTGGATGGGACACGGTTGACTCTTTCTGAACACATCTCTTGAACATATAACGACACTGATGTGATGGATCGGTAGCATTACCCCAAATGTGGATGGTTTGGCGAGGACCATGGTGATGAGACCGGTGAATGAAACAACCCAACCCGATGTGATACGGATGACAAAGTGTCATGTTCAAGAGCGACTTGCTACCATTAAAGCTTTGAGGTTCTCCCAATTTTTCCCCAGTCATTCCTGACCAGTACCTCTTTATTTTTGTCAAGCTTGAGGAGGATAACATATGCTTGTTCTATAACCTACCCTTCGGGCAAGCCCATCGCTATGTTTTAACGAGCCTAGCGATAGGGAAACTCGTTCTCGTCTAAAGACAAGTTTGTCACTATTTAATCATTTTAACGAGTCTAACGACAAGGAAAACTCGGTCCTTTTCATTTTTAGAGAGTCTGAAAAGGTACAGAAAGTTAACTCCAAAATTCCTTTTTCGTCATCTAATCCCTTAAGTCCGAAAAAGTATAAAACAATATAGAAGGGATGAGTTTTCGATAGTTTTAACGAGCCGAACAAAACAAGCGCTCGATCTTTTTGTGCAATAATCCCTCAAGTCCAAAAAGATTAAAATCTAGAGGAGGGATAGCTCTTCCGGTCATTTTAACGAGCTGGAAGGCCAAAACTCGGCAAACTTTTCATATTTTATGAGTCAGGAGAAAATAGCTCAAAGAAGACTCGCCTTTCGAGGAACAAGTGATAAACAGGGATAGCAGCAGATTCCAGGTATAGGTTGGAATTTTCCAATCACGGCAGTGTCACAAGGATGCCTAGGTGAAATCACTCTTCGCAGCTGTTCCTCAAAATAGGTAAACAATCATATGGAGGTGAACGATTGGCCAAATGAAATGGAGGTGGTGGGTGCAAACACGACCAAGGCTTTTATGGCTAATAAATTTACGATCACAATGGTTATTTACCGGAATAGGTTCATTTTTTAATGAGCTTAAACTCTGGAGGAAACTCTTGCTCACGCTTTTCTATTTTTTAACGAGCATAAATTCCACGGTAAAACTCCTCGATCTTATGTTTATTTTTTAACGAGCATGAACTATGTGCTAAAACTGCTCGGATCTCGCTTTTATATTTTTTAACGAGCATAAATTCCGCGGTAAAACTGCTCGACCATATGGTCAAATTTTGATTTTTTACCATTACTAGCTTTTCTCTTTTCAAATATAGTACTGCTTTTCAATTGCTGCAACAAACTTTGTTAGAAATGAATAATATTTGCAAGAAAATGAGACTATAACCCTAATATTTCACTTTAAACTGTGTAAAAAGCCATTAAAAGGTGTTTTTACCTCTCATTTACCATTTCATTTGCATTTGGTTTGTTGGAGCTCTGGAGGTGCCTCTTCCCCCTTGATTTTCACCAGCTGATTCCAGGAGATTCTGCGGACGATTTTCGGCGCCGTCTGGACCAGGTAGGAGCTAAACCCTAGCTCTTTCTTTTCACGGTTTCATTTTCCTGTTTTTTTTCCTGTTTTCTGGTCTTTCTGAGCCCCTGGGGTTTTGCCAGGGCGCCCTAGGTTCAGCGCAGGTTCCCCATTCGAAACCTGCATTGAAGGTCAATCTGCCTTAAGGCAGTCTGACCCTCAGCGCAGGTAGGGGACCTTCTGCCTGCGCTGGGCTCAAAAAGACTGAGTTTTAAGGTTATTTTTTGATGATTTTTTCGCCAGTTTTTCATCAAAATCAGGAACTTACTCTTTCTCTTGTTTGCTTTGCAGGGAACTCTTGAACAAAATGTCCCTTACATGGCGAGAACGAGAACATGAAGAGGAGGACATGATTGCCCTCCATGACCCGGTCACGGTGAACGCGCTGCGGAACTGTGGCCTGCTGAAGTTCTTCTGTATCTCTAGCATGAGAGCAAAGATTTCTTTACTGCAGTACATGCTTGATGTTTGGGATCCTGTTAACCAAAAAGACCATCCCCTTGACCATAGAGGACATGTACTTCTTGACTGGATTGTCAAGACGAGGTGCCCCCATTTCCTTATCAGGTACGGCCCGGGGGACTGATTCCACCAGAGATTATGTCTGCCAGTATTGTAGGGAAGGTTCTCAGCCGAGCAGAGACGGCAAGATTGTTATCCGTGAGATTACTGATCGGGCTCTCAGGTCCATTCTATTCACTATTGGTAGGATGGCCGGCAGCGCAGCTCTACATGTTGCCAACAGGTCTTATATGCAGCACGCCTTGGAGTGTCTCCAACCGAAAGTATTCAACTGGTGTGATGCAGTACTTGTTCAGATGAAAAGTCAATTGACCAAGGTAAAGGACGGGAAGCTGAAGAACTTTGGATTTGGTTCTATTCTGACTGCCTTCGCCTTGGAGAAAATTCCACTGATGCAGCCTCAGTACATCATACTTGACTTGCCTTCTCCGACCGAGCCACGCATGCAGAGGTGGGTTGACCACATGTCTAGGCATGCAGGTCAACCTCAGATTACTTTTACTGAGGCCTTCTTTAGGTGGTTCGAGCGCCAGGAGATGGCGTTTTCCAAGTATCCATATGTGGGTATGGATTTTCGAGGTGATCCGGATTTGGTGCTACCAGATGGTGAGCAGTGGGGAGCCATTGGTAAACTCCTTGACCATATTACTGTTTATTGTTCTTACTCATAATGTTGTTGTGCTTTATTCTATCAAGACTTTTAATTGTACTCTTGGGTGCATGCAGATATTGGTCCTGTTCGTCCAACAGTTCGTCCGAGATCGTTGGCTGCTGACCCGGCAGGGGAGCCCGCTAGGAGAGTTGTTATTCGCGATCTTGACAACACTGAGACCCTTACAGCTGTGCAGGAGTAGGTTGAGAGCCTTACTCGTGGCCTTCCGGATGTACAGATTGACGAGTTACCTTTACAGATGCAGCGGCATACCATTGGTGTGCCTAGATGATGGACTCGTCTCTTGCGCATGATTGCACAGGCCGTGACGTACTATCATGAGCACCACTAGGCTAGGGTGCCCCCTAGAATCTTTTTGAGTTTTTAGGTCATATGACCAATTTTGTCTTGGTTACAGAACATTATGTATGAACTTACATAAACAGCTTATATATTTTGATTTTCTGGTTTTATTCTGGTTGATTTACGTGATCCATATGTACAATTTTTGATGATGTGTCCTTTTTATAAATGTTGCAAATGTCTATCTAACACATAGTTTGCTAATGAGTCAGTTAATGTGTTTAAGTTTCTTGAAATATGTTGATATTGAATTGAATCAAATCGTCTTTCCAAGATCTTAACCCTTAGGAACATGCGATAAATAGCTAGATTGCGAACAGAATATATACCATTGAGTTGTAGTATTACGAGCTGTGAGTCTAGCCTGACAATTAGTTGGCGTATGCCACGTGTGATGGCATCAGAGAGTAGTTCTATCAACGCGCTATACTCAGCGATGTTATTCGTTGATTGCCCAATACATACACCTCTGAAACTTACTAACTTGCCGCTTGGATAAAAAATGGCCCAGGCTGCGGAGGATAGGTTCCGCGAACTACGACTTGCTCCGTCGGCATATCCAACACATGTCTCCATAAGGTTTGACATCTGCAACGAACGAAAAAAGCGGATCACTCGACCAGAACAAACATTTTAGCGAAAACAAAATACAACAAAAGCATGCAGGTTACTATTTAAGCATAGTAACGCTTGAGGTACAACCCGTTGCGGGGCTGCGCCAGTGGAATTCCATCGTAATCCATTAACTCGTAGGCTCCTTTTGCTAACACCCTTTTAACAATATAGGGGCCCATCCATAAGGACTTGAATTTACCTGCTCCCAACTTATCGGATTCTTGATCATAAAGCAAGACCAAATCACCTTCTGAGAAGACACGGGGTTTGACATTTTTGTCGAACTGAGCCTTGACTCGGTTCTTATGAGCTTCTTTAGCCAAAGCGGCATCACGACGGGTTTCATCCAACTGGATTAATTCCAAGAAACGAGCCTCTTCTTCTGAACAGGGGTCGAGACGAATCCCATCTTTAGAGACTACAAAGCCAAGTAAACGACCAGAATCGACGCAAAACACACATTTGTGCGGATTGAGTCTTATCTTGTAGTGTCGGCAACGTAGAAATATCGCTCTTAAATGCTGCGGATGATCAGTCCGCTTTCGCGAATGAGCCGGAAGATCGTCGAGATAAGGTTGAACAATGTTCTTGATGTCATGGAAGGCATAATTCATTGCCCTCTGAAATGTCTCCCCTGCGTTCTTTAAACCAAAGGGTAATTTTCGATAAGCGAATGTGCCCCACGGACAAATAAATGCAGTCTTCGACTGGTCCTGTGGGCGGATATTTATTTGATTATACCCGGAAAATCCATCCATAAATGAAAAGATTTCACATCCGGCGCATTCATCAATTATCTGGTCGATGAAGGGTGTAGGGTAGTTGTCTTTCGGACAAGCTTGGTTTACATCCCTATAATCAACACACACTCTAATCGTCCCTTGTTTCTTCATAACAGGGACAATATTCGATACCCAATCGGTTAGAGGAACCGGGTAGATGAACCCAGCATGGAGAAGTTTTTCAACTTCCGCCTTAATGGCAGCGGCTTTCTTCGGGTGCACCTGCCGAAGCCGTTGTCTTACTGGTTTGACATCAGGATACATTTTAATTTCATGTTCAACGATGCTCGAGTCAATGCCTGGCATTTCATCATATGACCAAGCAAAGACATCTCTAAATTCGCGAAAAAGAGCGTTATATATCTCCAGTTCTGAAGGGGAACAACCTTTGCCGACATAAATATTCTCTACAACATCTGTTTTAGTCGAGATATTTATGGCTATAGTCTCCTCAATATTGGATAGGTTTCGCTCGGAATCCACCGTATTTACAGTATTCGTTAGGAATTCAAATACTGAAGGGTGATAAAGGTCACTTTGAGTATCTTCTTCATATTCCGGAAGAAGGGAACGATGGTGGTGATCATTCCATGGTGCCCCCTCAATCATCATTGATTGTAAGATTCCTTCGTCAGTCCCATGTACTTTCGACCAAGGATCTAATGGGGTTCCATATTCTCTAGATCTATCTACCCAAACGCTTGACGAGCGTTCATTTGGGCTCGCCTCCCATGCTTGAAACATTGATTGCTACAATATTTCTAAAGGGCTTGGGGGCAAAACCATTGAATGATCCATGTTGACCTTCGTGGAAGATATCATGTTGCAGGTTGCTACAAATGGTACATTTCCTGTATAAATAGGAGGTGGTAGCGTGAAAGTTCCCATCAATGTGGGGTCTTTCAATAATCCTACTCCGATATCTTGAATTGAATGGTTGCTCTCATGGATCATGGGAATGCTTCCTGTAACTTGTGAACCATTAGGGAGGAAATTCTATTGGTCGACGATCGTAATCCCTCCTTCAAATGGGAATGCGATCTTCCTAAAATAAGTCGACACGACAGCTGCCATGGCATAAATCCATGGTCTACCTAGTAGGATGTTATAGTCAAGATTTCCATCAATGACTTCTACATCAATTTCTACTGTTTTTCCTCCTATTTCAACTTTCAAGTTATTAAGGATACCGTAAGGGGTATAAGTCCTTCCGTCGAAAGCTTTTAATGTCGTCGAAGATCGCGACAAGGTTGGAGATCCTAAAGTTTTCCAGCAACTCATTGACATAATACATGTCGAGGCTCCCTCATCAATTATTGTTCTGTGAACAGTTTTGTTGAGTGCTTTCACTTGAATAAGGAAAGCTAGCTGAGCTGGTAACTGAGGATCATATCCTTTGTGATCAAAGGATACAAGATTGGAATCCTTAGGATCAACCCCACCAATTGCCGATAACAACGCCTGCCTTTGGGTTGGACAATTTTGTAGCACTTCAAGAGTCGACATAGCGGATGGCGATTGGGCCAAATCTTCCACTATGTTATAATGCTGCGCCGCTCTGGCGCGAGGATTAAATGTCGACTTGTGTACTACACCCTTTGGCGGTTTTATTGTTAATTCAGGGATGGTGGGTGTTATACCTTCTGTCGAAGTTGTTGTCGAACTACTTGGTTGATCTTTACCTTTTTCGTTCGACAGTTGAGGATTCCCATAATCTTTGTTCCTTGTCGAAATCAAAGCATCATTCTGCTGTTTCGAAACCGACAACATAAGGACTTGCGACGGGGAAGCATTTCCACTATCAACCTGATTTTGACCTGGGTTGGGAAACGGATCAGTTAACACAGCTGATGTTTGGGAACTTTTAAAGAACCTCTTTAACTCAGCTTTGAATGGGCAATTCTTTGTGTTATGATCCTTATCATCACATATTAGACATGGATAATTTTGTTTCCCTTTGCCAGGAGGGTTTGAAGAATTTTTTCCAGGGGATGACTCACCCTGTTTCTTCTTCTTCCCTTTGTTTTGTTTCTTCTTGCTTCCTGGTTGATTGGTTTCTTTGCCTTTATCTTCGATACAGCATTTACTTCCGAAGCAAGAATTTCTTCTTTTGCATTTTGATCCGAATTCTTACGGGCTTTCTTTGACGAAGCCTTTATCGATTTCGCGTTTGCTGTGCCAATCACGCCATCACCGGCATGAGAGTCACTATTTGATTTAGGAGGGGGAGGAATTGAAAACTCTGGTCTAGGGGCGTTAGGTATTTTGTCATAGAGTGTGCCGGACTAAGTATAAACTAAGTCCAAATATTGTGCACGAGCAATCACTTGCTCCTCTGTTACGACTCCCCCCTTGGCCACATCTTCCGTAATAGCCGGAAGTAACGACTTTATAAACCATTCAGCTAATAGCTGATCGGGAACATATGTTTTCACCATCCTACGACGACGACGCCACTCATGTATATGATCAGATATATGGGTAGCAGTTGTCTTTTTGAAGTTGGTTAATATTTCTGTTCCCGTTTCATACCTTATCGGTAATTGAAAATGGGTCAAGAAAGTTGTGGCTAGGGAACTAAAATTGTCGAAAGAGGCTCTTGGCAATTCAATATACCATTTAGCCACTGGACCTGTCAATGTCTTCTGAAAAAGGCGAAGTCTTATCGAATCGTCGTTAAGGGTGTTCGACGAACACCACAGATGAAAAGTCATCACGTGATTCGATGGGTCTTCACCTGGATTTCCATTGAATTTAGGAATGTCAGACGGAAGTTTATGAGGAATCGCTGGCCACCAAGGGGCATAAGAAATCAGATCGTTGGTTAAACGGTGTAAATCGGGTAACTCTAAAGTTGCCACGAATGGTAACTGTTGATTCAGGTTAGGCGAAGCGTAACCAGGGTACGATGGAATCGCTTGAGCAGTGGGTCTTTGCATACCAGCATAATGTAATTGATGTTGGTATGACTGATACGGTTGGTGGAATTGACCACTGTAAAGTGGTTGGTTTTGACCATTTTGGATATACGGTTGTCCACTATTCGCAAAGATTTGCTGCTCAGAACCTTGGTACACTTGCTGGAACTGCGGTTGTTGGTATTTTACAAGCCATGGTTGTGACGCCATGTTCTGTTGTGCCATGCTAACCATTGGACCAAGATGTGGGGTAATTGTACCCGTTTGTACTTGTGTCGTCCCACCAGTTGGCAATTGCGGTTGTGACCCATGGTCAAGCGACTGTTGCATTACAACCTGAGAAATCTGAGGTTGACATGTAACAGGTATCGCTTGAACTTGAGACACAGTTACAATAGCCGGTGTGGTTGGGATATTCGTCACAGGTACACACTGTTGCATAGAATATACAATCCTTGGTTGTTGAGGTAGCATAGGTACCCAACTACTTGATGCAATTCCAGTATAACCTGAATACTGTTGAGAACTGCCATATGGATATCCTCCTGGAGGAGGTAATGAAAGGGCATACTACCCTCCATATGGTAGCAATCCGGAACTCAGAGGGATTGCTAATCCTTGAGGACTAGATGGCCCAAATTGACCTCCATGAGGATCAATCTGTCGAGTTTCAACATAAGAATTACCGGGTATTACTCTGGATGAACAAACTGGAACAGACCATACTATCGAAATAGTCCCTTGGTGAACTCCTTCTAGTTGTTGAGAGCTAGTTGGGACAGTTGGTATGCCGGCAAACATCGTTGGAGTGACGGCAGGGGCTTCTGCTGTCACTGTGTCATTTGACACAGTCCTAGATGATGACAGTTGTTCAGACATTTTAAGTCTATCCAATAGATTGCCTAGCGATTCTACAGGGACTTCCACTTGTGGTGGATTAACCTCTGATGAAGGAAAGAGAGTGACCCCTACTCCAAAATGAGTTGGAGTACTTGCTTGCGGATCCTCTGCAATTTCCTTTATCGCAATCAAACCCGGTGGAAGAGGAAGACCGTCAGGTCCGTAAAATATTTCTGGTGCCGAAGAAGTGGTTGCTTCGACAGCGACAGTTGTTTGAGGAACAAAACTTTCTGGACCGGTTACAGATGGAACTGGTTTAGTTACACAAGTATTTGCCCCCAGACTAGGATCAATATTACTGTCCTTCTGTGGCTGTTGAACTTCTTCTATAGAGGCAGGGTTTCCAGAAATGTAAGGAGTAACCGGAACCTCGGATGCAGTTGGAACACTTGTTCTAACTTTCAAAGGAGATTTTGAACCGGTTAAACGAGTTTGCTTTGCCCGTACTATTTTCGATTCCGGGGACAAAGACGGTTGACTCGTAAGCCTCCGCGAACGACGGGGTTTCAATTGATTTTCTTCCACGATTGTGGATTACTCGATCAACTAAAATATTAAAAGGGGAAATTTGTGTTCCGAATTGAATGAATTTTATTAGACGCTTTTAGACACAACTTGCTTTTTCACTTTTTAAGAGTCGAGAAAAAGCTAAAGATGACTCTAGTCTCCTTCGATGTATTAATGAGCCCGAAGTGACAAATGCTCGGTTGGACTTTTTCAGTTATAGAGTTTGAAAAAGGCCAAAAGAAACTGCTCTGGAGATCTAGGCAGAGGGTGTGCCAAACCTTTCGCAAAACCACAGAATACGTTTTACAGTACGAGTGGTCGATCTTCGTGAATGCTGTGTTCACTGCATTGCGATCAGTAGGGCGGCCGACACGGTTTCCTATGGATAAAGGCTTTATTCCTATAGGGGTCTCCCAATATATACGCGACGGTACGTGGGAGCACAAGTCCGTATTAGTGCCACCGACTCTCAGGAGGAATCACCCACCTTCGTCGAGATCGACAGTCACTACGTTTAACGACGCCGGAACACGTCTCTAGCTTAGACCTCTAGATGTTTGCGTTATGTTTCAAAGCGTTGTTAGGTTCATTCAATATATTTTAAGTTGATCTTTTTAAAGTTTGCCTTTCAAGGTTCACCACGAGATGTATTGATACAAATTCCTAAATGCAGTCTAAGATGAGAAGCAAGCTTTTTTCAATCTTTTCAACTTATGAAAATCTTAACTACTGAGGGAAAAGAGAGACAAAATATTTTCACACAGATCAAAGAGCACTCGCTAATGCACTTTTTCCCTAAATCAACATACAAACTTATATGCAAAATGCAAAGATGCAGGTATTTCTTTTCTCTTTCTTAATGTTTGTGCGATACAAAAAGAAAGCTGTTGTATAATTTCGAATTCAATTTCAAGCGAAAGCAAACAAGCTTGTCCAAAATCAAAAGACACCTTAAGATTTACTTGTTTCGACACTAGAAATATATAAACTCAAACCAAATGATGAAAGCAAAACTCAATCAGCTATGAACAGCAAACAAACTAACTCTTAAGATCAAAACGACACTTTATCACAGGTCTAGATCTAAGAGGCCACAACAAGACTAGTTCACTTTCGTTATGGGAAACTGTAAATGTTACAAGAAATACACAAAGAACAAACACAATTTCTTTATACAAACGAGGCGGAATAGTGACAAGGAAAGTTGGTTTCAGATAGGCACACTGACTGGTAACACACAGCAAAAAAACAAGAGTGAAAACAGGGCAAGAAACAGCAGGAAACCCCAGTAGCACAAGGCAAGACTGGTCCAGCGCAGGTGGGACACTGTCTGTTTGACCTTCAACGCAGGTAGCCCCTTCGAGAACTGTGCTGAAATGCAGAAAACCTTTGTACAGCCTGCACTGAAGAACGAAACTTTCGTTTCTCTTGGTTTCCGGGTCACAGATTGCTCAAAAATTCACAATTTTTGCTCAAATCAGAAGCTATCAGTCAAGGACACACTAAGGGATGACAAGGAGGATGAAAAGCTATCACTAAGAGCTTATTAGAGTCCTTGTGGATTAGCTCTTCAAATCATAAACTTGCCCAGAAACTGAGCTAGAGTAGCTGCCCTCTACTTTGCATTTGAAAGATCCAAATGCAGTTCGATTCGGTACTCCCTTTGTTTATGAAATGAATAGCAAAAACACAAACAACCAACAAGATATGTTCCCTAGTGGAGTCGCCAATTTGTTGTTGGGAAAAGTATCCAATACGGAATGACCCTATCCCACTCTAAGGGTGATAGTACCTCAGCAACAACCGAATGCAAAGCTATTCAAGATTACTTCTTTATGAGATGTAAGAGAGAGGAGGAAGAGATCCACTAACCGTTATCTTCCACTAATGATTGATCCAATCTTCCCTCTTTGCTGCTTGCTCCCAGCTCCTTGCTCTTTCACTGGACCAGCTACACAAAGATCCTGCAAAAGCACAAGAAAGGGAAACTACAAGAAGCATACATTCATAATTGATTCAAGGATTAGAATAAATCAAATATACAAGTATCAATACACCATTGAGACACATGCATATAGAAGAACCTAAAATGCTTTATTAATGGAAGAAGTAAAGTTCTGAGAGTGTTACAACCATAAGAGGCCCAATCCAGCAACACATCCCAGCAGAAAGAAATCTTCTCTTCACCTCCATCAAAGCAATCACCCAATTGTTCTATGCACAAACCAACAGCACTTCCTTACATTCACAAAATTCCAGCCTCCCTAGACCTCATGAGAGAGCTCTATATATAGGAGTTTTGGATAAAGGATGAGTCAGCTTGAGGCTGGCATGAAGCTGACTAGTGTCCTCTCCCACTTCAGTTATACTTCAGTTCTTGAGTCCACTTGGAGTTTCTTGCTTCCACTTGGAGATCTAGATCCTCTTACTCATCACAAGGCGAATTCCCTGATCCAAGTGTCATTTTGGAAGCTTCCTGGGCATTTGACACCTTGTAGAATGACTGTGCCACTTGGCCAATCTCGCCCAGCGCAGGTAGCCTTCATTGCTTTTGACATTCAGCGCAGGTACAGAGTGGAGCAGTTGACATTCAGCGCAGATGCTCAGTGGAGCAGCTGACATGATCCAGAAATAGCTTGTTTTTGAGTGTTTTCAGGTGGAGAACTGATTTTCAGTGCTGTGGTTTGCTGACCTTGTTCCTCTAGGGGTAGGAACAACATGTTTAGGGACTTTGGATCCCTTAGATTATCGACATTTCATGCTTCATGCTGTTAGGCACAAAAATGTCTATAACACTCCTAATGCTCAAACCACCTGAAGAAGATATCAGTGAAAGAAATCTAAGATTGACCAGCATGCCTAGACATGTGATCAACCCATCTCTGCATGCGTGGATCGGTAGGAGAAGGCAAGTCGAGTGCAATATACTGAGGCTGCATCAATGGTATCTTCTCCAAGGCAAAGGCAGTCAAAATAGAACCAAATCCAAAGTTCTTCAGCTTCTCGTCCTTTACCTTGGTCAACTGACTTTTCATCTGAAGAAGTACTGCATCACACCAGTTGAATACTTTCGGTTGGAGACACTCCAAGGCGTGCTGCACATAAGATCTGTTGGCAACATGAAGAGATGCACTACCGGCCATCCTACCAATAGCATAAAAAACGGACCTGAGAGACCTGTTAGTAATCTCGCGGATAACGACCTTGCCGTCTCTGCTCGACTGAGATCCTTCCCTGCAATACTGGCGGACATAATCTCTCACGGAGTCATTCCCTCGGGCCGAACCTGAAAAAGAAATGGGGGCACCCCGCCTTGACAACCCAGTCAAGAAGTAAATGTCTACTATGGTCAAGGGGATGGATTTGCCCCTAATCTGGAATACTTGGTTGATAGGATCCCAAGCATCAAGCATATACTGCAGTAGGGAGATCTGTGATCTCATGCTAGAGATACGGAAGAACTTCAGCAGGCCAGAGTTCCGCAACGCGTTCACTGTGACAGGGTCATGGAGGGCAATCATGTCCTCTTCTTCATGTTCTCGTTCTCGCCATGTAAGGGTCATTTTGCTCAAAGGTCCCTGAAAAACAAACAAGAGAAAGAGTAAGATCCTAGATTTGATGAGAAACTGGCAAAATTTTCATCAAAAACTGTGCAACAAAACCAGTTTTCTGTGCCCAACGCAGCTAGCCAATATTCCACCTGTGTTGAAGGTCAAACTGCCTTAAGGCAGCTTGACATTCAGCACAGGTTTCGAGTGAACTAGCTGTGCTGATGGTAGAGTGCCCTAACAAAACCCCAGGTGCTCAGGAAGACAGGAAAACAGGCACAGAATGGAAAAATGAAACCATGAAAAGAAAGAGCTAGGGTTTAGCTCCTACCTGGTCTAGACGGTGCCGAGAATCGTCCACAGAATCTCCTGAAATCAGATGGTGAAAATCAAGGGGGAAGAGGCACCTCCAAAGCTCCAACAAACCAAGTTCAAATGAAATGGTAAAATGAGAGGTAAAAACACTTTTTAATTGCTTTTTACGTAGTTCAAAGCGAAATATTAGGGTTTTAATCTCATTTTCAAACAAATGTTATTCATTTCTAACTAAGTTTGATGCAGCAATTGAGAATACAGTACTATCTTTGAAAAGAGCAAAGCCAGTTATGGTAAAAATCAAAATTTGACCATATAAGATCGAGCAGTTTTAGCACACAGTTCATGCTCATTAAAAAATAAACGCAAGATTCGAGCAGTTTTAGCACACAGTTCATGCTCGTTAAAAAATAAATGCAAGATCTGAGCAGTTTTAACGCGTACTTCATGCTCGTTAAAAAATAAACATAAGCAATGTGCAAGTGTTTCCATCAGCGTTTAAGCTCATTTTAAAATAAAAAAAGAACCACCACCCGGTAAATAACCACTGTGAATGTAACCTTATCAGCCATTAAAGCCTTGGTCGTGTTTGCACCGTCACCTCCACTTTTCATTTGGCCGATCATTCACCTCCATATGTTTGTTTACCTATTTTGAGGAACAACTGCGAAGAGTGATTTCACCTAGCCATCCTTGTGACACTGTCGTGATTGGAAAATTCCAACCTGTACCTGGAATCAGCTGCTAACCCTGTTTATCACTCGTTCCTCAAAAGACGAGTCTTCTTTAAGCTCTTTTCAACTGACTCGTAAAATGTGAAAAGATTGCCGAGTTTTGGCCTTCCAGCTCGTTAAAGCGACCGGAAGTGCTATCCCTCCTCTAGATTTTAATCTTTTTGGACCCGAGGGATTATTTCACAAAAATATCGAGCGCTTGTTTTGTTCGGCTCATTAAAACTATCGAAAACTCATCCCTTTTGTATCGTTTTATACTTTTTCGGACTTAAAGGATTAGATGACGAAAAATGACTTTTGGAGTTAACTTTATGTACCTTTTCAGACTCTCTAAAAATGAAAAGGACGGAGTTATCCTTGTCGTTAGACTCGTTAAAATTACTAAATAGCAACAAACTTGTCTTTAGACGAGAACGAGTTTCACTATTGCTAGGCTCGTTAAAACATAGAGATGGGCTTGGCCGAAGGGCAGGTTATAGAACAAGCATATGTTATCCTCCTCAATCTTGACAAAAATAAAGAGGTACTGGTCAGCAATGACTGGGGAAAATTTGGTAGAAACTCAAGAAAACTTTGATGGTAGCAAGTCGCTCTTGAACATGACACTTTTCCTTCGTACCACAATCGGGTTGGGTTGTTTCATTCACCGGTCACATCACCATGGTATCGCCATACCATCCATATTTGGGGTAATGCTACCGATCCATCGCATCAGTGTCGCCATATGTTCAAGAGAAGTCGTTCAGAAAGAGTCAACCGTGTCCCATCCACTACCATACATTATCCTTCATCCTTTCATGACCGCCACCCTGAATCATATGTCACAGATCATTTTCACCTCCATCAAAATCATTAGCTTCGTTCCGTGTCACTGAAGTGGGATTCATTAAGGCCCTCCTTTGACGGATCGCTTCTTGTCAACATCAGCTCATTATCCAAGAAGTTGATCTAGGAACAACCCCTTCAGTACTTTGAAGCTTGCATGCCTCAATGGCAAGTTTCTCACTTTCGGCGACAGGTATACATCAATGACCTTCGACCGAAAGATTTTGCGTGTGTTCGACGCCAAGTCCTTTATTCACACCACGTGAATTGTACTGCAGTACCTTAAGGGTCATTATCATTATCGGTGATTCCTCTCGCGCTTGTTAACGGTTTACCTCATTGACCGGTAATCAAGGGATGTCTTTCCATGTTCGACTTTAGAAAAATTCTCACATGGATCGACTTGTACTTAGAGTGAAGATTGAACGAGTTTGAAGACCCCGGATCTAGTTTCATCCATCCGGACTGCGATATATATTTAGGAAAGATAAAGACATTTGACATGTACATCATTGCAACAGATGATCATCCTACTCAAAGGATGATAATTTCATCAAAATTATCAGTCTACCATCAGACGATTGTCTGTTCTATGTACAGAAAAATGAATTTATAAAGCTGAGCATGGGAATGCCCGCCTCAGCTAGATCATGAAAGCAGTATGAAAAATAATGTATTGTATTGTATCTTATTACAGGTCTCCTCCCAGCATTGGATGAACTTCGGACCCTCCTGGATAAAGCATTTCACCCGATAAACGGCCTCATACTTTAGGGGGCAACTGTTATAGAAATTTTTGTGCCTTATAGCATTGAGCATGAAATGTCCATAATCTAAGGGATCCAAAGTCCCTAAACATGTTGTTCCTACCCCTAGAGGAACAAGGCTAACAAACCACAGCAATTCACAGAAGTTCTCCACCAGAAACTGCTCAAAAACAAGTCAATTCAGGATCATGTCAATGGCTCCACTGGCTGTCTGCGCTGAATGTCAATGGCTCCACTGGCTACCTGCACTGAATGTCAAAGCTAACACTGGCTACCTGCGCTGAGCGAGAGTGGACATGTGGCAAGCTCATTTCTCAAGGTGTCAAAACCCAAGAAGCTTCCAAAATGACAGTTGCCTCAGGGAATTCGACTGGTGATGAGTAACAGGTTCCAAATCTCCAAGTGGAAGCAAGAACCTCCAAGTGGAATCAAGAACTGACAGAGGGAGAGGACACTAGTCAGATCTCAAGCTGACTCATCCTCTCTCCAAACATCTATATATGGATCTCTCCTCCATGAGATCGAGAGGTTGGAATTTTGTTATTGCAAAGAATTGCTGTTGGTTTGAGACTGGAATCATTGGGTGCTTAATGCTTTGAAGGGAGGTGAAGATAGGAATTCCATTTTGCTGGGAAGGAGATGCTGGATTGGAGCCCTCTGGGTTGTATCTCTTCCTGAACCTTGTTATTCATAAATAAAGCTATCTTGGTTCCTCCTATATACTGATGTATCTTTGATGTATGATTGCATTAGTATGTTTAGTTTACTTCTAATCCTGAACTAGTTATGTTTATGAATCTATGTCTTTGTGTAGTGTTCTTCTCTTGTAATCTTGCAGAGACCTGTTGAAGCTAGGCGAGCGAGAAGACAAGTAGCTGTGAACTCCCAAAGAGAAGAGAAACCGGACCGAGGGACAAACGGAAGACACCGATTAGTCCATCCATCTCTCTTCATTCTTAATTCATAAAGGAAGAATACTAGAATAGCTGTCTCTGTTTGTTGCTAAGGCACTGTCAGACCTTAGGTGGATAGGATCGTCCTGCATAGGCATTTTTCCCCACAACACAAACCCGTTCGGCAGCGTTTACGCCCCGTGCACCTACGAAAGGGTGAATCTATTAAAGGCGAAGTTGAAAAACTTCTTAAAGTTGGGTTTATTTACCCTATCCTGCTCACTGATTGGGTCTCTAATATTGTCCCTATGACTAAGAAGCAGGGCTCTATTATGGTTTTTGTTGACTACCACGACATTAATCATGCTTGTACCAAAGATAATTATCCTACGCCTTTCATTGACCAGCTCATTGACGATTGTGCTAGGAGTGAAATTTATTCATTTATGGACAGTTTTCTGGTTACAACCAGATCAATATATCACCTGCGGATCAACACAAAACCACCTTCATCTACCCGTGGGGTACCTTTTCCTATAAGAATCTCCCTTTCAGTGTCAAAAATGCCAGTGCTACCTTCCAACACGCAATTTCCTATGCGTTCCATGACATTCTTCACATTGTACAGCCTTACGTGGTGTTATCACTCAGGTTGTCCCTTTTGACTCCTAAAGGGATACAGCTGAGGTAACCACAAACCAACTTTGGACTGCAGGTCCTAGCCTACCTGTAGTCAGAGAGGGCTCTCTCTTTATGATTTAGCTTTGTTGAAAGGGATGATTTTAGGCTAGATATGATGCACAGGGGTTTTGATTGAGTTTTGGTGGGAAAACTGACACTTTCAAGTAGAGAGGCAGAGTATAGTCTGAATCTTTCAAGCCATTGGGCGTGGAGTCGAGGAGGGGAACTGCTGGTGCATTTCCTTAATAACAGTGAGGGAACATGGAGCGAGATAGCTGAGGTCGAAGCAATCTTCAGGTTCAAAGGATGGAATGAATGCTAAAGAAAGAGAGGCAATTAAGAATCTCTCCAACAGATTAGCAAAGAAGGCAACAGGGCGCTACCTAGGGGCAGTTAAGAATCCCTAGATAATTGGCCAACACAGGTGAATTGGGGTAAACATGAGCCGGGAGGAATTCAATGTTCATAACCAATTCTTTTAGAGGAAAACATCCAGAAACAACAGAAATTGAGCATAGAGAGTATTTAAACTAATTCTAGGCTATTCTTTTTTTCTGCTATTTAGATAATGGCAAACACATAAACAGAGATAAGAGGCACTTATTGCTTCAAGCCGCAGCGCATGAATTCCATCTTCAACTCTTCAAAACATTCATCAACAACAGACAGCTCGCTCTCCAAGCTTTAAGCAATCTTTGATTACAGAAAAATTCAGGTATATGCAGCGAGTCTCTAGTGAAAATTCTCAATTAACCAACCCTTAAAAACTATACAGAGTGTGGTATATATAAGGCAAAAACTCTTTGCAGAGTTCCTTTATTACATCTTGACCTAATTAGGTCATAAAAAATGACTACTTGACCTAATCCTATCCTGAAATAAATAAAAAAATATCTCGGGCCGCGCTCAGGGCCGATGTATCAAAACTGAATAAATGATGCTGTCTTTGGTGGCTTGCTGCAGTGTTTTCTGCAATAAATGAGTATGGATTTCTGCTTTCTTGCTGTCTTGGTGCTTTGAATGCCTTGATGGTGATTTGAAGGCGAGGATGGGCTGATGCTTATTGATTTGACTTTCTGGGGGTTTCATCAATGTTCAGGTGCCTCGAGCCCCTAAAAAATCTTGACTGATACTCTCTGGCGTCTTTTCTTCCATTGATACTCTCTGACAAAATCTGGACTGCGATCTGATGTGCTGTGTCTAATCACCAGTAAATGGTCGTTGTTCGGCCTCTGTATCATCTGGAATTGTCTTTTGATCCTTTTGGTATGCTCCGTGAAGAAAACAGATCATTTTTGCGCCTTTTCGGGCTTCCTGGGGCTGCATGGTGAGAAGATTCCTTAAATATTCCCTGAAGATTCTCCATTTCGGCCTAAAAAATCCTGCGATGAGCGATTTGCGCCTCACTCATCAAAAACTGCCTCAGAATTGGATTCCGGGGCTCCGAAGTGCGACTTTCGCGCCTCTGTGCCCAAAAAAGTGCTAATGACGTCAGCATTGTCTGGCGGGTGACGTCAGCAAGGCGACGTGGTGGGATGACATCAACATGACATCATCACGTACGGACAATGACATGGTAGGTACGGTGGTAGGGACACGTGGCAGTGATGTGGCATGAGGCCACGCAGGCTGGTGACTCATCGGGTGACTGGACAAGGGGTGATGTGGGCGGTGACTATGCAGGGGGTGACGTAGGAGGTGACGTCACTGGGCAGGGCGGTAAGCGGTATGTGGGGCACCGCATTTCGGGGATGGCGGTTTCGGGGGAAGAGGCTCCGCCACACCCCAGAGCCTAACGCGTGGCGGGAGTACGGCGGCAAAACCGCTGAACTCCCGGACGCTAAAGCCCGGGCGTGTCGGTGATGGGGATGCCCTCCAGCCGTTGATCTGTGGGGCGGGCGATCCAATGGTTGGCGGCGATCGCGAGGTATCGGTGGGTTAACAGGTGGGAATATTTGCAGGAATATTCCAAATTTGATATATCGCGACGGATGGGTTTTAGACGTAGGTTTAGTAGGTTATGGGGTTTAATAAAGGGCGCATTAATGTATTTACAGTCGGACTTAGGGATATGCGTGAAATATGGGTTTTTGAAGGTTTTTAGGGGTCTTTGGTTTAGGGAAGAGGTTATTATTCTGACTAGATGTCAAAGTAATCCCTGGACACGGATGGGCTAAAAACAGTCCCAGATGGACTGTGATTTCCCTGACTTAGTGAATAATATGGCTATAATGCCAGGGAGGGGTATTTAGATAGGGGAGTTTTATATACATGATTAAAATAGGGGAAAGGGGAAAATTGCTAGGGAGTTATATAATAAAGTTAATAGTTAATATGGATATGAAAAGAGGGCGCTAAGGTATGAGACCTTAGGCCATTTTTTGGGGAAGAGAAGACTCACAAACACTGAGTGAGAAATCCTTGAGTGAAGCAGATGTTCACCAAGGCACATGTCAAAGAAATGATGAAACTGAGAGGTTCAAGCAGATCTTGACCTCTTGGGGGATGTTAGTAAGTGACTTTTGGGTGATGAGAAGAAGGGAGAGGTTAGTGAATTCCAGCCTGAGTACCTCCAACTGAAAAACTGCCTTAAACCGAAAATGGATTGCTTATCAAAATTGGGACACAGCAGTGGCACTTAGACTAGCATACTCTTATGGACACTTCTTTGGCCATCTGTAGCAAATATGGAGCATTGCAGCATGCATAGTATGACATATTTGGCATGTAAAAATGTCTATCATGAAAGATGATTAACCTGCTGCAGCAGGAGGCTAACACATGGATGACCTTCCAGCTCATTCAGCAAAGCACCATGACCATCCAAATCATCTTCGTGAAATATTTCTTTGTTTTCGACACTACAATATCCATCTTAATCCGCATAAATGTGTCTTCTACATCGAATCTGATAGAATTCTTGGGTTTGTTGTCTCCAAGGAGGGCATCCATCTGGACCCCCTCAAAGTTGAAGCCATTATGAATTTCCCTTCTCCTACTTCTTTGTAGCAGTTGTAGAGTTTGCAGGGTAAAGAAAATTGTTTACGTCATTTTATTTCGAACTACACTGAAATTTCTAAAGGCTATACATAGTTATTGAAGCGTGACACCTCCTTTGTTTTGGATGCTGCTACACAAGAGTCATTCAAGCAACTCAAGGCACTCCTTGTTTTTTCTCCTTTATTGCGTCTCCTGGTTATCACTGCGACTATGCTCTTTATTTGGTTGCCACTGATAGAAAAATCAGCATGGTCCTGGTACAAGATGATGATGCTGGTACCGAGCATGTTGTCTATAATCTCAATCGCAATTTACTCGACACGGAAACTCTATATGCTTATGTCGAGAAGCTCGCTTTGGCAGCTGTTCATGCTGTCCAATGATTCCGTCACTATATTTTGTTGCGCATGACTACGGTGATTTCTGATTACAACCCGATGCCGTACATCTTTTCGCGTCAGTTGCTGGCGGGAAAATACTCAAAATGGATTGTGATCCTTCAAGAGTTTGACTTGGAGTTTACTACGGCCAAGTCCAAGGAATCCCTTGTTTTCGCTGAATTGTTGTGCTCGTTACCATCTGCTACCACACCCTCTTGGTTAGAGGATCGCATTCCGCATGATATTCTTTTCTTGATCAACACCCTAAATCCCTGGTACGGGGATATTATTGTCTACCTCCAGACATCCTCTTTTCATCTTTATTTGTCCAAGGATACTTGGTGATGTATTCGCCATCATTATCAGCCTTATCGCATTATCGAGGACACCCTTTACTGTCTCGGGGTTGATTTTGTTCTCCGCCATTGTTTGACATTCGAGGAAGTCGAACGAGTCTTGAATGACTACCACTCTGGCGCCTATGGTGGTCATATGTCCGGTTATTCTACTGCCCAAAAGTTCCTCCATGCTAGTTATTTTTGGCCATCTATTTTTAAGGACTGGATTTTCGCCGTCTGTTCTTATCATGCATGCCAAATCTATCAATGGAAGATGCGTGCGCCTCCCTCTCCTATGCACCCTGTCATTACCGTCGGCCCTTTTACTAAATAGGGCATAGATTATATGACCTGTAACCTTCACTCAGCTGGGGGGCATGGGTATGTCATTGTTGTCGTTGATTATTTCACGAAATGGGCTAAGGCGATGCCTACACTATCTAATGACGGTAAGACAATAACTCAATTTCTATTCAATCATGTAATTTCTCAATTCAGAGTCTCGCAAGCTATTGTCATTGATCATGGTTCTCATTTCTGTGGTCATATGATGACTCAGTTAACAACCCATCTAGGCTTGCGTCATGATAGTTCGACGTCGTATTATCCTCAGGCCAATGGCCAAGTAGAAGCTGTCAACAAGGTGTCGGTCACGATGCTTTAGCATACCATTGGTATGCACAAGTCTAACTGGCATTGGACGTTGTTTTCTGCCTTATGGGCCTACCATACTTCAGTGAAGGATGCCATCAGATTCACCCCGTTTCAACTTGTTTACAATCTAGAGGCCACCCTTTTGATTGAATGGGAGATCCCTTCTCTTAAATTAGCTATCGAATTTCTCCCTAATACTACTCCGATAGAAGAACACCTTCTTTACCTAGAGAGGCTAGATGAGACTCATTGACTAGCCTCTTTAGTCATTGAATCACAAAAGAAGAGAGTGAAAACTCACTTCGGTCAAATTTTTACCCCTCATTCTTTCTTTGAGGGAGACTTACTCCTGCTCTACGATCAAGCAAATGATAAGCTGGGGGCAGGATAATTCGAGCCTATGTCGCATGGGCCTTATATTATGAAACGTGTTTTGCAAAAAGGGGCCTATGAGCTAATTGATTATGAAGGGAACCCTCTAGATAAGCTCTGGAATGGGCTTTATCTCAAAAAATATTATGCATGAACTTTGTGGATCTACGAGTGTACATACGTGTGTTTCCAAAGTGTGTGCATGTGTGGCTTGGTGTGTAGGTGTTATCACTGCTTATTATGTCCTTTTACTTCTTGTGTAGATGTTTGGTGCACCTTACATTGGTTTCGCTGATGGTTCCTGTCGCAGTACCTGGAATCTTTCTTCCACCGCATGGGTGATCTACGATCCTCACGTGAGTTAGTAGACCTCCAAGGTGTTTGTCTAGGTTGTACCACAAACAATGTCACTGAATATAGCGTTGTCATTGAATTATTGACCAAGGCTGTTAACCTTGATATTCATGCATTGGTTGTGAACCTGGATTCTCAACTTGTTGTTCTCCAGCTTAGCGGGCATTATTACGTCAGAAACCCTCAAATTTTAAGGTTGTATTTGCGTGTTAGATTATTGGAAAGAAATTTTGATTTTATCACATATCAACATATTCCAAGAAGATTAAACACATTAACTGATGCATTGGCAAATGATGTATTAGACACATATTTAGGAAATTTATAATCAAAACATTGTATGCAAGCATTTAGACACAGTAATAAACCATATATATATATATATATATATATATATATATGTTTTATATATATATATATATATATATATATCATGGCGCAGCAAGGTGCTCAAAAATAGTGTGTATGTAAAACAAATAGAGTATGTGTTTGTGATACATCTGAGACACATGTCTCTCAAAAATAGTAGAAAAAAGGAAACCTAGGAATCTACTGTGGCGGGTTCTGCTCCCTATAGCAGACCACTGCCCACACTAATCGTCTCAGGAGTTTATGGATCCTAGGTGATACGCTAGTAGTATGTATCTAGTACTCTCTTGGGACCTCGTCAAACCCCCTGTAATCCAAGATCCCCTTGGTTAGGCCCTCAAGGTTCTGAGAAATCTCCTCCTCTGCATCATCGCCTGGTCGTGGCAGAACCAGCTCTCTATTGTCCTCCTTCCGTGCTGTATGAGCGAGACCCATGGGCCTCTTAGGTCCCACATCTACAAATAAAATAAACATGATGATTAAGACATATACATCTAAAAATCCAAAAACATTATAAAAAACAAAAACACATAAATAGTGTGGTGGTTAACCAAGTGTGTTACCTCTCTCGTCCCATTGCTCACTGGGGGGGAGCAGCATGTCAAGATCTCCTCGGAAGTCTATGCCCGCATAGGGCTAATCCTCAATGATAACCATCTGCCTATCCATCCACTCCCGGAAGAATACTCCCCATGAGACTGGCTGACCGACACCCCCTCCTGGCATCACATGCGCCCATCTAGTGATGAGAGTCTCTTGTGGTCCTGGCACGTACAAGTCCATGTATTGCAGCTGAAGTGATGGTACCTGCTCTAGTGTCAGTGGTATCAGGATGGACTCGTATCCAAATTGTTTGGTCTCTCCGCGTCGGCATTTGGTTAGTTGTCTCTTCATGTTCAGAGACACTGCTTCAGCCCAACCATACATGGTTGGGTTAAGGCAATCTAGAGCTAACCACAATTGGGTTTTAGTTGCCTCGTGCTCTGCCTGAGAGCCTACTGCTCTTGTAATTGTGAAAAGTATGATGTGAAGTGTCAAATCCTCCACTGTTGGGATCTGCAGTTTCCCACTAGTGGCTGATTTGTGTGCCCCTGGGCACACTCGTGGAATCAGCAGATCAAGAGTCTCTCCACCAACCAGCATGCCTTCCATGTGGGGTTTCTCACCTCAGCAAGATAAGCCTGTCATAAAATATATGTCGGTCACATCAAACTCACCATCCTGACCCTGAATAAGAAACTTTCCCTCCGTTGGATTACATGAGCGAATCAAGAAATCCAGAAAGTCTAGTTGTGCTTGAAGAGAAGGTGTGGGGAAAATTTTTAGTAGCCTGCAGTTTGGCAGGGCTCTTCTGCATTGAGGATCATTGAATTCTCTTTCATCATCAACGTCATGAGTTCGCTCTTGCCACATGAACACAATTGTTACACCCTGCATTAAGCAAAGACATCAATTAGAATTGTTTTGACTGGCTAGAATAAAGCTAAATATAAAAATTTATATTTTACAACGTTGTTGCAACTGTTTTTAAAATAGCTGCGACAACTCGATTTCATGGTCTATGTTTTGTCGGAAAGTCGCTAGAGTAACTCTATTTCTCACGATGGTGCTGCTGGTGGTAAATGCAAAAATCCTCGATCGTCACTAACTCGTGAGGGATTTCCGCGATGAGCGAGGCATGAATATGAAACAAAATCACCAAAAACCACCTAAAATGCATGAAATTTGACTTCAAAACAATCAAAATGCAGATAATGGCTTGATGTACTTACTTGGTGAAAGTCTCGTGCGAAATGGTCAACCACAAGTGGCAGAATTGAGTTCCAAAGATCACACAGGTATGTAGTTGAAAAGTTACCAGAGTTTAAAAACTTAAAAAACAATGTAAAAATGATTTACCATAAGCCTTTATATAGCTATTTTTCCAAATTTAAGGGTTTTAAACTATAGGGATTGGGGTTTTTGTGATATGTTTCGGCGTTTTTCCTATAGTTTTAGGCTTTTTTACCTATCTTTTCAAATTTGTAGTGCATTTTTGTTGAATGGATCTTATACTTTGCTTTTCTGTGTAGAAACAAGGACGATCGATATATTTATGCTTGGTCCACGTTGTGAAATTTTCAACAAATCCTGTTTAAGCTCTTTTTCGAGTTATAAAAAATGAAAAGATTGTTGAGTTTTCCTTTTGACTCGTTAAATGGAATAAAAAGGCAGTCCACTTACAACTCTTTTCTGACCATATAAATGCGAAACGATGGCTAGGCTTTTGTCGTTTCAAGTTCGTTTTTTGTTATGAA
This sequence comes from Pinus tabuliformis, assembly GCA_031772625.1. Classification (NCBI taxonomy): domain Eukaryota; kingdom Viridiplantae; phylum Streptophyta; class Pinopsida; order Pinales; family Pinaceae; genus Pinus; species Pinus tabuliformis. The sequence continues at coordinate 1,564,959,962 of CM062804.1, forward strand.
ACATCATGTATCTGATCACTTTTTTACATTTTTGGGTAAGAGACACTAATTACAAAAAGTACTCCTTGGTCGTAATGGTCAAGCTGTTCTCTTGAGTATTATTTTCTACTTTTTCGAGCTCGAGGGACACAAATTTACGAAAAAGGACACCCCTGGAGTTTTCTTTTCCATGTCTTTTTCAAACTCTCTAAATATGAAAAAGACTCTGAGTTTTACCTATGTCGAACTCGTTAAACCTTGATGACATTGGATTCGTCACCATGACGAAACTCGAGCTTCTCCTCCCTAGTGCTCGTTAAACTATCACTAGGGCTTGTTTTTTCAAAAAATAATTGGGGTACTTGCTAGCAATGGTGGGGGAAAATTTGGAAGTCGTCATTGGTTACCTACGACAGCTAGTCACTCTTGAACATCGACACTCTTGCTTCTTGTCGGGTTGGGATATCCTCACATCGTCATTGGCCTTCTGGGGTTTTGGGTTGCCAGTTTGCCTCATTCCATCTGATCCATGTTGTCTCCATCAAACCTCCAATCCTTTGGTACCAAAATGTTGTCGCATTCCGGAGTCATGTTGCCGATATGTTCAAGAGTATAATCCTTCTACAGTTTGCACCCTTACCTCCTTCTCTGATGCTCTGTTTCACCATCTACCACTTGTTCTTTATCTCGCATCATTGATGGGGGAAACATTATGGCCCTCCTAATGTGGATCGCCTCCTGTCGACATCAGCTCATCGTCCAGGAAGTTGATCTAGAGATCCCTTTCAGTACCTTGGAGCTTGCATGCCTCAATGGCAATTTCTTCGTACCTGACGATAAACTTTCATCATTGGTCTTCGATTGGGTGATTCCACGAGTGTTCGACTTCAAATCATTTTTCACACTTAGTGGATTGTACTCGCAATACCTTGAGAACCATTGACATCACTACTGGTCTCTATCGCGCTTGTTAATGGTTTCCATCATTGACCGGTAATCAAGCAACTTTCTATCATGCTCAACTTCAACACACCTATTCGCATGCTAGAATTTGTACTATGATCGGTTAGGGTTTCAAGACCCTGGACTAAGATTACATATGTTTGGGATGCGTGGATTGGTTCATGATTACATACATGACTCTTTGATTGAGTGGTTGCGACCATACCTGAGTCTTCATGGATGGTTACAACCATACATTTGTCATTATATATGGTCTTATCAACTAGGTGGCTGCGTCCATACCACAAACCAAGTTTCATATGTCTTTTGAATGGTTGCGCCCATGCCTAGACTACATGTATTTCACTATCAGAGATATTAGTTGTACTTGCACATGCAGGTTCTTCAAGGTGGTGTTCTAGTTTGATTGTCACTTCATAAAGCATTTCATCCATCCCACTCTCTTGGGCTTCATGCTTTAGGGGGCATCTGTTACACAGTAATTTGTCACTGACCTCATCTTAGTCCCTCCACTATGTCATACATCAGATAAACATGTCCATATCTTCCCACTCATGCAAGAAGATTAAGCAAGTGCTCTCTATTTTTGAAGATTGACCCAGTGTGCTAAAGTTTCTACATCGTCGTGAGTAAACTGTTAAAATGTGCGACGATTCCCTCTCATGAATAGTATCATCGCGACACCGTCGCAGGAGTACACGTATTTCCCATGATGGTTGAATTTTAGGGCTCGACATGAGTCTTCCAGATGCTTATTATAATGATTGGTCTGGACGCATTGCTCCCTTGTGATGTCGTCGCTAACCCCTAGTTCATGACCTACGGCGATCTAGATTAGTCGAATTAGTTCAAATAGTCAGCCTTTTGGGTGATTTTAGAACTGGTTGTTGGGTCAAATTGGTTTGCCTTTCCTCCTCTGGGATGGTAGTTCCACCTTTTATGAACCCCCCCTTGAGGATAAGCTCCCTCTCCCTCATTTCATGGAGGCTCCTCCTCCTATAAAAGCACTCACCATTGCTATGATCAGCTAGTTCCTAGTTATTGGTTACTAGTTGGATTGAAGCAGATTAGATAGCATTGGTGTGAGTTTGAAAAGTGTGGAATTGCAAATAGTTTGGTAAGAGTTTGTGGAGTGCCTTAACCTTGCATTAGAGTTTGTAAATTAGAGAGAGATATTATCCATTTAGGAGACCCATTCTTGAGAGTGAATGCTTGAAGGAACATACTGACTGGACCCTTTGAGAAGGCTTGCGATGTCAAGGCTTGGTTGTAAGCTTTGCTCTTGATTTATTTTAATACAATCAATAACGATTTCCTATATCTTGTGTATAATTTACTTGATAGCTTATGATTCATTGACTTTATAAGTAAATAGATCATTGTTGTTCTCGGTTATGTGCTCTATTGTTTTCTTGTGGTATTTCAGTTCAATTACTCATTAAGGAGAAAGAAACAGAAGCTAGAGTAGCACAATGGAAGCTTCACCAAACACCGATTTTGAGGTAGGCCTCCAACGATGATATTTAAGGAAATCGATTGTTGTTTCATTTTTCTATGACTAGACCCACTCTAGGGCTAGAGGGGTTGCCTCTGTTCGCAGAGGGAACACTTTCCTACTTCACATGAGGCAAGTCACATTCGTGGTAAACTATTGTATGCATGCGACAACAGTGAGATGTTAAACAAAACTAAAATGGTGCTAGTACAAGCTAGTATGTATCAAAATGACAACAAGTGCTCACTGAAATTGAGTAGACAACATTCATATGAAGAGAAACACAAAAATCGCCAGAAACGTAGTGTGAAACATGAAAAATGGGCTTACCCCAAAACAACTGAGCTAAATGTACCGACGAATCATAGATATAATGTGGGATGTCAGATCTGCAAGATTGATGTGAGGAATGATCTTTGCAACATCTGGCTGATGAGTTTTGATAAAATTGAGGTTGCGACGTGCATGCCACAAATATAGGGAAAGCGACACATGGTGGGAGGTTTCTGAAATGATATTTGCATGTAACCTCCAAATACTAAAAATAGAACCTTGAAACAAGGGATACCTTTGCATGCTACCTTGGAAGGAGCAGGTCATGCATGCAAATCAATTTTTCCCAGTCCCAGAGGGAACCGTCAAGTCAACCACGCATGCAATAGTCTTCTCAGCTGGAAGGACAAAATGTGCATTTCTAGGAGGGAGTTTGGCTGGCTGTTTAGGATATTTGGGAAATTTCTAGGAAGAGGAGCTGGCTGTTGCCTAGGATTACACAATTCCTGGGCTGAGTAGCCCTATTGGAAGGAATTGCAGAATTTTCTCGATGAAGCCTGACAGGAAGATTTGCGCAATTATAGAGCCCAGCAGGTTGCCAGACAAAATTGTGCAATTTCTAGAGGGAAAGTTGGTTTCCCTTCAGAATTGCACAATTTCTTGAGGGAGATTCTCAGTTTGCAGTGGGACCAAGTCCGAAAGAACAGCCTATGAGGGGAATGCAACAAGCTTTAATGGATAGGCTTTCATTCTACAAGAAAAACACTAAAGCTTATGTACTTGATGAAGCAAGACATGCTGATGTGAAAGGTTGGTAGGGAGGCTCCAAAATGAAGCTATGGAAAAATTTTGGAGGGTGGTTGTAGCTGCTACAAGACTTGGCGACACACTGGTAGAGCCCTAGCTCCCTGAATGGACTTTGTTTTGTGAAAAGCAAGTCTAACACAAATGAAAGTATTGTTTAGTTCTTAGTTCGTCTTGGTTTCCACACTAGCTTGATTGTAAGATGTAGCATCTGCCACACACTTGGTTGATTGACACACATTCCAAGACAAGGCAATGTAATTGGTTCTTTTGGGGTTGAGGGGTATATTGATTCACAAGCAGTATAGTCATCAGAGTCTTAGTTTCATCTATAGTGTTTCTCCACTTCCAATAGGCCTAGAAAATACCCGGATAGAGTCACATAGGAACACAAGCATGGCTTCGCTGCTAGCGAGCCTGGTCAGTACCCCGACGAAGTTACTTGCATCACCTCTCTGCATATGAAGCCTTTCTCTTATTTCGTCTTATTCATTTATAATTTTTTTATAACTGTGCATAACACTTATTCACTTCAGAGGTAGAAGAGGGATCCTGACTTATTGAGATAATAAGAGGTTGTTCCTGTAGAGAAGTAGTTTATTATACCTCTAAAGCGCCTGTTAAGGTTTTCCCCCTCACCTTACTCTAATTGACTGAGTTGACAACGGTTAACCCAAAAACAATCGACTAGAGTAGGTGACACTAGTTAGCGTGCAAGCATTGTGTTTTCACCCAGGTTCATTTCAAACAATACGTATTTTCGATCGACATATCATAGACTAAAAGTACCAAGTTCTTCATACAGAGGTATGATGATAGATAACAGAGTAGTGATAGCTTCATAAGGCCTCTTGTACTGTACCCAACTTGTTTCAAGAGTCAAGCATGGTTACATGCGAAACTAACTTACGAACAAAAGCAAGCAAACAAACAACAAAGCAAAGTAGAAGCAGAAGTAAATGCCAAATAAAAGTGAGTAAGCAAACAAGAAAGCAGACAAACAAGCATGCAAAGCAAGAAAGAAAAAAAGCATGCAAGTAAGAAAACTGAAAGCAAATGCTAATCCTACTCCTAAGCTAATGGTACATGGGCTTGATCACGTGAAGTGATACTTCCAATGCAGCCACTGATGCATTGGTTGACCCATGTTGGTGAAGGCATGGTCTGTGAGTAACATGGTCATGCATACCAGTAGCTGTGAATGATACAACAATGAAGACAGACACACTTTGTGCTTACGAGCCTCCACAAAACAAAAATGAGTGAAAGTGCATGACATGCAGTCTATGGACATATCATGATGTTTTGTGGCACTATATGTAAATGTTAAGCATTCAGACACTATTGAATGTGATATGCAAGCATACGTGAGGAAGGTAGACCACCTACATTGTGCAAGTGTGCTTTCTGGGTTAGATTCCTCCAATGCATGAGCAATGGGATCATGTAGTTCGAGTGGAGGAAGTGAAGTCTGAGTGTTAGATTGATCTTGAATGCATACATATGAGTGATGAGGAGCCTTTCATGTTTGAAAAATCTCCTAATCAGAAGTGAAACCAACCTCAGGGTAGCGAGGGCCTGACATAACCATCAGCTCAGGCTGAAGTTCCTCGACAATCTGGGGGTTTTCATCTTCATTTGGATCATTGTAGACTAGTGTCTTAAACAGATTAATAAAAGAGTGAATCAACATTGCAATCATATGATGGGTTGAAGAGATCACAACAACTAAGATAAGAAAATGCAGGATGTTGGTCGGCATCCTCATGATTCGATGAATCACACAGAGGGGTAGATGAGAAGCAAGAATGTTCATCCTTTGCATTTAGGAAAAATATAGATGAAAAATTGAGTGGATTTTCAAAGAATGATCAGTCCTCTCTGTTGTCAGATGATGGAATGACATTCGGTGTGTCCTACAATTGATTAACAATGGGTGTTTCCATGGACGGAGATACACATGAAAAGTCAGGGATGGAAGGATCACCAAGGAGGTCAGGAAAAAAAGGAGGAGTTACAGATAGACAGGGATGGTCCTCTGCTACTGGTCGATGTTGAAGCTCCTAATCATGCTCTCTATGAATGTCAGTGCATTTTGGTTGTGCAACACCAACTTCATTGATAGATCAATCCTTGTTCAAAATAACTGTAGAGTCTGGAATGGAAGAACACAAGACAATGTCATCTGGAGATTTATCCTAGTTCGAAGATGGAGGTTGAGGTACAAAATACATGTGACGAGGTCTGGGACTCCCAATAAAGTCTGCACAAAAATTGGAAGGAGCGATGTCGGAAGGATGTGATGGTTGAATAGATGTGTGTGCATGCTCTTCCACATCACTCTGCGATGGCAGAGCTGTTTGATGAGGGGACAATGGATAATCACTTGTGATAGTGACGGTGTATGTCTATGATTGTGTAGCTCCATCACCGAAGTATGCTGAGCAGGGTTTAAGCTTGAACTTCTTCTTAGGATTGACAGATTGGACAAGGAAGTATTTGAATCTATCCATGAGATACTGAAATTTCATTTGATCTTTCGTGGCTTCAAACATGAATAGATGGAAGTGCTCCAAAAAATCCATAGGTGATTCATGTGGGACCTTCCGTTGTTTTAATAATTTTTATCAAACACTTCAGGATAAAAATTGTTGAAAACAAATCCAATTAGATCACTGAACTTCTTGAACGAGTGCACGATTTATGAGGTAGTGTGCCACACCATTGTGATGGGTGGTTGGGAAGTGTGTGTGTGAGAAAAAAACATACCTCTCTTTCATTAAAATATTCCATGCCCTGCATGAGCGCATGGAAGTCAACTAATTTCTGAGGCTAGGCCACTTCACCTTCACCATCATATTTGAGTTGTGACAAGTGATCCTAGAACTCCATATCGACTTGAAAGATATGTCTATTGGACATACATTTCAGAAGGCAAACTATAACAAAATCCATGATAGATGTGTGAAGATTCAAAACAGATGATGAGGGCTTAGCTTGTCATTTGGGCCTCCTTCTAGTGCCAAAATGTTGACGATGTTGGAGACGCCAACATATAAGGGGATCTCCCGGGTAATAAGTCCCAAATAGAACTTAGACTATTTGGTGTGGGAGTCCCAGGAGTGGGTCATATGGTCATGCCTTGACCACAATTTCACACAGAGGCAAGTAAGATGTCTCCATTGGTAGCAAGGGTGTGACAGTTGTAGCAAGCCAAGGAAGGTGCATGAGAGGTTCTAACACATGGAGGTTGAGATGAGTATGCCCCTTGGAAACCTGTGATAGCACATAGTTAAGAAGGGAACACACGATCAAAAATGCATCACAACATGAAAGGCAAGTTAACTAGCAATCCAAGTGATGGTTAAAGCAACAAAACATTTCAGAAAGTTTCATACATACTTATACAGAATAGTCCATACATGCATGCATAAGAAAAAAAATACATATATCAGTTAGAGTAAACCAGATAGCATAGAACACAATACAACATATGCATGAAACATTCTGGCTCTATTATATTAAGAAGTGTAAGTTCCAATCATACAATACATCCATTTCTAACCACTAGTTCCGACAGTGGAACACTACAATCACAACCTCCTACTCCTCCAAAGAGATATACTAGCTCTGTACAGTGGCGAAGCCAAGGATCGTTACAATATTGTCCAAGCTCTCTCTAAGATAGTCCTATCAGACACTTGGCTGACTAAAATCCTTCACAACAATTTATGAGGTTCTATCTATAGCAAAGGGTGGGGTGATGCTTGACATTCCCCTTTGTGATGGTTCATCTACCCTCATGACTCTTCACCTACTCTATGACTGTTACATCCAATATCAACACTTGAAATTCCACTTGAAAAGATGTTACATTACAATGCACATGTGCCCATGTGAGACAAAATGGCTTGAGCAATCCATGCAAGACATCACTAACACTTGGTCCATTGTGGTGAGACCAACTCTTTAACATGCTTGTGATAGTGAAGGTGGTGAAAATATGCGAAGCTTGATAGTCTGTGATGGTGTGCATGTGCTCCATCATGACATCTTTCTGAAGAGAACTCTTGCCTCCGTTGCATCTAGGTGCATTGGTATGGCTCCTCCATCCAACTCGTTTGCTAGCATGCACATGGTCTTCTTGGGTGCGGCCAAACTGGAAACACACTGATGCATAGTATTCGTGTTGCTCTTCGAGTGTGTGTTGGTGGTCATGCACATCAAGTGTCAACTACATGTTCAGCTCCAATTGCACTTACTTGTCTTTGCCTTGATGAGTGTTGAAAATGGGTTAGATCGCATGCATGTGAAAAATGACATGCATGCTGCTAAATTCCCTTGCATGCGATCAACAACACCACTCACCATATCTGCTCCTTACCAGTGGTTGGGATGAATCTATAACTTGTACGGGTGCAGTTTCATCCATATGTGCATGTTGCGCCCCCTGATGTACATGTTCCTACTGCAACTCATTCTCTCATCTATGCATCTATTGTTATTCCTTGAGTTGTTTCTTGAGCACATGAAACTCCTTCTCTATTCCACTCTCTGCCTTCGCATGATCTTCATGTCACGCTGTCCCCTCGTAGCCTAAGTCTCCAAATTTTCTCTCACCGCAAGTATATCCGCTTGAGCCTGCAACTTTGTTCTACCTCTGTGTTGTCAACAACCTTCCTCTTGTGTTGATTGCACCTAGTATGATGCCTTCAGCTGCTATTCATGGTGCTACTTGCTGTGATGTTGTTGCCATCATATCTTGATGTCCTTGTCTATGAACAACTTGAGGTCTTCATGGGTAGGCAAATTCATAGACACTTGATCGATTGCATCCCAAGTGTGCTCTGAACAATGTCTTTGACTCTACTCTCGTGGAAACCATTGTACTTATGCTATTGACAGGAAAATGGACACCTGTGATACCTGGAGACATGGAAACACTCATGGCAAGAAATATGTTAGTCAAAAACCAAAATGAACTTAAGAACTGACTTGCAACATACCTGTGTGACTCATCATGAAGGTTGTGCAATTTTCGCCTGGAGGTCAATAGATTGAATTCCAAGACTACGCAAGGCATAGTCTGGGTTGTCAGGAGGTTGACTGGCTGCTAGAAATATGCAATGGACAGTCTATCACAGGTGTTGACTGCTAGAATTGCGCAATGGACAATCTCAGCTAGCAAAGGTTGTAGGCTCAGTGATTGCATTGTACAATTTTCTGGGCCAACAGTTACTATCCCTCAAAATTGTGCAATGCAAGACTAGAGGATAGTCACTGGGAAAAAATGCGCATTTCCTGAGAGGAAGATAGAGCCTTCCCTTTCAGGATTGCACAATGTTGTCTTGGTGAGTCAGAGTCTGGGCCAAAGCTGCCCAGACCTGCCGACAGGAAATTAAAAGTGAATGTGAATGTGAATGCATGCAATACTGAGTGTAATCATAAGTGAATGATCATGCATGCAAACGGTGAATGACAAATTTAGAAAATGGAACAACATGAAAACGATGAAAAAAAATGTCATGCATGCGACAATAGTGAGATGTTAACGAAAATTGAAACGATGCTTGTACAAGCTAGTATGTACCAAAATGATAGCAAGCACTCACTGAAATCGAGCAGACAACATTCATATGAAGAGAAACATAAAAAGCACCAGAAACATAGCGTAAAACATGAAAAGATGGCTTACCCCAAAGCAACTGAGTTGAATGTGCCAACGACTCCTAGATACAATGTGGGATGTCAAAGTTGCAAGATCGATGTGAAGAATGAACTCTGCAGCGTTCGGTTGATGAGTTTTGATAAAATCGAGTTTGCGATGTGTAGGAATTTACAGGGTAAGTTCCTCAGAAAGAACACCAAAAGGACACCGCTCACAACCAGATCACAGATCAATACACCAGTATTTTTGACATGGTTAAAACCCTCAAAGAGGGAAACAGTCCACGGCCTGTGCCAACGTGGCTACTACAGGCAATTTATTAATCAAAGAATGAAAATTTACATAAGCTTCTCTCATGCACGGATTACCCGAACAATGACCCTCCATGCGCTTTAAATAGAACTCATGGACCAATCGGGTGTCAAGCCACGGATCAAGTGTTGGTAATACCGAGGAGAGAGTGAACCGTCAGATCACTACATATCGTGACCGTCAGATTGTAAGTTACAAAATGTACAACGGTAAAGAAACACACTTTACCTAACTCTATACTAGACCAAGTTGAACTTAACTATTTCCTATGTGTCGGAATATCCTAACATCCCCCCTTAAGAACAACTTGGGATAGGATTGAAGGATTTACAAATATGACACAATAGGAGAAGGAAGGAGGCACTAGAGCCTATCCCCCCTTAGTGACAACTTCCTGAACTCCAAGCATATATCGAATTTTAGTGAACTTCGCCTCTGTGAGAGCCTTTGTGAAGATGTCTGCAACCTGATCATCTGTTGAAAAATATTGCACTTCAAGAACATGGTCATGAATGAGCTTTCTGATGAAGTGCATGTGTAGTTCAATGTGTTTGCTGCGCTGATGCTGGACTGGATCTTTGCATAGCTGAATGGCACTTTGATTATCACACCAAAGTGTGGTTGGATGCTGCTGCTCAAATCCAAACTCTGATAGGATCTGACGAAGCCACAAGGCTTCCTTACTAGCTTCCACGGCACCACGATACTCTGCTTCTGCTGACGAAAGAGAAATGGCAGCCTGTTTCTTACAAGCCCATGTAATAGGTCCTGAACCAAGAGTGAAGACATAACCGACAGTAGACTTCCGATCATCAGGGTCACCAGCCCAATCAGAATCAGTGAAACCAACTAATAGAGGAGCTGCTTTGGCACTGTAATGAATCCCAAACTGTATTGTACCTCGAACATAACGAAGTATTCTTTTAGCTGCTTTCCAATGACTTTCACGGGGGTTTTGCATAAAACGAGCAACAAGGCCAACAACAAAGGAAAGGTCAGGACGAGTATGGGTTAAATACAAGAGTTTTCCTACAAGTTGACGGTATAAGGTAGCATCAACTTCAGGAGAAGTACAAGAGACTGAAAGTTTGACTCCAGACTGAAAGGGAGAAGGGGCTGGCTTACAGTCTTCCATGTGAAAATGACGAAGAATATCACAAGCATACTTGGACTGGGAAAGGGAAATACCCTCCTTGGATTGCAAGACTTGAAGACCGAGAAAATAGTGTAAGTGTCCTAAGTCTGTCATTTCAAATTTCTTTTTAAGGCTGGACTTCACATGGTTTATAAGGTTGGGATCACTACCAGTAAGAATAAGATCATCAACATAAAGAACAAGGATGATAAGAGAGTTGCCCACTTTCTTGGTGTAGACAGTATTGTCAGAATAACACCTAGAAAAGCCAGATTCTAAAAGAAAGCTATCCATTTTGGCATACCAAGCTCGAGGAGCTTGCTTGAGACCATAAAGAGATTTCTTAAGTCGACATACAAGGCTGGAGTCTGTTTGGATGAAGCCAATGGGTTGTTCCATATAGATTTCTTCATGCAAGTCCCCATGCAAGAAGGCAGATTTAACATCCATCTGATGGACTTCCCATTTTAAAGAGGCAGCAAGGGAAAGAACAAGGCGGATAGAGTTCATTTTGGCAACAGGGGAGAAGGTTTCAGTGTAGTCAATGCCTTCAACCTGTGAAAAACCCTTAGCAACAAGACGAGCTTTATGTTTATCAACTTTCCCATCTGGTCCATACTTGGTTCTGTAAACCCATTTACATCTAACAAGTTTGCGTCCCTTTGGTAGAGGAACAAGATCCCATGTATCATTTGCCAACAATGAATGATATTCTTCATTCATAGCTGCTTCCCAATGTGGATGGCCTGAAGCTTCTGCAAAAGTGTCAGGATCATGATTTACTGGAGCTTGAGCCAGTAAAGAAGAGGCTCTTTCAAACTGAGAACGTGTACGTCGCTGATCTGTAGGATCACCGGCAAGATCACCTGCTGCATCCCGAGTAGCACGGACCCATCTTGGAAGTTGAGGATCCTGAGAAGGTGGGGGAGGATTGTCATCCTCACTTTCATCATCTGAAGAAGAAATGTTTTCAAAAGTAGAAGAGATAGGAAGAGGTGGCACATCCGCCGGACTAGGCTCGCAGGCCGATTTATTTTCATCAAATTTTACATCTCTTCTAATGATAACATTTTTGGACTTAAATGGAATAAGTCTATAACCTTTTACATCTTCAGAATATCCAAAAAAGTACATTTCTCACTCTTAGGTTCTAAAGCTTTATGCTTTTCATCTGGAATATGGGCCCATGCTTCACTTCCAAAAACACGAAAGTGACTTACATCTGGTTTAATGGAACTCCAAGCTTCTTCTGGAGTGATATTCTTTAGAACCTTAGTAGGAGTGCGATTGATTATATAATTTGCACAATTAATTGCTTCGGCCCAAAAACTAAGACTGAGTCCTTTAGATTGCAGCATACAATTAGCCATTTCCTTTAAGGTGCGATTTTTCCTTTCAGCTACACCATTTTGTTGTGGAGTGTATGGAACAGTATGTTGCATTTGAATTCCATTTTCGGTGCAAAAGTTGATGAATGTGTTTTTAACATATTCTCCACCATTATCAGTTCTTAGCTTAAGAATTTGATGTCCAGATTGTTTTTCAACAAAGGCTTTGAAGGCCAAAAATGTGTTAAATACTTCGCTCTTGAGTTTTAAGAAGTATACCCAAGTGCGTCTGGAGAAATCATCAATGAAAGTTAAGAAATACTTGCAGCCAGAGAATGAAGCAACAGGAAGTGGACCACATAAATCACTGTGCACAAGCTGTAAAGGGGCTGAGGCGTGCCAAGAGGCACGTTTGTCAAAACTGTCCCGATGATGTTTTCCGAGTACACATCCGGAACAAACACCATCTCTGCAAGATACCATAGGAAGACCTGTCACCATATTTTCTTTACATAGATGCTGAAGGGAGCGATAGTTTAAGTGACCAAATCGCTCATGCCAAAGTTTGCTCACTTCATCATTATGAGCAACAAATACTGAGGGAAGATTTGATGACCCAAAGTTGTGAAACTTATACAACCTTGTGGAATCATCAGCAATACCAGTAGCTAGAATCTGTTTAGGATCTCTTAGATCCTTGATTACAACATCATGAGGTGAAAATTCAACAATTTTACCTTCACCTGAATGAGTTATCTGATATACAGATAGAAGGTTGCAGGATAAGGTTGGAACACATAATACATCATTAAACTGACCATTGTCTAGATGAACAGTTCCAGTCCCTACAACATTAAGAGATCTATCATCACCAACATATATATTTTTGGTGTTACAATCATTTAAAGAAGAAAACATGGCTTGGTTTTTGGCCATGTGATAAGAGGCTCCAGAATCAATGAGCCACTCATGAGAATGAGAAGAAGAAGATACATTTAATGCATAACCAGACTGAGATGATTGACAACGACATGCAGAAAGTGTCATTCCTGAAGTTGAAGTTGAAGTATGCTCCACATGGATGTTATGTTTCTTCATTGCGGCTTACAAGGCTTCCATCTTCTTAAAGCATTTATATTCTAAGTGGCCATCTCGATTACAAAAGTTACAATGTCTATCAGTCTTCTTCCATTTGTTTTTATTGGTCTTATCATTTTGCTGAAATGATCTTTCATTTTGAGGCTGAGTTTGCTTAGGACCCTTGTTTGGTTTAGGACCATTCTTTTTAGGATAGGACTTCTTAGGATTCTTTGAATTTGGTTGCTGCTGGGCGGCTAACGCTTTCTTGGAAGAGTTTCCAAGATTAAGAAGACCAAGGTGTAAGAGTTTTTCTTGTTCTCTTATTAAAGAATCACAAAAAGAGTCAAAGGAAGGGGCCTTGTAGTCTTTTCCTTGACAAATGAAAGCTTCCCTTGTAGAATGGAAAGTGGAAACAAATACAGAGTAGGCTGGTCCCAACTTAGTAAGGATGGAATAAATAAGGTTACTATCTTCTTTCTTAACCTTAAAACCTTCCAAGAGATATCTAAGGGTCTTGAATTTGGACAAGAAATCTTCAATGCAAGAAAAATTATTAGGATCCAATGTAAGCAACTCATTTTCAAGTTGATGGGCTCTAATTTCATTTTTAATCCCAAAAACTTTAGTGATTTGTTCCAATGCTTCATGAGGAGTATCAAGTTCTGCAATATGGAATCTAAGATCAGGAGAAAAGACATCCCTATCAAACCACGTGCTTGATCTTGTCTATTTTCCCATTTTGCAGCCTTGTCTTCATATTTTGGTTTCTTCTCTTGGACTGTGGCTATTCTGTAGAGACCTTTACTTCTAAGTAAATCTTCCATGTAGGCTATCCATTGGAAGTAGTTAGTGCTGTCAAGAATGACTTGGCATGGACTTTCCATTTTCTTTTTAAATCTGAAGCTGAAGATGCTGAAAGTAAGTGTTCCAATGGATAGATCTCGAAAAATTAGGCGGTTTAAAAAAAAACGGCTCTGAAAAAGGCTTCCGGATGAAGAAGTTATGGCTTTTTGAAAAAAAATTGTTGAAGTTGCCGGCAAAGTGCGCGAATGTGCGGAAATGAAAAAATCCGCCCCCAGAAAATGGAGACTTGAACCCAAGACCTCTACTCTCTTAAAAATAGCTTTGAACCAATTGATATATACAAAAAATTTGAGAGAGAGAGAGAGAGAGAGAGAGAGAGAGAGAGGGGGGGGGGCCTTGGTTTGCGTTCTTGCCTTGAGAAAGCTCTTTTTCCCTACAAAACACAAAACACAAAACCCAACACGGACATGCAAGAAAAACGAACCTTATGGCTCGAAGTTAGCTTTATCCAAAAAACTAGATATTTTAAAAAATGAACCTTGCGGCTCAAAGTTAGCTTTAGCCGAAAAACTAAATATTTTTCTCAATGTTTCTGATTTTCCGAGATCACACTAAGGTGCAGGGAAAAGAGCATATGCATGAGAAAAATCTTTCCTTTCTGTTTCTGATTTGCCCAGATCGCACAGAGTCGCAGGGCAAAGAGCATACGCAGAAATGAAAGGTATAGATCCGGTTAAAAAAAACTAAATAAACCGAAACCGAAATAAGCAGAGAGAAAATAACAGTAAACTGCAAATAAAGACTGTATACCTCCAGATCTTAAAAAAGACGCAGCTAGGGCTACCGGAAACGTTTTCGCGTGAAACAAAAGGGGTTCCTCACTGGAACAGATGCTCCGAACACAACAGAGCAGTCCTCTCGGCCCGAAAGCAGTCAGAAACATCAGATCTAGGAAACGACAGTCGGATGCAGTTCTACCGGCTTCAGATTTGGATCACCAATGGACGCGGCCCTCAAATAGCTCTGATACCATGTAGGAATTTACAGGGTAAGTTCCTCAGAAAGAACACCAAAAGGACACCGCTTACAACCAGATCACAAATCAATACACCAGTATTTTTGACGTGGTTAAAACCCTCAAAGAGGGAAACAGTCCACGGCCTGTGCCAACGTGGCTACTACAGGCAATTTATTAATCAAAGAATGAAAATTTACATAAGCTTCTCTCATCCACGGATTACCCGAACAATGACCCTCCATGCACTTTAAATAGAACTCATGGACCAATCGGGTGTCAAGCCACGGATCAAGTGTTGGTAATACTGAGGAGAGAGTGAACCGTCGGATCACTACATATCGTGACCGTCGGATTGTAAGTTACAAAATGTACAATGGTAAAGAAACACACTTTACCTAACTCTATACTAGACCAAGTTGAACTTAACTATTTCCTATGTGTCGGAATATCCTAACACGATGCACATGCCACAAATCTAGGGAAAGCGAAAGTTGGTGGGATGTTTCTGAAATGATCTTTGCATGTAACCTTTAGCTGCTAAAAATAGTTCCTTGAAGCAAGGGATGCCTTTGCATGCTACTTTGTGAGGAGCAGGCCATGCATGAAAATCAGTTTTCTTGGTCTTGGAGGGAACCAATCAACTCAACTGCACAAGCAACAATCTGCTCAGCTGGGACGAAAAAATGCACATTTCTAGGAGGGAGCTAGGCTAGATGCCCACAAGATTTGTGCAATTTCTAGTTAGAGCAACTAACTGCTGCCTAGGATTGCGGAATTCCTGGGCTGAGCATCCCTACTGGGAGGAATTGTGCAATTTTCTGGATGAAGCCTGACTAGGAGGAATTACACAATTTTCTGGATGAAGCATGACTGGTAGATTTACACAATTCTCGAGCCCAGTAGACTGCTTGATAGAATTGCGCAATTTCTAGAGGGAAGGTTGGTTGCCCTCCAAAATTGTGCATTTTCTTGAGGCAGCTTCTCAACATGTAGCTGGACCAAGTCTGAAAGAAAAACTTGTGAAGGGAATGCAACAAGCTCTGATGGACAGGTTGTCATTCTGTAAGAAAAACACTAAAGCTTGTGTATTTGATGAAGCAAGACATGCTGCTGTGAAAGGTTGGGAGGGAGGCTCCAAAATGAAGCTAAGGAAATTTTTTGGAGGGTGGTTGTAGATGCTACAACAATTTTTTATGCATGTCAGTGTCTATATGTTATTATGCATGCATTGTCATGGTTATTATTATACATGTATGGTAGGTTAGACATGCATTGTGATGGTCATTGTTGTGGTCTTCTGTCATCATGATGCTATTGATTGTTATGATGCTAATGTGTTGGTTGAGATAGAGGAGGAGATGCGGACCATTTAAGTGAAGTTGCAACATTGGACCTCAAGGAAAGAGTAGGTCCTCATACATGTTGTATGTTGGGCATGCAATTATGTAGGTTAATGATTGTGATATGAATTACGGTTATGTGTATGCCTTTCATTCTATTGATATTAGGGTTGCATACATGATAGATGCTAGTCGATTAGTGTAGTCATATGTACATGTGTCAGATAGTCATGAATGATAGTAACCTGTGGTTGCATGCATTGCTATTTGTTATTTTATGTTAGATAACTTGATTACTATGTTATATGTTGTTGATGAGAATGATATATAACTTCTTGTTGTTATATGCTAGTAACTTGATCATTAGGGTTATTACATTAAGATATTGATGTTATATGTATCATACTAATTTGGATTGGTCTATGCAAATGGTTAGGGTTATGACATTCATGTATGAGTTAATATGTTGTGATACTATGTCATACTAAACTAGACTGATCGTGCATACGTGATTGTTATACATGAATGACAAATGCTTATGAGCTTACGATGTGAACATGTTAGTTAGTTACTATCATAGATATCATGATCTTAATTGTGTTTGAGCTGATGTGTTGTAAAGTTATATCATGCTAACTAGATTGATTGGCTAGACAAGATAGCCTCTCCTATAATACATTATGGCTTGTGTTTTCTTATGTCGTATATTTGGTGCTTGACTGTTTGATTATGTTATCTTCTTTATTAATTTAACATGGTATGTTTTCAAGTTGGTTGGATGTTTGATGAATTTCATAATATACATATGTGTTGAGACAAGTGATATGTACTTGAGTGTAGTAGGTGACAATTGTAGCATTATGTCTAATACCTATGAGTTGACTATGGATTATGACATGATTGTTAGTCTTGGTAAAGGTTGATTTCAAATTGATAGATATGATTGTATTGATATTTGGAACATGTGGTTGACATGTGTAAACAATTGCAGGAAATATGCTTGGTATTAGCATGAGAAGGAAACAATTGATGTGTTTATATAACTAATAGTTGGGTGATGTGATAGTACATGTAAGCCTTGATTGCAATAAGGTAAAAAGGTAAAAGAAAGTAATTGGGCAAGAATTCCTTTGGCTATGTTTGTGTTAGAGCCTAGATTTGTCTCAGGCTGAAAAGACAAGGTTCTAGGTCCACATCAAACCACGCTCAGCCTCGTAGCTAGCCCTACGAGGACAGGAGAGGGCTCTCTCTGGGTCAATCTCAGTGAAAGATACTCAATGGGGCTAGAGATGACTGATTTAGCAACTGATTTTAGGCTAGTTATTAAGTGCAAAGGATTTGATTTGAGTTTTTTAGGGTTTGTTAAAAAATGGGAAAGGCAAATTGGGCTCAGGGATGAGGCACAGTTTCTACAAAGTTCTAATTGGGTGTTACAGGGAAAATTGCCTATGCAGAACTGCTAATCCACTAAGGCTGGTAGCTACCTTAGAAACAAATAGAGTAAAACTACTTTCATTTTCCTTTATGAAAGATAGATGAGAGAAGAATGAAGGAGACCAACCTCTGTCTCGCGCTTGGTTCCTTGCTCGATTCCTCTCTCTTCTGATAGTCCTTTGCTACTTGCTTTCTCATAGACCCAGCTTCACAGAGTACCTATAGAATCAAAGCAGCATAACACTATACAAGAACATGGATCTATTATCATAAACAATCTAGGATTAGATGTAAATTGAAAATACAAATGCATGAAACATAAATTACACAAGAGTATGAAGGACAACTTGAATGGATTTATTGGTAATCAAGAAAGAGCTAAGAGAGTTACAACCAGTTGTTCTGACCTACCCTCATCCTCTTAGCAAGTAAGCCCTTCTTCACCTCATGAAAAGCTTAGATCATCCAACACTATGATGTTCCCTTAAGAAACCAATAGCAATTCCTTACAAGATGCAAAATTCCAGCCCCTGGATCTCTGGGATGAGGGATCCATATATAGATGTCTGTAAGGGAGAAGAGTCAGCTTGTGATTTGATTAGTGTCTTCCCTCTCATAGTTCTTGCTTCCACTTGGAGATTGATGATCTCTTACTCATCCCTGGTCGAATTTAGAGAGGCAAGTGTCACAGGAGAAGTCTCTGGAAGATTCCATGCTTCTCCACCTCGCGGATTGACACTGCCATTTGTCCCTTCTTGCCCATCGCACCCCATAGAAGGGCTTTTGAAATGCAATGCACCCACTGTGTGTATTTAGGTGAGATGCAACGCACTTTTCCTATGGAGCAGGTGAAATGATACAGTTTTGACCAGTTCTGTGTAGTTTTTCATGGAGAACTTCTGGGAGAAGCTGTAATCAGCTGACCTTGTTCTTTTAGGGGTTGGAACAACACTTTTATGGACTTAGGAGCCCTTGGTCTATGGACATTTTATGCTTGGGGCTGCAGTGCCCAAAAATTTTTATAACAGTTGCCCCAAAAAGCATGAGGTCGTTAATCTTTTTGATGGCGGGTGAAATGCTTTATCATGAGGATTCGAAGTTCTTTCAAGCTGGAAGGAGACCTGTAATAAGATACAATACAATACATTATATTCATAATATTTTCATGATCTAGCTGAGGCAGGCATTCCCATGCTCAACTTTATAAATTCATTTTCATGTACATAGGACATAAAATCATCTGAGTGTAGACTAATGATTCTGGTAGAGTCATCATCCCTTAGATTGGATGATTATCTGTGCAGCAATGATGTACATTTGATGTCTTTATTTCCTGAATATATATCGTGGCCTGGATGGATGAAACTAGATTCGGGGTCTTCAATCTCGTTCGATCTTCACTCAAAGTACAAGTCGATCCATGTGAGAGTTGTTCTGGAGTCGAACATGGAAAGACATCACTTGATTACCAGCCAATGATGTAAGTTGTTAACAGGCGCGAGAGGGATCACCAATAATGATAATGATCCTCAAGCTACTGCAGTACAATTCACGTGGTGTGAATAAGGGACTTGGCATCGAACACCACGCAAAATCTTTCGGTCGAAGGCCATTGATGTAACCCTGTCGCCGGAAGTGAGAAACTTGCCATGGAGGCATGCAAGCTTCAAAGTACTGAAATGGGTGTTCCTAGACTGACTTCTTGTGTAATGAGCTGATGTCGACAAGAAGCGATCCGTCATAGGAGGGCCTTAATGAATCCCACATCAATGACACAGAACGGAGCAAATGATTTTAATGGAGGTGAAAACGGTCTGGTGATATAAGGTTCAGGATGGCGGTCATGAAATAATGGAGCGTAAATGCATTGCAGTGGGTGAGACACAGGTGAATTATCTGAGTGACTTCTCTTGAACATATCGGCAACACTGACATGATGGATTGGTAGCATTACCTAAAATTTGGATGGTGTGATGTGACCATGGTGATTTGACGATGAATGAAACAACCCAACGTGACTTGGATGCGGAGTGAAAGTGTCATGTTCAAGAGCGACTTGCTACCAACAAAGTTTTTCAAGTTTTCTTCCCACTTTTTCCCCAGTCATTGCTGACCAATACCTCTTTATTTTTGTCAAGCTTGAGGAGGATAACATATGCTTGTTATATAATTTTCCCTTTGGGCAAACCCATCGCTATCTTTTAACGAGCCTAGCGATAGTGAAACTCGTTCTTGTCTGTTATGGACAAGTTTGTCGCTATTAGGTTTTAACGAGTTTAACGACAAAGATAAATCGGTCCTTTTCAATTTTAGAGAGTTTGAAAAGGGATGTAAAGGAAACTCCAAAAATCATTTTTCGTCATCTAATCCCTTAAGTCTAAAAAATTATAAAACAATACAGAAGGGATAAATTTTCGATACTTTTAACGAGCTGAACAAAACAACCGCTCGATCTTTTTGTGTAATATCCCTCAGGTCCAAAAAGATTAAAATCTAAAGGAGGGATAGCACTTCCGGTCCCTTTAACGAGCTGGAGAGGCCAATGGCTCCGCAATCTTTTCATATTTTACGAGTCAGTTGAAAAGAGCTTAAAGGAGACTCATCTTTGAGGAACGAGTGATAAATTTGGGTAGCAACTGATTCCAGGTAAGGTTTTGAATTTTCCAATCACGGCAGTGTTACAAGGATGGCTAACAGGATCACTCTTTGCAACTGTTCCTCAAAAGGGGTAAACAATCAAATGGAGGTGAATGATCATCCAATACAGGGTGGAGGTGATGATGAGAACACGACCAAGGCTTTAAAGGCTGAAGTACTACATTCACGACGGTTATTTACCAGAAATTGGTTCATTTTTTATTGAGCTTAAACGTTGGGGGAACCATTTGCTCATTACTTATGTTTATTTTTTAACAAGCATGAAGCTCGCGTTAAAACTAATCGATATAACGGTCATTTCTTGACTTCACCATTAATACCTTTGTTCTTTCAAATATTGTACTGCATGCTCAATTGCTTCATCAAACTAGTTAGAAATGAACAATATATGTTTGAGAAATGAGTTAGGACACTAATATTTTACTCGAATTCCGTAAAAGTAATTTAAAAGTGCATTTACCTCTGATTTTACCATTTCATTTGAACTTTGGCTTGTTGGAGCTTTGGAGGTGCTTTCCGCCTTTGATTTTTCACTAGCTAATTCCGGGAGATTTTGTGGACGATTTTCAGCGCCGTCTGGACCATGTAGGAGCTAAATCTGAGCTCTTTCATTTCATCCTTTCCATTTTGCATTCTAAGCCTGATTTCTGGTTTGTCTAAGCCTCTAGGGTTTGAAAAATCGCCCTAGCTCCATCGCACCCTTTATGCATCGAAAGGTGCATTGGATGTTAGCCTGTCCACTGGCCAATTGATATGCAATGTACCCAAAACACTACTGTAGGTGCGATGAGCGCAAGGAATGAAATTTATACACAATTTTCAATGGAAATTTTTGCTTGTTTCTCACGAAATCAGGATATAACTCTTCTCTTGTTTGTTTTCAGAGATTTATGGGAGAAAAATGACCATTACATGGTGAGAACGTGGGCATGAAGAAGATGACATGCTGGATTTACATGAGCTGGTTACAGTAAATGCATTACAGAACTGTGGCCTGTTGAAGTTTTTCTGCATTTCTAGCATGAGACAACAAATCAACTTGCTGTAGTATTTTCTTGATGCTTGGGATCCTACCAGCCAGGTGTTCCAGATTAGGGGCAAATCCATCCCCTTGACTGTAGTGGACATATATTTTTTGACTGGCTTATCGAGGTGGGGTGCCCCCATCTCTTTATCAGGTTCAACCCGTGGAGGTGAATCTGTGAGAGATTATGTTTGCAGGTATTGCAGAGAGGGATCTTAGCCGAGTAAAGATAGCAAGATCATCATTCGAGATGTCACTGACAGGTCTTTGAGGACCATTCTGTTCACTTTTGGTAGGATGGCTAGTGGTGCATCTCTTCATGTGGCCAACTGATCTTATATGCAGTACGCCTTGGAATGTCTCGAATCAAAGGTGTTCAACTGGTGTGATGCAGTACTCCTTGTGATGAAAGAACAGTTTACCAAGGTGAAAAGCGGGAGATTGAAGAACTTTGGATACAGTTCTATTTTGACCGCCTTCACCTTGGAAAAGATACCATTGATGCAGCCACACTATATTGCACTTGGTTTACCTCCACCGACTGAACCACGTATGCAGAGATGGGTCGGTCATATGTCTAGGCATGCTGGTCAGTCTCAGATTTCCTTTTCTGATACCTTCTTCGGGTGGTTCGATCATCAGGAGATGGTATTTTTCCGAGTATCGATATGCTGGTATGGACTTCTGGGGTGACCCGGATTTGGTACTGCCGGCTGGCGAACAGTGGGGTGCCATTGGTAAATTCTTGACCATATTTCTATTTATCATTTTTCCTTTTATAATGTCCTTGTGCTTTATTCTATCTAGACTAATCAGAACTCATGTGCTCATGCAGATGTTGGTCCCTTTCGGCCAGTAGTACACCTGAGAGTGCCAGCTGCCACTCTAGCAGGAGAGGCTGTGGGAAAGGCTATCCTTCGCGACCCTGATGTGGTCGAGACTCTTTCAGCATTACAGGATCAGGTCGAGGGCCTCACTCTCGGTATTCCAGACGTGAGGACTGACGAGCTGCCTTTGATGTTGCAGCGACACACTACTGGCGTGCCAAGTCGATGGACTAGGCTTTTACGCATGATTGCATAGGCGGTGACTTGTTATCACCAGCATCATTAGACTAGGGTGCCCCCTAGCGTTTTGAGTTTCGGGTCATTTGACCAATTTTGTCTTGGTTACAGAACATTATGTGTCAACCATAAAGAGTTATATATATATATATATATATATATATATATATATATATATATATATATATATATATATATATATATATGATTTTCGGAGTTTTATTTTGGTTAAGTTACATGATCCCGATGCAAACATTGATGAGATGTGTTACAAAAAAATAGCGTCACCATGATTATTTGTAGTCAATATGGATCTATCATCACTTGTACTGTCCTCGTAAGCAAGTCTCAGACCTCAGCTCTTCAAGTCAAGCTTTGGAAATGAGAGAAAGACATTGAAAAACAATAAAACTCTCGTTTCGCATTTTCTCTCACTATTACCTGCGGTGCCGCACCTTCTGTTTACAAAAACTGCGGACCTACCCGCTTTGTCCCTAAAGGTGTGGGTGCAGACCCCTGTGAAAGTAAAAAAGGTGCAATTTTATTCTAAAAAACTCACTTTGGATTAATTCTAGATGATTCTAGAAGGAATTTTGATGTGGATTTGCCACTCTTAGGTGGTTCATGCATCTCAAAAGAGAAGGAGCTAATCCCTTGATGAGAGGAGCTATCCCTTTGAAGGAGGGCTTTATCCCTTTGAAGGAGGACCTAGTAACTTCCCTCCATTGCAATATAAATTCAGGCATTGGGTTGGTTGCTAAGGAGGTTAGAAGCTGAACATTTTTTAGGGTAAATGCCGGTGAAATTAAGACTTCCTAGATGAGCTTAAGAGGAGAGATCACATATCTTTTTGGCTTCATTGGGAAGTGAGTGAAACTTGTCAAAGTAGAGGAGACTTCTTGCTGGACCCTGGGAGGAGCTTGTACAGTGTCAACGCACAGGTTTTAAAGTTCTTCTTCTTTTGAATTAATACAATCAAACTCATTTTTCTCAACAAGTATCTTATGTTATTTATTTCACGAACTCCTTGACTTTCATGTTAAATATGTTTTATGATATTGGATTTTCAGGTGCTATTCAATTTGTTTGCTTGTTTCTGTTTGCATATTCACGACAAAGGAGCTTATTTGGATCGAAGGAGCGAGGGCATCCACAAACTTGCGTTGGACCTAAGGTAGGCCCTAAAACACTTGTTTGCCTTTGTTTATAAAAGCATATTTAGAGAAAGATAGTGTCTGGTTGGTTTGCTTGTCATTAGGTCTTCTTTAGATTCTAGGAAGATCTATCTTGTCTGCAAGATTGACTTTTTCCATGTGACAAAATGGCGACTCCTCTGGGGACTTGATTTTTTCCCTATTTTTACTTTGACCTGAGAAACTGTGTTTTTGTTTCTGTTTTTCGCTTGTTGTGTGTAAAATTGGGTAGAGTTTATAGATCCAGGGTTATTTTTCATTTTTCATAGCTTTGGGAGAGGACCGCACCCTAGCCTTTTGACACAGTGCATACCTATCCTCACCTTTGCTTTTAGCACAGAGCGGTACCACACCTGTGTTAACTGTGGGCATGCGGATCCTGTCAAAATTTTGAAAAACCTAGGATTTCCTCTGTTAGTTAGCTTAGTTTTTGTTTAGAAGTTATTATCTACTGCCCAGACCTGCATATATACTGTCAGAAGCTTTCCTTAAGTTGATTTCATTAGTGTTATGGATTTAGGTGAAATTACTAGGAGTTTTGCTTGTTGGGCTTGTTTTTCATTATGGTCTTGTAGTGGCTCTGAGCTTAGAAGCTGTAGGGACCTCAGATTACCTTGGTGTCTACTAGCCTTCTTATGAGTCTGACCATTTATGAAATCTCCCCTTGTTGAGGAATCCGCTTTGTGTTTTCTCTTTACAAAACTTCGAAAAGCTTGTGTTTAAAAGTTTGGATTTTCATTTTTAAAAAGAAAACAAAATTGGTTGTTCTTTACTGATTTGTGATTCTGCATAAATTGGTCCTTAGCTTACATCTAGCTAAGTAAAACATCCTTAAAAAAAATTCTTGTAGGCTTTGACTTCAAATAGGTTTTTATAATTTATAGATCTCAAAGTTAGTCATTTCCGTAGTTTTGAGTGTTTTATAAAAAATATAAAAAAAAATCTCTTTTGGAAAAAAAGTTTGTTTTTGTAGTGGTTGAGTGCTTTGAAAAGAAAAGGGAAATTTTTGTGAAATAACTAGTTGTCTCGTTTTGAGTGCATTGGAAAGGAAAAAATCTCTTATTTTAATTTGTTTGGTTAAGAAGGATTTGTGTTTATAAAGTATTTGCATTCTCAAACTCTTTCTTAGCTAGAAGTTCATCGAAGAGAAAAGATTGTTTAAATCATCTTAGGTGCATTTTTAGTGATTTTGAGTCGAGTCTTCATACCACGAGTTTCATCTTCGCAACTTTTGACTTAAACAAAAACCAATAAAACAAAACGCTTAAACTAAAATTCATCTAGAAACATTTTTATTTCTAGGGCTCTGATACACTAGCTTAGCTTAGGCTAGTGTCTTGGAGTAGGAGAGTAATTAACTCTCCAAGACAGTAAAAACAAACAAGTAGCTGTATCTTGTGGTAGGGAAGAAATCCAATTGTTGCATTTATGCTCTGGGAAAGCTCCTATTAAAGGAGAAGCACGAGATCGTGTCCGAACCAGTGTGGTAATCAATCCTTCCTCATTGGGAACGACGCCAGATATTCACGTATTAAAAATGGTAAACCTCGGATTAACCATTGTCGAGGAGCCTGGGGTCACTTGTTGGTAAACCTTGGATTATGTCAAGGAGTCTTCAAGGGGATTGAGCTTGCTACTTTGCCCTTGCGTGCGTATTGGATCGTAAAATGTTCCCCCAGGTATATTTGTTTCAGTTGGTAACCTTAGTGGCCATATTCTTGAGGATTCTTCCTGAGGTGACAGTGGTAGGAAGATCCCACTGTACCTGGAGTAGATGTCGGCTAGACTCACTTGGATTTTCTGGGGTTTCTCTTCCCTCGAGACGGTTAAGTGGAGGAACTTGTGCCAGTCTATTCATTAAGCAGGTTTCCGGGGTAACTGTTCCAACCGCCATTTCTATATTAAACTCTGCGATGTTGGATTTCATCACCAACTAGTGTTTTCAGTACGGAAAGTTACTGTTTGTGTGTGTTTGATCTCCTAGATTCTTTAGGTGTGTGATTCAAATTTGTTTGGTTCTTTAGAGGCTTTAGGTGGTTTTCATTGAGATTTTACTTTGTTTGTGTGTGAAGTAGTTAAAAGTTTTAAACCGTGACTGAATTACCAAGTCCCGTAGACTTCGGGGCCAACCTCCTGAGTTTTCACCGAGCCAGCTTGAAGGCTTGAAAGTCCTCGTAACTCCTATAGATAGTAGAGTTGGGTCACCTAAAGAAGGAGAGTCTTCTTTGGTGGTACATCCTGATTTTCAAGCGTTAGTAGCAGATTATAATCCGTAGTCAGTGTCTGTTTCCGAAGTTACTAGTAGCGTTTCATCTACTAGTGATATAGGTCAGGAACTTGAAATATCCGAACCTGAAAGTGAATTTGTTGCTACTCCGACATCGGGGTTTGCTTCTCTAGCTTCTAGTGGTCCCAGTTCACCTAGGGTAGAAAGAGTAATCACCCAAGATATTCCTTCTGGACTTATAGCTATTGAAGAACTTGCTACTCCAGAAGAAGAAGTAGGCATCCCTATCCCTGAAAATCAACCTGTTATTGAGTTACGGGAGCGTGAATCAATTTTTTACAGTCCACCTAGGAGCAGTACTTGGTATCTTTCTTTGACTAATTTCTTAGAAAACCAAGGGTTACGTTTTTCACCACCTCATGTTCCTTATCACCCAACACCTAGAGGTTATTATCCTCTGTAAAATATGTCAAGACAGTTGTCCATGTTTACTCAATCGTTTGAATCCTTTTTGTGCGGCAGTCCTTCTGTTCCCTCTGGGTATCAGTCACTTTCTGGTACTTTTTCGGGAGCATCTCCTCAACCCATTGAGCAAGGGTTATTAACTGGGAGCAATGGTACTAAGCCGTTGAGCGTAGAAGATATTCTCATGATGTCAGGTTCTATTCCCAATCCTCAACCTCAAGGTGGCCAGTTACCGCCTGGGGGGCAGCCTCAATTATCGCCTGGGGGGAAACCTCAAGGTACCCAATTTGCATCTGGGGGGCAACCTCAAGGACAATACATACCTACGGAACAATACGTTCCTCAAGGTCAACCCCAGACTCAATATGTACCCCAAGGTCAACCCCAGTATCAATTTATACCTCAAGGTCAACCCTAGTATCAGTACGTGCCTCAAGGGTATCAACCCCAAGGTTAGTACTCGAACCAAGGTTCCCAACCACCCTCCGGTCAAACGTATGTTTAAGGAACATGAAATGTACCTTTAAATTATCAATCCTACCCTCAACCCGGTTATGTTCCTCAATATTCTCAACTTGTTATGGGTCCATACCCCAGAATGAATATAGTGTGGGATCCATCGCAAACTCAACAGATGTTGCAGCCAAATGTACAGTTGTCATCTCAAACTGGACAACCCTTAGTTTCTAGTACACCCCAGCAACCAGTTCAGTCTAATATTCAAACTTTTGTACCTTCGGTAGTTTCTCAGCTTGGGCCTAGTATGCCTCGTACTCCACCTCAAATGACTGCTACAACTGCTGCAACATCTATTCAATCTACCCCACCTACTTCTGGAGTATCGACAGCTCAGGTTTCTACTGTTCCCATATCTACTCCTTAGACATCTTTACCACCGTCTGGATCTACGATTCAAACTTCACTTCAGACGCCTGTAGGACAACCTGGTTCAAGTACGGTTGTCACAAGTCAACCACAATTTACTTATCAACCGTACCAAGGACAGTACCAATTCGGTCTTGCTGTGCAGCAGCCAGTCTATCAGTATCAACCGTACCCTGGGTACACATATCAACAACCTCAGCAACCCCACTACAGTCCGGTTAATCCTGGTTTTCCGGGAAGATACAATATCCCAAATGCAATTCCTATTCCTAGTTACCCTGGATATCCTCCTCTTGGGGCTGGTCTCATGACCCAGAGTTTTAGGGACCCTAATCGTCAGTTAGCATTTATCGCAACTTTGGACTTGCTTGACTTGTCGCGCCTAACGAACAATCCCATTAACTATCTTCTGTTTTGGCCGCCAATGCCGAATAAGTTGCCTAGCGACATTCCTAAGTTCAAAGGTAAATCAGGAGAGGACCCGTTGAACCATGTGATGACTTACCACCTCTGGTGTGCGTCTAACTCCATTTCAGATGATTCAATCCGTCTAAGACTTTTCCAGCGCACTCTAATTAGTCTCGCGGCCAAGTGGTACATTGAGTTACCACGAGGAACTTTTTATAATTTTAGTCAGCTAGCTACCTCGTTTTTAGCTCATTTTCAGTTGCCAGTCCGATATGACAATGGCACAGAATTGTTAACTTCGTTAAAACAATCGACGTCCACTTACATTTCAGATCATATTCATGAGTGGAGACGTCGACGACATTTAGTGAAGGTTTTTATTCCGGATCAGATCATGGCTGAGTGGTTTGTAAAATATTTGTTGCCAAAGATCACAGAAGATGTAGCTAAAGCCACAGTTCTTACTGAGGAGCAAGTAATTGCTCAAGCACAGTACCTTGACTTGGTCTATACTCAGTCAGGTACGTTACATGAGAAAATCCCTGATCTTCCCAAGCAAAATCAAATCGCTGCAGCTCCTTTGGGATCTCATGCCGCCGATGGTATGATTGGTATGGTTAACACTAAAAGTAAGAAGAAGTCTTCCAATAATTCTTCTCCTATAATAACCTTGCCTAATTCCCCGACAAGAGATTCTTCTACATAGATTTCCGCTGATATTCATGTTGTAGAGTCATCTACAGCCAAATAAAAATCCAGTGGAAAGAAGAAAGGAAAGAAGAAGAATAAAACGGACAAAAATTCAAAGGAGAAACATGAAAAATCAGAATCCAATGATGAAAAGCGCAAACCTCATTATCCTTGTCTCATTTGTGATGATGAACATTTTACAAGAGATTTCCCTCATCGTGCAAAGGTTGCGAAGATTGTCAAAGGTTCCCAAACTCCTGCTGTTTTGAAGGATCCTTTTCCAGCTCAAGACAGCAAAATGATAGGTTCTTCCTCGAGTGCCAATGAAGAACCCATACTGATGATGTCCCATGTTAGGATTGCGACTCGATTGCAAGATTATGGTAGTAAAAGTCCTATTGATGGTAAAGAAGCAGAATCTTCTCATTCTAATCCATCAACCTCCGCTCCCGGTTTCGATCCACTACAGATCGCGAAACCTAATCCAGACTTAGTAATCAAAACGCCCGCCAAGGGTATACTTCGAAAGTCAACTTTCAATCCACATGCGAGAGTGGCTCAGAACTATAACATTGTTGAGGATTTAGCTGTTTCACCCTCAGCAATGTCGGATTTGGAAGTGCTGCAATCATGTCCAGCACATCGTAAATTACTTTTGTCGGCTATAGGAGCTGTTGACATTTAGGACTTGAACCTAATGATTTTCGATCTAGAAAATAGTACACCACGCTTACCTCATCAAATGGCTTTCCAGATTCCATTGATAGTAAAAAACATGCCTATTTATCGGACTGTAATTGATGAGGGAGCCTCAACGTGTATTATGTTGATACAGTGTTGGAAATCACTTGGTTCTCCTTCGCTAAATCAATCCCCGATGATTCTAAAGGCGTTTGATGGCCATGGGTTTCATCCTTTTGGCATTCTACAGGATTCGCCTATAGGTGTTGAAGGAAAAACCGTTAATCTAGATGTGGAGGTGGTTGATGCCCCTCTAGATTACAACCTTCTCTTGGGTCAAAGTTGGTCTTATGCTAGGACAGCGGTCGTTTCATTGGTCTTTTGGGTTATAAAGTTTCCTCATAATTGAAAGATCGTAACAATAGACCAGCTGGCTTACTTTTCATCCGACCCAGCCTCTTCTGAGAGTATTCAGCATGTCGGTAAAACGACTATCCCGTATTAGGATGTTGGGGTAGGACTAGTTAAAGATGCTGGTTTACTGGGAACTTTTCCTTTTCCTCCGATCAACGCATCGTCTTCATTTGCAACCATTCATATGATTACGTCAGACACCAATGTTTATGATGATCCTTGGATCATTCCTTCTGAATCTAAGATAGACTCATTTGGTGATGTCATGCCTTTGAGTCCATATGAAATTGCGTATGAGGCCGTGAAATCGTTTACAGACCCATCTTCAACCGAAAATGACTTCATGAATGTGGTCCGTGAGGAATCACTTTTCACATCAAGCTCGGATTTAATCACGTTTTCTGAACTTGTTCACTTTGATGAGCAAATTCGTGAAATCCTATGTGTAGATGATTTACCATGGGAAGATCTCCATCACAAATCTTCGTTTTTACTCGAGAATGATCGTTTTGAAAATGGTTTTTCATCAATTTTTACGACTGAATATGTCAAGGAACCTCAGAATCCAATGAAACATCTCGATTCAGAGTTAAATTTGGGAAAAATCTCTCGAACTATTCCTATTGACATTTCGGTTAAGCCTGGAATTGTTGAGAACATTCATATAGGTGCCTCGTGTACAGATGACGATATTCAAATATATAAGGCCCTATTTCAAGAATTCCGCGACGTGTTTGCCTGGTCCTATGAGGAAATGCCAGGAATTGATCCCGTGATTGTTGTTCATGAGATCAAGACTTACCCAGACGCTAAACCCGTCCGACAACGTTTGCATCAGATTCACCCAAGAAAAGCTGCTGCAATTAAAGCATAAGTTGAAAAATTACTCAAAGCAGGTTTCATTTATCCGATCGCGTTAATGGATTGGGTATCGAATATTGTTCTGGTTAAAAAAAAGAAGGGAACAATAAGAATATACATCGATTATAGGGACATTAATCGAGCCTGTCCAAAGGAAAATTACCCAACTCCCTATATCGATCAAATAATTAATGATTGTGCCGGCAGCGAAATATTCTCCTTCATGGATGGTTTTTCCGAATACAATCAAATCAATATTCTACCTACCGATCAACCAAAAACAACTTTCATTTGTCCATGGTGGACATTTGCTTATTGCAAGTTACCTTTTGGGCTCAAGAATGCCGGAGCAACTTTTCAAAGGGCCATGTCTTATGCGTTTCATGACATCAAGCACATTGTGCAACGCTATCTCGATGACTTGCCTGCTCATTCATTACATCGAATTGATCACCTCGTCCATTTACGAGTAATCTTTATGAGATGTAGGCATTATCTGATTCAGTTGAACCCACACAAATGTGTCTTTTGTATAGAAATGGGTCGATTACTGGGGTTTGTAGTTTTGAAAGCCGGCATTCGCGTCGATCCCTCTAAGGTCGAAACTATTGCCAAATTGCCTCCTCCTTCGAGTCTTCGCCAACTCCAAAGTTTGCAAGGGAAAGCAAACTTTTTACAACGATTCATTCCTAACTACACTGAGGTTACAAAGGGTTTTACTCGGTTGTTGAAACAGAATACTCCATTCTATTGGGATGAGATAGCTCAGAAATCTTTTGATGCACTCAAACACGCGTTGACCCATGCACCGTTATTGTATCCTCCCAACTACAACCAGGATTACTTCTTGTATCTCGTCGCCTCTCATTCCACCATTGGAATGGTCTTATTTCAGGAAGATGAATTTGGAACTGAGCACGTGATATATTACCTTAGTCAAACTTTAAATCCAACTGAGCTAAAATAATCACATGTGAAGAAATTGGCATTGCAGCTGTTCAAGCTGTCCAACGTTTTCGTCGCTACATTTTACTATGTAAAACTACAGTAATTTCGGATTGCAACCCTATGATCTTTATTTTGACCAAGAAATTGCTAGGGGGCAAGTACTCTAAATGGATTGTTATCCTGCAGGAGTTCGACTTGGAATTTGAGAAATCTAATTCTAAGAAATCTTTAGTCTTTGCGGAGTTAATGTGTGATTTCCCGCGTACTGATACGGAAACTATGGCGGAGGAGCTCATTGTGGACGAATCCTTGTTTCTAATCAGTACTTTAGATACGTGGTATGGGGATATCATTGTTTATCTCCAAACCCAATCCTTTCAGCCAGAAATTTCAAGGTTAGAACGTCGGAAAATACGATTCCAGCCCCAACAATATAGGATTATTGGAGAACTCTTTATCGCCGTGCGACAGACTCTGTTTTTTGACGATGCTTAACTAATGAGGAAGTTGAAAGGGTTCTAAATGACTGTCACTCTGGAGCGTGTGGCGGTCATATGTTTGGGTATGCCACAGCCCAAAAGATATTGTGCACTGGCTACTTCTGGCTGTCTTTGTTTAAAGATTGTATTACTGCGGTCCGAAAATGCCACAACTGCCAAATTGTTTATCAAAAGATGCGCGCTCCACCTGCTCCTCTCCACCCTATAATTTCCGTTGGTCCTGTTGCCATATGGGTTATCGATTTTATTACATGTAACCCTCACTCGGCCGGGGGGCATGCGTATATCATCCTTACGGTAGATTATTTTACCAAGTGGGCCGAGGCGATGCCTACATTTGAGGCAGATGACAAGATAGCTGCAATTTTCATGTTCAATCATATAATTGCTAGGTTTGGTGTCCCGCAAGCGATAATCACTGATCATGGGCGTCATTTTCGAAATGTTATGATGACCGAACTTACAGGCCAGCTTGGTTTGCGTCACGATAGTTCAACCTCTTATTATCCACAAGCTAATGGTCTGGTTGAATCCATCAACAAAGTTTTAGTCATCATGATCCAACGAATCATTGGGATTCATCGGTTAAATTGGCATAACATGTTATTTTCAGCGCTTTGGGCGTACCAAACTTCAGTAAAAACATCAACAGGGTTCACTCCTTTCCAACTAGTTTATGGTCTGGAAGCTGTGTTACCCATTGAATGTGAAATCCCGTCACTGCAAATGGCCATCGAGTTGCTTCCAGCCACTTCCAAAGAGGAAAAGAGTTTGTTATACTTGGCACAATTAGATGAGAATTGACGTGATGCTGCATTGGCAATCGAGACTCATGCAAAACGTATGAAAGCTCAGTATGATCGAAATGTGACCCCTCGAAATTTTTCAGAATGAGATCTAGTCTTAGTTCATGATCAAGCTAATGATAAATTAGGCGCTGGAAAATTATTTCCTATGTGGCATGGTCCCTATGTTGTCAAGCGAAAACTGGCAAAAGGGGCCTATGAATTGGTAGAGTTTGACAGGGACTCTTTAGGTAAACCCAGAAATGGTCTTTACTTGAAGAGGTATTATGCTTAAAAGATGCGTATGGAGATTTTTTAGTTAGGATAGCTTTTCTTTCCAGCTGGTGTGTTTTAGTTTAAACAGTCGGCTTAGCTTAGAGAGTGTTGTTTTGTCATTATTACTGCTTATCTTGGTTTTATTCTTGATATTGCAGAGGTCGATGCCTCTCCAAACATACGTTGGTTTCGCTGATGGTGCTTGTCGTAATACATAGAACATTTCTTCTGCAGCTTGGGTTATCTATTCGGCCTCTGATTAGTTAGTATCTATGCATGGGTTAAGTCTCGATCAAACAACGAACAACATTGCCGAGTATAGTGCAGTGATTGAGTTATTATTTGAATCTATTCATTTGGGATTCGAAGTTTGATAGTGAGGTTAGATTCTGAACTCGTTGTATTACAACTTAATAGAGTGTATGCCATTAGAAATCCAGTATTATTAAAATTATTTTTGAGAGTGCGTCTCTTGGAACATGAATTTGATTATATTGAATATCAACATATTCCAAGATCTTTAAATACATTAGCAGATGCAATTTCTTCTCGAATGTTAAGTAGACATTTGCAATAATCATACATGTAAATTCAAAACCATTCCATAACATGATTTACAAGATAAGCCGGTAATAGTGATATATATATATATATATATATATATATATATATATATATATCTATATCTATATATATATATATATATATATATATATATATATATATATATATATATATATATATATATATATATATAGGAGTGTGTCAAAAAATACATCGTCCTCGATCATAGGTTGAAAAACACCTTATGATCGGCAAAAATGATATGTACAAAAAACAAAAATGTCATATGTGCCCACAATAGACGATCATCGTATCACTGGTGATGATCTCGATAAGAAACCACTACACGAGCCACCTTGCAAAGGAACCTCCTAAAAGGTCCCGGGACCCCAATCACATAGCGCTGAAGTCGACGAGGAATGTCATCTATAGTGGTATCTGGAATATCTCCTGTCAAGCGCTCGAGATGACCCTCCAACTCGGAAAAAACTTCTGCTGATTCGTCCTGTGGGGCTGGCGCGGCTGCAACTTGTTGTTTCCTCTCGTAAGGCCGAAGAGAGGCTGGTCACTATGGACCCACATCTACATTTGAAACTTTTGCTATCAGTTTTGGGACGATGGAAAAATAATAAAAAATTCTAAATAGGAAAAATGTTGAAAATAATTTTACCGAAGTCATCCCACTGCTCTCCTGGTGGAAGAGCCATGTCTGGGTCACCACGAAAATATACCCCAGCATAAGGGAAGTCCTGAATAGAAAAGACCTAGTTTTCCAACCATTGGAAATACTCAGGTTTGAATCAAGCAACCTCTGTCCTCTCGTCCGGGTGACGGGCCATAACTGCGACCCATCACATCAATTTGGGCTCTTGAGGAAGCCCAGCTCCAACAGTAAGATGCTGCGGGATCAACATGGGAACCCTATCCAGACCAAAACTCACAACCAAAGCCCCATAACCAAAAGTCTTTAGCTGTCCGTTCTTGGCCCTAGTCAATTGGCCTTTCGCATTGGCCAACACAGCATCGCACCAGTTGAAGATGGTGCCTCGAAAGCAATCAAATGCCATACGCATCTGGGATCCGGTGGCAATATGTAATGCGACACTCCCGCAAAGTCTGGTGACAGTAAACGTGATCACCATGAGTTCAGGATGGGATATGGTTTTTATGTCTATCCCTTTGTATCTAGCCTGGCTGTTGCAGAACTCTAGCCAAAGGCTATCGACAGACTGGCCACCTGGCCTAGCCCTGAATAGAGTCAAGTCTTCACCTCTCTTAGGCAAACCAGTCAAGAAATATATGTACGCCGGCTCGATTTCGAGCTGGTGGCCACCAATGAAAAAGCACTGGTCCTGTATGCTCCATCTGTCAACCAGCCACTGTAAGAAATCCACCTGAGCCCTCATGCCAGGAATGGCCGAGAATTTATACAGGCCGCATGCCTTCAAAGCATCAAGCGAATGCTGATGATTCCATGCAGCAACATCCACGTCCTCATGCTCTCGTTCACGCCAATCTAGCATGATGTACTCTCTGCATCAAGTAAAAAGATAAATTAGAATGCTAGAAATTATTTTGTTTGGTCCAATTTTGAGAAAATTTGGGTTTAAAACCCTTGCGGCAAGGACCGCACCCTCCGGGTTAGACATAGTGCGTGGGACCGCACCTTGTCTACATGGAAGGTGCGGACCCCTGACTTTTTCCCAATGGAGAAAAAGTCGGGGTCCGCAGGCCAACAGTGGTACACTTGCGGGCCCCCGTGCACGGGTTTTAAGCCTAAAAACCCTCCAAAAAATGAAATGAAAGCCTAAAACAAAAAATGAAACGGTTAAAAATGAATAGTAGGATGATGTGGATTACCTGGAGAAGACGGTGTTCGATTCCGACGGTTGGATTTTACGCAATCTTCACGGGAAGTTTTCTGAACAAAAGCACTATTTTCTCACCCAAAACTCAAACGGTAAAAATTAATTGACGAAGGCCCTTTTATAAGTTTTTTGAGTAAATAAATTGCAAGTTTGTTTATGTTTCACTTTGGAAAGGTATTTTTGCAACATTTTTATCCATTTCAAACAGGTATGAGTAATGTTTGCGTTTTTGTTTAGGATAACAGATTATTCAGGCGAAATCTATCATTTTCGACGAAAAAACATTTAGAGTCACCTTTAAGCTCTTTTATGACTCCTAAAACATGAAAAGCTCGCCGAGTTTTTCTTTTAAACTCGTTAAAACAGAATTAAAAGATGGTCCACTCACAGCTCTTTTCTGACCGTAAAAACATGAAAAGATTGCCGAATTTTTGTCGTTTCAAATTCGATATTGGTTATAAAACGACGTGTCGTTGATCACTTTTTTACTTTTTCGGATCAAGGGCATGTTGTGCTCTACAAAAACCCCCCATTTCATATCAAGTTTATTCTCAAAACTATAATATGAAATGGGCCCCTTTTTATTTTAATTGGTATCAACTTAGTATTATTCAAAAAGATCAGAAAACAAAATGAAAACATTACAAAACCTTTTTGACAAACAAATTATTTGGTCTTATAATATATAAATGAGAAATATTTTATCATTGCGATAAAGCGATCGCAAGATCGCATGTCGCAATGACAAAGGAGTCATAACTTAAAGACCTATTGGTTTTCTCCGACGCGATAACATGCAAAAGGCTATCGGATATCGGCAATAACGAGTTATCATAATAAAACTCCCTTTCGCTCCGATGCGATGCGATATCGCTATCGGCGATCGGAGATGTACAATGCATGCTTTTAAAAGTTCTCAGTTAATACTCCCAATGTGAATTGGCGATATCGCTATCGGCAATTGGGGATTCCAAAAGGAAGCAATATAACGATTTAAGTTTTCCCCGACGGCCGATTGCGATAAAGCTAAAAGCGCGAATTTCAAAAAATTGATAAAGCGGAGATATTACGATTAATTCGTATTAAAGGACTTATCTTCCCAATAGCGATTCAGTTGCGCTCAACTGCCAAAACATCCAAGGCATGCTTAAATGAATCATTCGGCCAATAAACGATATGATGGGCATTTAAAGGATTGATAGGTTTTAACGACCATTTAATGGAATAGTAAGTCTAAAAAATCTTTTCACAGATTGTATCTGCGACCACTTTAAGTCAATCCTTCATCATGCATTGATTAATATATCTCGCTCATATTTGGTTTGTGCTACCAATTCTCTGTATTACGTTCATTTTCACTCCTGTGCAAAACTCTTCCGAAGCAGTAGATTTAAGAAGAATGGGGAAGAAGTCTAAAT
This sequence comes from Pinus tabuliformis, assembly GCA_031772625.1. Lineage (NCBI taxonomy): Eukaryota > Viridiplantae > Streptophyta > Pinopsida > Pinales > Pinaceae > Pinus > Pinus tabuliformis. The sequence goes on from CM062804.1 coordinate 1,564,996,524, forward strand.
AGACTGCAATAGCCTCTACTTCGCCAGCCACAGGACAACTCATTGCTGATCCAGGAACTAAAAGAAAAGGATTGATATCCGACACTACATGTCTAGGACTCGGAAAAACTACTTGGCAAAGTACCTATAATTTGATTGAGGCTGAAGAACCCGAGGTGACAACAGTACAAGCCATAGTAGATACGACTCGAAAATCTGATGCTACTCTAAAGGATTTAGCTGACTCTTTCCTTCGTCAGATAGTAGCTCGGGAAAAAATTCTCCCATATACGGATGTAGTGAGGTGGGCAATTGAGGAAATCCCAATCACAGACAGAACCTTTTGCACCATAGATGGGAGAATATTCAGTTCATTTCGACCTAATGATTTGAGGCAAATGTATCATTTGTCTGTACCAGAGAAGAAGTACAACAAGGCATTCCTGGAGAAATTCAAAGAAGAGAACGAAATTGAATCTGAACCCATTCGGGGTTGGAGGCAAAATCCAACAAAACCCAAGCATGAGTCTTCGGGTAAGTACTCTGTTCATTCTCTATGTTCTCCTTATTGTTATGCTGGCATAATGATGTGTAGATTGTGGGGGTTACACGATTATGCAAATTTCACTATAGAAATGGTTCCTTTGATGGAGGCGGCATGTAATAGTGAAATAATGGATTGGGCAACTGTACTGTCAGATAAGCTAGCAACCGCAATTCTTGATTTTAGAAGCAAAACCCACATCACTGAAAGGTTTCTTCCCCCATTCTACTATAGTGCTTATATCTTAGACAACCTCTGTTTTAATTCTGAATTTCCTGTGCTTGGATGGAGGTGGACTCCACATGACCCCATGCCCATTCATATACACCATCAGAAGTTGTGGAAAACTTAGTATAAGCACCATTTATACCAAGTCTGCAATGGTTTTATGTTACCCATTCACTACTCTATTTTTGATAAACCTGCTCCTAAGATTTCCTACCAAGCAGGGGTTGATTTGACATCCATAGGAAGATGGTTCAGAGAGGAAAAATTTACTTATATAAGAATTTTTGGTAGCCAAGCCAAACCTCATGTCCTCCCTTTGTACATACCTGATAAACTGTTGGCTAGGGAGATAACCTATCAGATTATGTCCGAAGGAGTTACACAAACTCTAAAGAAAAATAAGAAGTAGGTTTGGCCCTCTTTTCCTCTAAGATGCGGTGTCTACACTTTGCATGACTTTAAACATGCAGAGAAAGAAGCTGAAAAAATGAAGGTGTTAAGTCTAGCAACTCTTCCTAATAGGCGATTTGATCCAAACAAAGTCGCCTATAATGCACTTGAACAGGAAAAATTGACAAAGTTTGATCATAAAGAAGATAAGTTCGATGACTTGTTCTCCTCAGCCGAGTCAATGTCCCAAGTTAAATCGTTGGCTAGAATGGAATATAAAGATGACGGGCTAGTTGAATTCAATAGATTTAGAGAACAAAGGTTGCAAACTCTGCCTCTAGATCTGTTAGCAACAACCCCAATGATAGAATCAAGCAAGCTTGAGCAACGACTCACTAAAGAACCTCCTGTTACATCAAAAGAACAGGAGGAAGTGCATATGAAAAAACAAGAGGAAGCCCAGACAAAAGAGCAGGAACAGAGAAAAATAGAGGTGAATGTAGATGCCCAGATTGACCTAAAATTTCTCCAGGAATGGAAGCAATTCGACTCAATCATCAGAAATCTTGAGTGCTCGAAGGAAGCCGAAACATCAAAAGCGACTGACACGCAGGAGACAACTTCAAAACAGGTTCCAAGCCTACCCAGTTCTAAAGAAGTAGAGATAATCCCTAAGGATCCCTCCGATCAGATTATTTTGCAAGTAGAAGAAATTCCTCCCTTAGATGTCTTTTACAACCCAAGACACAAGGATGTGGTAAAATGACAACGGAAAAGGAGAAGGACTGATCAACCTTCCCTATTCCCTGTACAAATAGTGACGGGCAACGTTGTTTGGAAAGAGGAATTTGATCCCTCTGATGACCTAACAAAACTATCCCAATATGTTGGAGCCTATTCGACAGCTACAATAGACAAGGCATTAGAGGTGAGTAATTTATTAAAATGAAAAGACCAGGAGATCTTTTCACTACAAGCACAACTATCTGAGGCATAGAAGAAGGCGGAGCAAGTAGAACGGCAATTGTTTACACAATAGCAAATAAATAATCAATTGACTAAACAATTGCACGAAGAGAAACAAAGGATTGATTACAGTGTAGTTCAAAAGCAGAAAAAGTTGTCTGAGGCATTGGCACAACTAAAAGCAGCGAATGAACAAATGCTGAAGTCAAAAGATGAGAAAATTGCTCAACTATCAGCCCAGCTAGAGAAAAAAAAGAATCTTCCACAGCTAGCTGAATTCAGAGCAGAGGCATTATAGATAAACAAGGCATTGATAACACAGATAAAGCTTTTATGTCAACAAATCGCCCAGGAAGAACCTTTATGCGATTTGACAACATCAATAAGTGAAAAATCAGAAAAAGCTAGAACATACTTGGATCAAGCCGATGAAACACTAACTAATTTTCTTGAGTGGCAAGACACCGATCAGGGACAGGCGGCTAATTTACAAAAAATCCTAGAATCACATAAGGAGATATTATTTACGGAATGGCAGTCCTAGTTAATGAAACCAGAGAGAGAAATTTCAAGATACAAATTAACCACAAGTAATTTGGTTGAATTGGTTAATAATACTCTCTACTTGTCTAACATGATTTCTCAATGTACTCCAGGTAAATTGACAGTGGATAAAACATTGGAGCAGTCATGTTATCCGGAACTAGAGAAAAATTGGAGATTAATCACAGGAATGAATAGTTTGACATGGGACACCTATTGGTTCTTCTTAGTCAAACCATATAGCCAGAGAGCCACCCTCAAATGCCTCACAAATGCAATCGGGTATATCATTCCCGAAATACAGGATGCCACCTATGCTGCTCAACTCAATTCTCGTCTCAACAGACCACTAGAAGTGGAGCCAATGCTTGCGATATGCCAGCTCGGGTTTAAAGGCAAACAACCTAAGTGATGATTCATGTTGCCGACTGCCAGATTGTCGTGAAGGAGATATTCAGAATCAAATGATACCAATTAAGTAGGATTTTAGTTTCATAGGTAGTTAGCTTAATTAAGTATTTATAGACCCTTTCATGTATTTAGAAAGGGTCATAAGTTTTGTACATGACTTAAAACTTGAAGTTGCACTACTGTACTTCAGGCATATTCTTTTATAAAACTAGGTTAATCATTCTTATTTTGACAAAGAAGCTTTTATGCGAATGTGCACTACTGTCTTTGTTTAAAAGTATTTCTGAGTCGGAAGAAGAATTTCAAATAGCGATTGATATTGGGAGTGATTAGCAGCTCATATGGTACTATTATCTGTTTCTGAGTTCATTCTTTTTATATGAATTGTCATTTGGTCGCTTTTGCTATTATCGGATATATGCATGTGTTTTTAACAAAATTCTTTATTCCTTCCACTATTGGATGTTTACAGTATGCTTTTCTTTTGATCATATATGTATCGATAATATAAATTGTAAGTGTAGCAATATTGTGTTAATCACTTTGTTTAACTATTTAAACAAAGTAATCATTGAATGAATAAATGTCTATGTTTATTAGATAGAGTCATCTATATGCCTGTCAACAAACAAAGATCATCAAGCGCTACATTTCAAAGAATAATAGTTCCCTGGGATTAGTAGTAGTTATTTTATTTTTGCTGATAGATTAAATTATTCACCTATCGTTAGATTAGATAATCAATCATTCATCCACCCCTTTTATTAATTATTGGGAAACTAGTCCCATTATACCCAGTCAGAGCCACCATTCCAAACGGAAAAGGAGTTGTATTAAGGTCTGGACCGGATGGTTATCCCCCAATGTTGATACTGTTGGGTATACGACCAAAGTCCCACATTGACTAGAAGTGGGGAGGATCATGGGTATATAAGGATGGAAAAATATCTCCATTGGTATGAGGCCTTTTGGGGTAAAGCCCAAAAACAAATCCATGAGGGCTTAGGCCCAAAGTGGACAATATCATACCATTGTGGAGATATGTGGTGTCCAGAGTCCTTACAAATGGTATCGGAGCCATGCCCCGAAGTTAGCTAAGTGGATGAATCCTTGGAATGCCGAACGAAGGTGGTGGGCCTCGGTAATATCACGATGGGATCCGTGGATGAGCTCGGTTAGACAGGTAGTGTGCTCCGGATTCTTCATGGACGTGTCCTGGTCCCAACACAGTGAAGAGGAGTTGACCTGGGATAGAGCAAGCTCTTGAGGTAGGTGGTGCTTCCATGTAAGGCGTGTGCTTCCAATGCATTGGGTGGAGAATCCTAGTTGGTAGAGAGTGGACGGATGGATAATCGTTTGAGGGGAGGCTCGATGGTCCTTTGTTCGAGGGGAGGATTGTTGGGTATACGACCAAAGTCCCACATTGACTAGAAGTGGGGAGGATCATGGGTATATAAGGATGGACAAATATCTCCATTGGTATGAGGCCTTTTGGGGTAAAGCCCAAAAACAAATCCATGAGGGCTTAGGCCCAAAGTGGACAATATCATACCATTGTGGAGATATGTGGTGTCCAGAGTCCTTACAGATACAACGATTTTCGGGGCATCAACATTTTTGGCGCTAGAAGGAGGGCCTCAACTATGAATGGCAAGCAAACCCAAATCTACAGACCATTCTAAGAGTAATTCTCCCTCCACATTAACTCGTACTTCCCAATTGCATGCTGGTTCTCCAGTATCCAAACAAGAAGAAGAGGAATCAACTACCACTGCTCAAACCCACAATACTCCAGAACAATTAAGTCTTGAATCTCCTGAAGTTCAGTCTCTCATCCATAAACTTCAGAGCTTCTCGATATCACCATAGAAATCTGAAGTATCTCAAAGCAGTGTGACTTCGCAATTCAATTTACCTCACCCTCTCACCAGACTTTAGAGTGGAAAGCTCGGTATTGAACCTACTGAGTTCCATTTACCCAAAAGGAAAAAGGCGAAGAAAAACACTGAAGGATCTGACAATGAAGCACTTTCATCCACATCCTCCATCTCATCTTCCCAAGTGCGAAGTCAACCATCCACTCCCTCGTCACACATTGTTGTTCATTAGGGATTAGCAACTTCAACATCCCAACCTACGCAATCCTCAATATCGACTCCTTCCTAGACATCTGGAATTTCAATAGTAGTATCATCCACTGTTGTGGTTACAATGGCAGATCCATGGACCAGGCCTGGTGCAGTCAACATGCCTGCACCATTACATGCATTACCTGATGCTCCTGAGAAATGGCTACCCAAGTTTAATCCAGATGATGGAACACAAGCTGAGGAACATATTAATAACTTCATGTTAGCGGTTAATTTGAGGGGAGTAAAAGAGAAATATGTTGTCATTAGGATTTTCCCTTATACTTTGCAAGGATCAGCAGGATCCTGGTATTTTTCCTTGCCTTCTGGTTCAATTACCAGTTGGACCACTTGCCAAGAACAGTTTCTTACTAAGTATGGTGATGATAGGTCTTTAGCTACACTAATAAATGATATCTCCAATCTTAGGATAGAGAATAGGGAACCGATTAAGGAATTTAATGCGCGATTCAATAAACTTTTGAATAAAATCCCAACGGACTCCAAACCAAGTGAGCAAATCAGAAGCGAGTGGTATATAACTGACCTACCTGCCAATATAGCTATTTTTGTAGACAGGGCTGGAAAAGCAACTTTAGCTGAAAACATGAAAGAAGCACTTGCTGTGGAGAAACGTATTAATGCTCTAGAGAAGAAAGCTGCTCTTGAAGATAGAAAAACCAAAAAAGTTTCTTTTAAAGACGATTCAAAGAAGAAAACCCCTAAAGATCCATATGACATGGAGGGTCTACAAAAGGTCCTCAAGACTATGTCAAATGAAATGGTTGAAATCAAAAAACAAGTAGCTGAAACCTCAACCAAAAGGCCCTTTAAGAATTACAAGAAAACTGAATCAAAACCACCGAATGTTATATCTAATGCAAATTCAGATCTTGAGGAAGGAGAAGAAGAAACAGTCTCACCAACTTATGAAGAAGAGGAAGTTGTTGAATGTCATGGAATGTGGGATTTTATATTGCCTAACTCCAATATAGAAAATGAAGAAGAAGCGTTTCCTATCACTACTAGGAGTAAAAGTACGTCCGAACCTTTTCAGACAACTTCAAAGAAAAGGAGTGCAGGTGCTACTACAACAAAGGAAAAGGTGCCCCCAAAGAAGCCACCTGCAACAGTTCCGCAAAACCAACCTTCAACCTCAAATATTCCGTCAACATCTAAGACATTGGTAGTATCCGATTCAATGGATTACAATATGACATGAAAAAGACTAAGGCAAACATTACCATGTTTGAACTTAGTAAATTGAAACATCAGAAAAAAATTGCTTCTCAAAGAATTAAATGTTGTTCCTACTTCACCCCTTCCCAGTGCTAAATTCGCAAATGATGCAGGTGAACCACCTTCTGGTATGGTCGAAGCTACTGATGTAGTTCTGATTGGAGATAGATCAAATTCTCATACTCCACCTTTCCTTCTAACCTACGAGATCTACAATAGAAACCTGCACAACTATTTGATTGACTCAGGGGCATCCTCTAATATAATTCTAGATTTAGTTTGTTCCAAACTAAACATTGAACCCCAAAAGTCTGCTATTCATATTGTGCAGTTAGACAGGATTAAAGTCCAGGTTTTAGGAGAAATCAACTCAGTAACTATCAGGCTATCAGCTGATCCTAGAGTAGTTCAAAGAATTGATATCTTAATCGCCGATATACCTGAATTCTATGGTTCGATCTTGAGTGGGGATTTGTCTAAAAAACTCCATGGTATATTTCTACCAATTGGTCCCATATGTGGCTTCCCTACAAGGGAAAGCCAAATAAAATAAAAATTGATCAGGAGAAACACATGACCCATACAGCTACAGAATTTGAACAACAAAACCAACCAATAGAATTTAATAACAACATTTTGGGGAATTATTCATCTGAGTCATTCTTTGGCAACTTCACTGCCCAACCATCTCCTTTCTGAATAAACAATTCTACATCTCAGATCGAAAATTATTCACAAACATATAGGTCAAGATGTTTTAATGATACTGAGGAAACTGTAAATAAAATTGTTAATACTTCTTTATTTTGGTCACTATATTTCGATGGGTCTAAGTCTAGCGAGGGTTCCGGAGCAGGATGTATTTTGGTTAGCCCTCGCGGAGAAAAAACAATGTTGTCCTGTAGGTTGGAGTTTGAATGCACGAATAATACAGCTGAGTACGAAGCCTTAGTCCAAGGACTATATAAAGCGATTGGCCTCAAGGTTCAATATTTGAAAGTGTTTGGAGATTCCGAAATTATTATTTAACAGGTAAGGAATACAATTCATTATCTCTCTAACCATCTCAAACATTATCAGTCGCTGGTACAGGAACTCACCTCCCACTTTTCAACATTCAATATTTCTTCCATCCCCAGGTCTCAAAATTCAGCAGCCGACTTGCTAGCCAATGTTTCTTCCAAGCTCCTACCTTCCGAAGATTATAGCCCAGATAGATTTTCAGTAGAATTACTTTTTAGGCCATCAATTTCTGACAATGTCACTAATTGGAGAGTATTCAACCACGATGAAGACATTTTACATTTTTTATCTTCCGAAAAGTCCTATGATGATCAAATCATTGAGGAAAACAAGCATGACCTTCAAATGAGAGGAAAACACGAGGAAAATTCAATCCCAAAGCCTGTGGTGAAGCTTGAGGATCTTTATCATATTAAAGACAGGTTTAAACCTGTGACCAATACAAAGCTCCAAAGTTCCACCTTAAGGTTTGAATTGATAAACCTTGGAACTGAGCAAAATCCTCAAAACATTAATTTAGGATTAGGACTTTCCGTGGAAGAAAAGGAAGCATTCATTAGACTGTTACAGAAAAATAAACATGTTTTTGCTCGGAAATATGACGATTTAAAGAAATACCATACATCCATCATCCAGCATACCATTCCAATGCTTCCCGAACAGAAACCAATTCAACAGAAGTTGAGAAAAATACATCCGAACTTAGAGAGTCAAATAAAATCGGAACTCAATAAACTCTTGAAAGCTAAGATTATTTTTCCCGTTCGGCACTCAAACTGGGTCTCCAATATGGTGCCTGTCAGAAAGAAAAATGGCGACATCAGGATTTGTATAGATTTCAGAAATTTGAATAAGGCGAGCCTAAAAGATAATTTCCCATTACCTACTATGGAGCAGATACTCCAATCAGTGGCAGGCTCTGAGTTGATGTTGTTTTTAGACGGTTTTTCAGGATATAACCAAGTTTTGTTCCATCCTGATGACCGACTCAAAACCACATTCAGAACAAAATGGGGAACTTATGCTTATCAGAAAATGCCTTTCGGACTTATTAATGCAGGAGCCACGTTCCAAAGAGCGATGGATATAGCTTTCAAAGGATTAATTAGCAAAACAGTAGTTGTCTACTTAGACGATATTACTGTATTTTCTAAAAAGAAATCCAATCATTTTCATGATTTAAATCAAATATTTCAACACTGCAAAAGGTATGGTATTTCACTTAATCCCAAAAAATCATTCTTCGCTCTTGACCAAGGAAAGCTCTTAGGCTTTATTGTTTCTAAAGATGGCATTTATATTGATCTCGATAGGATCAAAGAAATCTCTGAAATCCCTTTCCCTCATAATAAAAAATCCATGCAGTCATTTCTAGGCCAAATCAATTTTGTCAAAATATTCGTTCAAGACTTTTCTCAAATCATTTTGCCACTTCAAACTATGATTAAGAAAACTTCAGTCTTTAGATGGGGATCAGCAGAAAAGGAAGCGTTTGATTTAATCAACTAATCAATAATCAATGCCCCCGCTTTAAATACTCCTAATTTTTCTAATCATTTCACATTGTATACTATCGCATTCGATTTGTCTTACGCTGCAGTACTCACACAGATTAACAATCACAGCTTGGAAGCGCCCATTTCATTCTATTGTTCAAATCTTCAGGGTGCTGAATTGAATTACTCCAAAGTAGAAAAACAAGCCTTTGATGTATATAAAGCTGTCAAACATTACAGACCCTTCCTTTTAAAAGCCCATACAAAAGTTATAGTTCCTTTCCCTGCGGTAAGGCAACTATTAATCCAAAGGGAATTAGGTGAAAAAAGGGCAAATTGGGTTACAACACTTCAAGAATATGACTTGGAAATTAAACCAGCAAAGATTGTTAGAGGCCAAGGTTTTTGCAGGTTATTGGCAGGAGCATCCAACATTCAAGAATCAGGTGATACAGATCAAACCGAAGAGATCAACCAGATAAGTATTACTGATTCTGAATCACAATATGCTGACTTAATCTTTTATTTGAAAAATGGATATGCACCTCCTAACTTGTCTTACAAAAACAAAAGGGCCATTAGATTAAAAGCGAAAAAATTCACAATTATTGATGATGTGCTTTTTAGGCAAAATTATGATTCAATCTTATTAAGATGCCTAGAAAAACCTGAAGCACAAAAGGTTTTGTAGGAATTACATGATGGACTAGAAGAAGGACATTTTGGAGCTGACACAACAGTCCACAAAATCGTTCATGCTAGATATTATTGGCCCACTCTATTTAGAGATGCTCATGAATATGTAAGGAAATGCCGAAATTGTCAAACTTCTAGTGGAAGACAAAGAAAGCCAGCTTTCCCTTTGCAACCAGTCAACATTGAACAACCATTTGAGCAATGGGGATTGGATACCATTGGAGAAATTACTCCACTTTCTTCCAAACATCATAAGTATATCCTTACCGCCACCGATTAGTTTACTAAGTGGGTTGAAGCAATTCCTTTAAAGACAACAAATTCTGAGGTAATTATAGAATTCATAGATCAATTCATCATTACCAGGTTTGGTGTCCGAAATGCTCTTGTTTTTGATAATGCATATTACTTCTCAGGCAATGCTATGTTTGATTTCGCTATTAAAAGAGGATTTAAATTGAAATATTCTGCTAATTACTATCCCCAGGGTAATGGTTTAGCAAAATCCACAAATAAAAATCTGATTAAAATTATTAAGAGGACTATCGAACAGAATCATAGAAAATGGCACAAATCCTTAATATTTGCACTATGGGCTAATAGGATAACGCATAAGGCTTCCATAGGTTCTTCTCCGTTCAATCTCGTGTATGGAAAAGAAGCAGTGCTACCAACAAATCGTATCCTTCCTTCTCTAGCCCTAGTTCAGTTTATTAAGGAAAGCCCTTCTTCTTCTATTCAACTTAGACATGACCAAATTTTAAAATTAGAAAAGGAAAGAGAAAAAGCCAAGGTTATTCATGCAAAACATCAGCAAATTATCAAGTCGTCCTTTGATTTAACCTCATCCGGTTTAAAACTATTTCAAGTCGGTGATTTAGTTCTGAAATGGGACAAAACCCATGAAGATAAGGGAAAACACACCAAGTTCCAGAAAATGTGGCTTGGGCCGTTTCAGATTTGTGAGAAGATAGGCCATTCGACCTTCATATTACAAGTTTTATCAGGCTTGAGAGATTCTCTCCCTGTTAATGGCCTTATCTTAAAAAAATTCTTCAATTGAGGAGGTAACCCCTTCTCATTTTTTTAGTTTAGTGGAATTTTGTAGTTTGTAGGACCAATAGAAAATAAAGTTGTAAGGTATCTTCCATTGACCTTTGCTATATTTAAAAGTTGTTCAAAAGAAGTAGTGTTGATATTTGCTTTTAAAATAATAGAAATCTTAAACAAAAGAGGTAATTTCTAGGAAACTAGGTATAATTGCATTCTGAAACCACACTTCAATTTTTGTGAACGCTTCTCAAAGTTTAGAAGTATTGTAAATCATTTTATGTTTTCAAATTGGTCACAAAAAGGTTATCAATATCAAAACAGGAACTAATCCAACTTTAGCATCTTTAACTCTTACCCTGTCATCCATTTACTCTTAAGGAGAAAATTGTCCATCCCACTCACCAAAGCTCATGATTACTCAGAGTGTAATTCTAAAATATTTGATATAAAAGATAAGAGGTATTATTACAAGCCTGCGTACCATGATCATAGGGAAATAGTTTAACCGACATTACCAATACTGCATACCAAAATAGGGCAATGGCTTAGGATTATAAGACAAGGGGTCTCATCACGAGCCAACTTGTTCGGTTAAATTACTACCAGTGAATGGGATTGTCACTCAGCTGGTCACCAAACCAGGACAAAGGTTTTTTATCTTACAAAATTAAAAAATAAATGCAAAATATGAAAAGCATGTTTTGAATTCATTCTATTAGTCATACTCTGAAATGGATGGGACAATGGACAATAACATGGTTAAAAGGTATCCCTGTCAAAACTATGAACGTTTGTTGGTAGCAGAGGCTCTACCTATGACAAAGGAGTCAATTCTAAAAGCTGATTTGGAAAGGTTTTCTGTTTTATCATTATCAACTAATAGAGGCCAATTTAAAACTTAGAATGTATCTAATTTTAAACAAGAGAGGAAATTAGCAAAGATAGTTTCATTTTATTTGGAATGCATATATACCTAGTTATATTAGAATTTTCCCCTTTGATGAGATTCCTATTTTGAAAAAGTTTAAGTATTTCTGTACTTTTCAGAGATAACTGTTTCTTCCAGCGAATCGCCAATTGTTGTGCTCTACAACAACCCCCCATTTCATATCAAGTTTATTCTCAAAAATATAATATGAAATGGGCCCCTTTTTATTTTAATTGGTATCAACTTAGTATTATTCAAAAAGATCCAAAAACAAAATGAAAACATTACAAAACCTTTTTGATAAACCAATTATTTGGTCTTATAATATATAAATGAGAAATCTTTTATCATTGTGATAAAGCGATCACAAGATCGCATGTCGCAATGACAAAGGAGGCATAACTTAAAGACCCATTGGTTTTCTCCGACGCGAAGACATGCAAAAGGCTATCGGATATCGGCAATAACAAGTTATCATAATAAAACTCCCTTTCGCTCCCATGCGATGCGATATCGCTATCGGTGATCGAAGATGTACCATGCATGCTTTTCAAAGTTCTTAGTTAATAATCCCGATGTGAATTGGCGATATCGCTATCGGCAATCGGGGATTCCGAAAGGAACCAATATAACGATTTAAGTTTTCCCTGACGGTCGATTGCAATAAAGCTAAAAGTGCGAATTTCAAAAATTGATAAAGCAGAGATATTACGATTAATTCGTATTAAAGGACTTATCTTCCCAATAGCGATTCACTTGCGCTTAACCGCCAAAACATCCAAGGCACGCTTAAACGAATCATTCAGCCAATAAATGATATGCTGGGCATTTAAAGGATTGACAGGTTTTAATGGCCATTTAATGGAATAGTAAGTCTAAAAAATCTTTTCACAGATTGTATCCGCGACCACTTTAAATTAATCCTTCATCATGCATTGGTTAATATATCTCGCTCATATTTGGTTTGTGCTACCAATTCTCTGTATTACGTTCATTTTCACTCCTGTGAAAAACTCTTCCAAAGGAGTAGATTTAAGAAGAATGGGGAAGAAGTCCAAAAAGACTGCAATAGCATCTGCTTCACCAGCCACAGGACAACTCATCGCTGATCCAGGAACTAAAAGAAAAGGATTGATATCCGACACTACATGTCTAGGACTCAACAAAACTACTTGGCAAAGTACCTATAATTTGATTGAGGCCGAAGAACCCGAGGTGACAATAGTACAAGCCACAGTAGATATGACTCAAAAATATGATGCTACTCTAAAGGATTTAGCCGACTCTTTCCTTCATCGGATAACAGCTCGGGAACAAATTCTCCCATATACGGATGTAGTGAGGTGGGAAATTGTTGAAATCCCAATCACAGACAGAACCTTTTGCACCATAGATGGGAGAATCTTCGGTTCATTTCAACCTAATGATTTGAGGCAAATGTATCATTTTCCTGTACCAGAGAAGAAGTACAACAAGGCATTCCTGGAGAAATTCAGAGAAGAGAACGAAATTGAATCTGAACCCATTCGGGATTGGAGGCAAAATCCAGCAAAACACAAGCATGAGTCTTCGGGTAAGTACTTTGTTGATTCTTTATGTTCTCCTTATTTTTATGCTGGTATAATGATGTGTAGATTGTGGGGGTTACACGATTTCGCAAATTTCACTATAGAAATGGTTCCTTTGATGGAGGCGGCATGTAATAGTGAAATAATGGATTGGGAAACTATACTGTCAGATAAGCTAGCAACCGTAGTTCTTGATTTTAGAAGAAAAATCCGCATCACTGAAAGGTTTATTCCCCCATTCTACTATAGTGCTTATATCTTAGACACCCTGTGTTTTAATTCTGAATTTCCTGTGCTTGGATGGAGGTGGACTCCACAAGATCCCATGCCCATTCATATATACCATCAGAAGTTGTGGAAAACTTAGTATAAGCACCATTTATACCAAGTCTGCAATGGTTTTATGTTACCCATTCACTACTCTATTTTTGATAAACCTGCTCCTAAGATTTCCTACCAAGCAGGGGTTGATTTGACATACATAGGAATATGGTTCGAAGAGGAAAAATTTACTTATATAAGAATTTTCGGCAGCCAAGCCAAACCTCATGTCCTCCCTTTGTACATACCTGATAAACTGTTGGCTAGGGAGATAGCCTATCAGATTATGTCCGAAGGAGTTACACAAACTCTAAAGAAAAATAAGAAGCAGGTTTGACCCTCTTTTCCTCTAAGATGCGGTGTCTACACTTTGCATGACTTTAAACATGCAGAGAAAGAAGATGAAAAATTGAAGGCGTTAAGTCTAGCAACTCTTCCTAATAGGCGATTTGATCCAAACAAACTCGCCTATAATGCAATTGAACAGGCAAAATTGACAAAGTTTGATCATAAAGAAGATAAGTTCGATGACATGTTCTCCTTAGCCGAGTCAATGTCCCAAGTTAAATCGGTGGCTAGAATGGAATATAAAGATGACGGGTTAGTTGAATTCAAGAGACTTAGAGAACAGAGGTTGCAAACTCTGCCTCTAGATCTGTTAGCAACAACCCCAACGACAGAACCTCATGTTACATCAAAAGAACAGGAGGAAGTGCATATGAAAAAACAAGAGGAAGCCCAGACAAAGAGCAAGAACAGAGCAGCATAAAGGTGAATGTAGATGCCTAGATTGACCCGAAATTGCTCCAGGAATGACAACAATTCGACTCAATCATCAGCAATCTTGAGTGCTCGAAGGAAGCTGAAACATCAAAATCGACTGACACACATGAGACAACTTCAAAAAAGGTTCCAAGTGGAACCAGCGGCCTACCGGTTCTAAAGAAGTAGAGATAATCCCTAAGGATCCCTCCGATCAGATTATTTTGCAAGTAGAAGAAATTCCTCCCTTAGATGTCTTTTACAGCCCAAGACACAAGGTTGTGGTAAAACGAAAGTGGAAAAGGAGAAGGGTTGATCAACCTTCCCTATTCCCTGAACAAACAATGATGGGTAACGTGGTTTGGAAAGAGGAATTTGATCCCTCTGATGACCTAACAAAACTATCCCAATATGTTGGAGCCTATTCGGCAGCTACAATAGACAAGGCATCAGAGGTGAGTAATTTATTAAAAGGAAAATACCAGGAGATATTTTCACTACAAGCACAACTATCGGAGGCACAACAGAAGGCGGAGCAAGCAGAACGACAATTGTTTACACAACAACAAATAAATAATCAATTGACTAAAAAATTGCAGGAAGAGAAATAGAGGATTGATTACAGTGCAGTTCAAAAGCAGAAAGAGCTGTCTGAGGCATTGGCACAACTAAAAGCAGCGAACGAAAAAATGCTGAAGTCAAAAGATGAGCAAATTGCTCAACTATCAGCCGAGCTAGAGAAAACAAAGAATCTTCCATAGCTAGCTGAATTCAGAGCAGAGGCATTACAGATAAACAAGGCATTGATAACACAGATAAAGCTTTTATGTCAACAAATCGCCCAAGCGGAACCTTTATGCGATTTGACGACATCAATAAGTGAAAAATCGGAAAAAGCTAGAACAGACTTGGATTAAGCTGATGAAACACTAACTAATTTTCTTGAGTGGCAAGACACCGATCAGGGACAGGCGACTAATTTACCAAAAATCCTAGAATCACATAAGGAGATATTATTTACGGAATGGCAGTCCCAGTTAATGAAAGCAGAGAGAGCAATTTCAAGATGAAAATTAACCACAAGTAATTTGGTTGAATTGGTTAATAATACTCTCTACTTGTCTAACATGATTTCTCAATGTACTCCAGGTAAATTGATAGCGGCTAAAACATTGGAGGAGTCATGTTATCCAGAACTAGAGAAAAATGGGAGATTAATTGCAGTAATTAACAGTTTGACATGGGAAACCTATTGGTTCTTCTTAGTCCAACCATATAGCCAGAGAGCCGCCCTCAAATTCCTCATAGATGTAATTGGGTATATCATTCCCGATATACATGATGCCACCTATGCTGCCCAACTCAATTCTCGTCTCAACAGACCACCAGAAGTGGAGCCAATGCTTGCGATATGCCAGCTCAGGTTTAAAGGCAAACAGCCTAAGTGATGATTCATGCCGCCGACTGCGAGATTGTCGTGAAGGAGATATTCAGAATCAAATGATACCAATTAAGTAGGATTTTAGTTTCATAGGTAGTTAGCTTAATTAAGTATTTATATACCCTTTCATGTGTTTAGAAAGGGTCGTAAGTTTTGTATATGACTTAAAACCTGAAGTTGCACTACTGTACTTCAGGCATATTCTTTTATAAATCTGGGCCAATCATTCTGATTTTGACAAAGAAGCTTTTATGCGAATGTGCACTACTATCTTTGTTTGAAAGTATTTCTGAGTCGGAAGAAGAATTTCAAATAGCGATTGATATTGGGAGTGATTAGCAGCTCATATGGTACTATTATCTGTGTCTGAGTTCATTCTTTTTATATGAATTGTCATTTGATCGCTTTTGCTATTATCAGATATATGCATGTGTTTTTAGCAACATTTTTTATTCCTTCCACTATTGGATGTTTACAGTATGCTTTTCTTTTGATCATATATGTATCGATAATGTAAATGATAAGTGTAGCAATATTGTGTTAATCACTTTGTTTAACTATTTAAACAAAGTAATCATTGAATGAATAAATGTCTATGTTTATTAGATAGAGTCATCTATATGCTTGTCAATAAACAAAGATCATCAAGCGCTACATTTCAAAGAATAATAGTTCCCCGGGATTAGTAGTAGTTCTTTTATTTTTGCTGATAGATTAAATTATTCACCTATCGTTAGATTAGATAATCAATCATTCATACACCCCTTTTATTCATTATTGGGAAACTCGTCCCATTATACCCAGTCGGAGCCACCATTCCAAACGGAAAAGGAGTTGTATTAAGGTCCAGACCGGGTGGTTATCCCCCAATGTTGATACAACGATTTTCGGGGCATCAACAGGGCACTAATGACGAAAAGTAGTCCTTGGTCGTAAAAGATCAAGTGGTTCTCTCAAGTATTATTTTATACTTTTTCGGGCTTGGGAGACACAAATTTACGAAAAAGGTCAAACTTGGAGTTTTCTTAAGTTTTTTCAGACTCTCTAAAATTGAAAAATGTCGAGTTTCTCCTATACTAGACTCGTTAAAACTTCATAGTAAAGGACCTGTTCAATTACAAACAGGTACGAACCACTCCTTCTTAGGGTTCAAATCTAAACTAAGTTGGACTCATTCGAAGGATGAGCTTATAATCAAGCAAATGTTATCCTCCTCAAGCTTGTCAAAAATAAAGAGGTACTTGCCAGAAATGGTGGGGGAAAAGAGAGAAAAATCAGCCTATTTGTCATATTTTGTAACCACTCTTGAACATGACACTTTTATTCACCTGGGTTGGGAAATCCTTTACCTAACAGTTGATCAAATCACATTGAAAATCTTCAGCCAGTTTCTGGGTATTAACTTTGGGTCAATTGTCACCAAGCCATCTGTCATGTCGTTATGTGTTCAAGAGGCCATTGCCAATAAGCCATTCATCTGCAAAATATCTGTCATCCATCTTGACCATCCCTGAGTCAGTCCTTGCAACTAAATTTCTTCAACTTGATCTATGATTTCATGTTGTGGGCTTTCCTACGACGGATCGATTTCTATCGACTTCAGCTCATTATCTAGAAAGATGATCTAGAAATTGTCAGTACTTTGGGATCTGCATGCCTCAATGGCAGGTTTCTCACCTTTGACGACAGGTTGCATCATTGACCTTTGATCAAAGGATTCCGTGACATGTTCGACATCAACACATTTATTCACATCTCATGGATTGTACTGTGTACTTTGAGAGCCATTGACATCACTGGTGGTTTCTCTCACACTTGTTAACAGTTTACATCATTGATTGGTAATCAAGTGGTTTCTACCATGTTCGACATCAACACATTCATTCGCATGGATAGAATCGTACTGTTTCGGGAAGTAGAAATGAAGACCCTGGATCTAGTTTCCACAATCCAGGCTGCGAGGAATTTTGTATTCATTATATAATGGACTATTCATAAACAAATGGTTGCGTCCATACTGTGTCCACATGAGTCTATACTTGTGATGTGTTACAAGATCATTCATGTATCAGAGCAGTAGTTAGTTGTCTAAGTCAGTTTTGATCTGAGTATTGGAATGCCTACCTCAGCGATGATATGATCTCATATATATATCTTGCATTGAATGTTTTTACAAGTTCCAACCGGGCTCTCCACAAGATGATCCTCGAAATGATAAAGTACTTCACTCTTCCTAAATGATAAATGAAATCCTCATCTACTACAGACTTCGCACTTTAGGGGGAAATCTGTTACACAAAAATATCGTCACCATTATTATTTGCAGTCAGTATGGGTCTATCATCACTTGTACTGTCCTCCTAAGCAAGTCTCAGACCTCAGCTCTTCAAGTCAAGCTTTGGAAATGAGAGAAATACATTGAAAATCAATAAAACTTTGGTTCCGCATTTTCTCTCACTATTACCTGCGGTCCTGCACCTTCTGTTTACAAAAACTGCGGACCTGCCCGCTCTGTCCCTAAAGGTGTGGGTGTGGACCCCTGTGAAAGTCAAAAAGGCACAAGTTTATTCTAAAAAACTCACTTTGGGTTAATTCTAGATGATTCTAGAAGGAATTTTGACGTGGATTTGCCACTCTTATGTGGTTCATGCATCCCAAAAGAGAAGGAGCTAATCCCTTGATGAGAGGAGTTATCCCTTTGAAGGAGGGCTTTATCCCTTTGAAGGAGGACCTAGTAACTTCCCTCCATTGCACTATAAATTCAGGCATTGGGCTTGTTGCTAAGGAGGTTAGAAGCTAAATAATTTTTAGGGTAAATGCTGGTGAAATTAAGACTTCCTAGTTGAGCTTAAGAGGAGAGATAACATACCTTTTTGGCTTCATTGGGAAGTGAGTGAAACTTGTCAAAGTAGAGGAGACTTCTTACTGGACCCTGGGAGGAGCTTGTACAACATCAAGGCACATGTTGTAAAGTTCTTCTTCTTTTGAATTATGATTCGGATTTAAACAGGAACACAATAAAATATAGAGATAACCATAAACACAGATATGCAGCAGAAATAATACCTCAATTCATTACTGTAAAATACTGAAAGATGCTTACAAACAAAAATGGAAATAAACCAGCTAGGACGATGGTAGCTTATCTCTTCGAAGAGATGTGGTGGCTACATGCCTCTGAACTGTCTTACAATGAGACTCAAAGGCCTATTTATTGTTGAGAAACAATGGAAAACCCTTCACATTCCAAAACCTAACCGTAGAAGATGAAACGCCAAATTGTGGGCCCCGTTTTTGGGTACGTTGGTACATCAACTTCTCGGGGTCACGAATTGGTCGTACTATCTCCGTTTGACATGCATGATAGCCCGTTGGAAAGATCTCTCCTAGGACTACGACAGAAAAGATGATTTTTATTAGAAAAATCGTTGGCAATAGATTTCCCAAAAAACGTCGTTTAGGGCCTCAAAACGGCTCCGGAAGTTTAGGACCTGAAAAACTGCTAAAAATAGTAAACTGTGCTATAATTAAGGAAACTGAAAAAACTGTAAGAAGCACTAGAGGGGATCCAAGTGGAACTAGCGGGTGGCCACCAATATCCACCTGGATCATTCCTCCCCCTTTAGGAAGCAATGGTCCCCATTGCATTGAGTTCCTCCATGAGATGAGGGAACTTTTGCTGCACTTGGTCCCTAGTGAGCCACTTTCCCTGGTGAAGGAGTTGTCCTGCTTTGACAACTCGATACAGTTGGATATTCTACTGGCGAGTGTGCTTGATCTGTGTGTCCATTGTTCCATGCAAGCTAGATTTAACTCTGTGGGTGTGAGTTGTTCTGCAATGTCGGATGTGTCTAGTAATGGTGGAAAGTATGGCCGAAGGCGGTCGACATTGAACACCGGGTGCAGGCCAAGGAATGGGGGAATCCTGAGCTCAAATGCATTGTCTCCCACAGCCTTGGTAATGGTGTAAGGGCCATATCGGAGTGGTCTGAGTTTCCGATAGGTTCCGGTAAGGCGTTCCTTTTGCAAATGCAACCAGACTTTGTCGCCCACTTGAAACTTGTGTGGCACCCGATGTTGATCATGTCGCTGCTTGTACTTGGCATTTGATTTCTCCAGAATGTCATGGACCTACTGGTGAATATGTTGGATGTGCTCAATGAAGTGGTTTGCCTTATCTGTTTCGGACTAGACATGAGCAGAATCTACGTGAGTAGCTACAAATGGCATGGCCACATCGATGGGACATAGCGCCTAGAATCCCAATCCCACCTGGAAAGGGTTGTGGCCAGTCGAGTTGTGGAGAGCCTGGTTGTAGCTCTGCTGAACATAGGGGAGGCTCTCGTCCCATGTGCGTGGATGCTTTGAGTTGTACATGCGCAGAATGTGTACGATCATCCTGTTGACGACCTCAGTCTGGCCATCAGTTTGAGGATGGAAGGTTGTGGACTTAGTGAGTTTGGTGTCCAGCATTGACCAGAGGCTAGACCAAAATGTACTGAGGAACTTGCTGTCCCGATCTAAAATGATAGACTGTGGGATCCCAAAGTGTACCCATACTCGTTCAAAGAAGAGTTTAGCAGTGGCTTATGTTGTGATATTCTTCTTGCAGCCCACCATAATGGCCATCTTCGAGAACCTGTTGACGACCACAAAAACACAGTCATTTCCATGCCTAGTGGAAGGGACGCATGACATGTAATCCATGGAGATGGATTCCCAAGGTCGACTAGGGGTAGGCAGCAGGGTATAGAGGCCTTGCTTCTTGATGGTCAGTTTGGAAATGGCGCAAGCAGTGCATGATCTGATGTACTTCCCGACATCCTGTCGAAGATTCGGCCAATAGAAATATTTCTACAGTACTGCCACGGTTTTTTCGACCCCAAAATGCCCAATGGCCCAACTGTAGTGTGCTTCCCAGGTCATCTTGGCACGCTCGCTTGAAGGAACACAAAGGTGACCCAGGTGGCATAACAGGTTGTCCTGGAGGTGAAAATCTGGAGCATGCTGACCCTCCAAGAGTGTCTGGTATGTGTGGCTGAATTCTAGGTTGCTTTTGTAGAGTAGTGGCCAATCAGAAGTCTCGTGCCCACAAGAGTTGAGCACAGTGGTTAACGCCATGATCGGTGGTCGACTGAGGCAATCTGCAACATTATTGGTGTTGCCCTTATTATACTTGGTATTCAAATGTAACTGTTGCAGGTATGTGGACCACTTCTGATGGTGATCATTCTGCAATTTCCCTTGGGTCTGTATGAACTGTAGGGGTCGGTGGTCCGTGTGGATGAAATTTTCGTCCCCAAAATGTAATGCTTCCATTGTCAGCAGGCCTCCACATTGGAATACATATCTTTGTCATAAGTGGGATACTTCCGGACTGTGTCTGAAAGTGTCTCACTGTGATATGCCACTGGATGCCCATGTTGAGTAAGGACTGCCCCAATAGCATAGTCAGAGGCATCTGTCTCGACCTCAAATGGTTGTTGCAAGTCTGGTAATGCAAGAACTGGTGCTGTGCAGAGTCGATATTTCAACTTTCTGAATGCCTTCTGTTGAGATTCAGACCAATTTTTTTTTGCTTTCTCTCCTCCCTTGGTGACCTGACTCAAGGGCCAAGTGATATGAGAAAATCCCAACACGAACTTGCGGTAGAAGTTGGCAAGGCCTAGAAAGCTGCGAAGCTCTGTCAGAGTGGCTGGAGATGGCCAATCCCGAAGACTTGGATCTTGGCTGGATCCACATGCACCACCTGTTCATCAATAATGTATCCCAGATACTGAACCAGGGTCATGCTAAAAGTGCATTTCTCCAAATTGGCACATAACTTGTGTTGTCACAGTGTTTGGAGAACCTATCGGATGTGGTGGAGGTGCTCTTCACAAGTCTTGCTAAAGATCAAGATGTCATCCAAGTATACCACTACAAATGAGTTGGTGAATGGCCGCAAGATGTCGTCCATTAGCCTCATGAAGGTTGCAAGAGCATTCGTCAATCCGAAAGGCATAACCAACCATTCGAAAAGGCCCTCCTTGGCTTTGAAGGCAGTCTTCCACACATTGGAGGGTTCGATTGGTACCTGGTGATATCCTGACTTGAAATCGATCTTGCTGAAATATTTTGCCCCCTTTAGTTGGTCCAGGAGGTCATCAATCCGTGGGATTGGGTACCTATTATGGACAGTGATCTTGTTCAGCGCCCGATATTCAATACAGAGTCTCCAAGTCCCATCCTTCTTTTGTACCAGCATGATTGGGCTCCCACGGGGTGATGAACTTGGACGGATGTGACCTTTTTGCAGTAGCTCCTGAATCTGCCTCTTGATTTCATCGTTCTCCAGAACAGAGTGTCGATAGATTGGTCCATTGGGCAGCGGTGAACCTGGGGTCAGATCAATGGAGTGCTTGACCTGACAGTGCAGAGGAACCCCTGCGGGGGAGGTGAATATGTCCTCATACTCCTCCACGACCTTGTCCATCTATAGTTGTCGTGCGGCGGGGCCCTGTCTGGAGGTCGTGGCCACCGTCTTCTTCTTTTCTTGAGGGCGTATCATCAGGAAAACAAACTTCCCAGTTTTGGAAATGAGCTTACTGCATTGTTTTGCAGTAACCAAAGAGATGGCGATAGGTGGTGCTACCTCTGGTATCCTGTACAACGTATTTCCCAAAATGACAATAATAGCACGGGGCCTTGACTCATACACAGCATGTCGCTTCCACAAGTACGGTTTTCCTAATAACACATCACAAACTTCAAGGGGATCAATGTCACACAATACCTCATCCGTGAAGGGCTTGATGTTGTATGGAAGGCGACACTGTTGGCTCATGTGAAGATCCCGTCCTTGGTGTAGCCACCCAATGGTGTATGGTTGTGGATGTGTTGTGGTCGGTAAGCCCAGCCGTTTCACGACCTCTGCCGAAATGAGGTTCTTTTGGCTCCCGCTATCGACAATGAACTTTAGCGGGGAGCCCTTTACCCACATCTGGGAGTGGAAGAGACTCTCCTCCTCCTCTGGATCTTCAGGTTCCTCCTTCTGGATCTTCGTGGTGGCAACGGTGGCGTTGGGCTCCACATCGATAATCTGCTTCCCTTTGTCATTCCCCTTATCGGGTTCTGACTCAGAGTCAGAACATGCATCTGATTCTGAAACCTTTAGCTCGGCCACCAGTGACTACTTGGCCCGACACTCACTTGTGTTGTGAGTGGAGCTCTTATGGAACTCACACCACTTTCCCGTGTCCTTTTTCAGCTTCGCGACACTGTTCTTTGCTTGCATCTTTGGCGGGTTGTCTTGGGCTGCCTCACCTTGGCTTTATACTTTGTTTTATGGTTTGGGGGCACCTTTCCCTTGTTTCGGATTCACAGACCCAAAGTCTCGCTTCTTCTGTTTAAACGTTTTCTCGACCTTGACGGCATATCGGTATGCCGTGCTGAGCGAGGAGATGTTCAGGAATTCTATTTCTTCTTGGATGTACTTCTGCAGGCAGCCACAATATTTGAGTACCAAATGCTGCTCTGTATCCTTGATACCCAACTTTGTGCGAAGGGTATGGAAAATATTGGTAAACTCTGGTACGTCTTGGTCCCTTCCCTGCCGTAGCGTGGTCCACTTTATGTACTGATCCTCATAGCTTCCGACAGGGTAGTACTTCTCCTTGATGGCATCTCAGAATGAATCCCAAGTCAGTGCGACTAAAAATAGTGAGTGTACTTTCATCCTTCTGCTCGCAGTAGGTTTCCCACCAATCCTTGACGTAGGGGGTTGCTTTGAGAAGAGCAAAAATAATCTTTTCCCGACTGGAAAAATCATGAATAGAAAAATACCCCTCTAGCACATTTAACCATTTATCGATGACATCTGCATCTATCTGACCCTCGAATTTGGGGACTTCAAAATTAACTTGTACCTTAAATGGTGTGGCGTTTCCAGAGTTTCTGTTGGAAGCCGATGCGTCGCCCCTGGGTAGCCGCTGAAGGATTTGGGCAAAATTGTCCATCATCGCATTCCTTTGTCGCTCAAGGGCTTCTTCGAGCAAGATTTTGATAGGATCTCCTGCCCCCTCGTCTTTCTTTTCATCTGCCATGGGAGGCCATCGAGAGTTCAAAGGTTCGACCAGTTCAAGCCCTAACTCCTTATATCCCAACCTCGTTGGGGACATGCAAAGAAAAACAGAGAAGAAAAGCAGACCGCTCTGATACCACTCATCCAGATTTAAACAGGAATGCAATAAAATACAGAGATAACCATAAAGACAGATATGCAATGGAAATAATACCTCATTTCATTATTGTAAAATACTGAAATATGCTTACAAACATAAATGGAAATAAACCAGCTAGGGCGATGGTATCTTATCTCTGAGAAGAGATGTGGTGGCTACATGCCTCTGAACTGTCTTACAATGAGGCTCGAAGGCCTATTTATTGTTGAGAAACAATGGAAAACCCTTCACATTCCAAAACCTAACCCTAGAAGATGAAACGCCAAATTATGGGCCCCATTTTTGGGTAAGTTGGTACATCACATTCCTGGGGTCGCGAATTGGTCGTACTATCTCTGTTTCACATGCATGATAGCCCGTTGGAAAGATCTCTCCGAGGACTATGACGGAAAAGACGATTTTTATCAAAAAAATCGTTGGCCCTATATTTCCCAAAAAACGTCGTTTAGGGCCTCAAAACGGCTCCGGAAGTTTAGGACCCGAAAAACTGCTAAAAATAGTAAAATGTGCTATAATTAAGGAAACTGAAAAAACTGTAAGAAGCACTAGAGGGGATCCAAGTGGAACTAGTGGGTGGCCACAAATATCCACGTGGATCAAATTAATACAATCAAACTCATTTTTCTCAACAAGTATCTTATGTTATTTGTTTCATGAACTCCTTGACTTTCATGTTAAATATGTTTTATGATATTGGCTTTTCAGGTGCTATTTAATTTGTTTGCTTTTTTGTGTCTGCAGATTCACGACAAAGGAGCTTATTTGGATCGAAGGAGCGAGGGCATCCACAAACTTGCGTTGGACCTAAGGTAGGCCCTAAAACACTTGTTTGCGTTTTTTTATAAAAGCATATTTAGAGAAATATAGTGTCTGGTTGGTTTTCTTGTCATTAGGTCTTCTTTAGATTCTAGGAAGGTCTATCTTGTCCGCAAGATTGACTTTTTCCGTGTGACAAGATGTTTCTTTTTATAAATGTTGCAAATGTCTATCTAACACATAACTTTCCAATGAGTCAGTTCATGTGTTTAAGATTCTAGAAATATGCTGATATTGAATAAAATCAAATTTCCTTTCCAAAATCCTGATCCTTAGGAACATGCGATAGATAGCTGGATTTTGGACGAAGTAGATACTAGTGAGCTGCAGTATTATGAGCTGTGAGTCTAGCGTAACAACCAGTCGGCATATGCCATGTGTGATGGCATCAAAGAGAAGTTCTATCAGCGCGCTATATTCAGCGATGTTATTCGTTGATCGACCAATACATACCCCTCTAAAACTTACTAATTCGCCGCTTGGATCGAAAATGGCGCAGGCCGTAGAAGATAGGTTCTGCGAACTACGATTTGCTCCGTCGGCATATCCAACAAAAGATTCCAATAGGTTCGACATCTGCGAAAAATGTAAAAAGTGGACTTACTTGACCAAAACAAATACTTTAGCGAAAACAAAAATGTAACAAAAGCATATAGGTTACCACACTGAATCATGCATAGTAACGCTTAAGGTACAACCCATTACGAGGTTGTGCCAGTGGAATCCCGTCATAATCCATTAACTCGTAGGCTCCTTTTGCTAACACTCGCTTAACAATAAAGGGGCCCATCCATAAAGACTTGAATTTACCTGCTCCCAATTTATCGGATTCTTGGTCATAACATAAGACCAAGTCACCTTCTGAGAAGACACAGGGTTTGACATTCTTGTCGAATTATGCCTTGACTCATTTCTTATGGGCTTCGTTAGCCAAAGCGAAATCACGATGGGTTTCATCCAATTGGATTAGTTCCAAGAAATGAGCCTCCTCTTCTGAAGTTCCGGGGAGAAGGTCGATTGTGAGTTTGAGGGACGAGATTTCACACTGAACTGGTAAGATTGCTTCTAGGCCATACGCCAGTTGGAAAGGTGTAAACCCGGTCGCATTTCTTACCGATGTTCGGTATGCCCACAAGGCTGAGTGCAGGATCAGGTGCCAACTCCTTTTGTGGACTCCAATCATCCTTTGCAGCATGTGCTTCAGGACCTTGTTGATTGCTTCAACTTGTCCATTGGCTTACAGGTAGTATGGAGTAGAGATGTCGTGGGACAACCCTAATTTGGCAGCTAATTTGACCATCATGTGATTGCGAAAATGCGATCCATGATCTATGACTATAGCCTGTGGAACGCCGAATCTGGTGACAACATGATTAAAAAATAAAAGGGCAGTTGTTTCACTAGTGTTATCTAATGTAAGCATCGCCTCAGCCCATTTGGTTAAATAGTCCACTGCAACTATGATTTATCCATGCCCCCCGGTCGAGGTGGGGTTACATGTCATGAAATCGATGCCCCATTTTGCAAATGGCCCAACAACAACTATTGGCTGCAGAGGTGCGGGTGGTTTTCTGGTTTTTCTATGGAAAATTTGACAGGCATGGCAACTTCTGATTGCGGTTATGCAAAATTTGAACATTGTTGGCCAGAAGTATCCTGCTCATAAATTTTTTTGCGTCGTAGCGTAACCGGATTGATGCCCCCCACACACGCTTGAATGGCAATCATTCAGGACTTTTTCGGCCTCCTCATGGGTAAGGCACCTTCGTAGAACTGTATCGACACCGCGACGGTAAAGTGTATCACCGACGATCATGTAGTCTTTTGATTGGTATCGTTTACGTTTTTTTTCGGAGCGGGAGGTATTAGGCCTATATTTTTTGGTTTGGAGATAAATGATTATATATCCATACCACAGATTGCTTGAAGATATCAGAAACAAATATTCATCCACGTTTGTTTCTTCGGATGTTTTATTGTTGGATGACGATGGGAGATCGCATAATAATTCTGCGAAAACCAGGGCTTTCTTTGACTTGGATTTTACAAATTCCAGATCAAACTCTTGTAGAATTGCTATCCATTTTGAATATTTTCCCCCCAGCAACTGTCGCGACAATATATAAGTCATGGGGTTGCAATCTGACAGAATGGTAGTTTTTCGAAAGAGGACATAGTGTCGAAATCTCTGTATCACTTGAATAGCCATGAGCGCTAGCTTTTCAACATAACAATATTTGTTTTCTGTATCATTGAAGTTCTTACTTAAATAATATATAGGATGTTCAATTCCGTTATCTTCTTGAACTAAAACCATTGCGATGGTTGTATCCACTGCAGCTAGATATAGGTTAAACTCTTTTTGATAATCAGGAGCGTACATTAATGATGCTTTCATTAGGGATTCTTTTAAAGCATCAAAGGAAGCTTGTGTAACCTAATCCTAGACGAAGGGCACTTCCTTTTTCAATAGACGTGTATAACCTTTAGCAAGTTCAACGTAATTTGGAATGAACCTCCTCAGAAAGTTTGCTTTCCCTTGGAGTTTCTGAATCTGAATCAAATTCGAAGGTGGAGGCAAATTAATGATTTCCTCAACCTTACATGGGTCGAGACGAATCCCGTCCTTTGAGACTACAAAGCCAAGTAAACGACTAGAACTAACACAGAACACACATTTGTGTGGATTAAGTCGTATCTTGTAGTGTCGGAAACGTAGAAATATCGCTCTTAAATGCTGCGGATGATCAGTCCGCTTTCGCGAATGAGATGAAAGGTCGTCGAGATATGGTTGAATGATGTTTTTGATGTCATGGAAGGCATAATTCATTGCCCTCTGAAATTTTGCCCCTGCGTTCTTTAAACCAAAGGGTAATTTTTGATATGCGAATGTGCCCCACAGACAAATAAATGTAGTCTTTGACTGGTCCTGTGGGCAGATATTTATTTGATTATGCCCGGAGAATCCATCCATAAATGAAAAGATTTTACATCTGGCGCATTCATCAATTATCTTGTCAATGAAGGGTGTAGGGTAGTTATCTTTTGGACAAGCTTAATTTACATCCCTATAATCAACACACACTCTAATCTTTCCTTGGTTTTTCATAGCAGGAACAATGTTCGATACCCAATCGGTTAGAGGAACCGGGTAAATGAAACCAGCATGGAGGAGCTTTTCAACTTCTGCCTTGATGGCATCAGCTTTCTTGGGGTGCACTTGCCGTAGCCATTGTCGTACTGGTTTGACATCTGGATACATCTTGATTTCGTGTTCGACAATACTTGAGTCAATGCCTGGCATTTCATTATATGACCAAGAAAAGACATCTCTGAATTTGCAAAAAAGAGTGTTATATATTTCCAGTTTTGAAGGAGAACAACATTTGCCAACATAAATATTCTCTACAACATCTATTTTGGTCGAGATATTTATGGCAATAGTCTCTTCAATGTTGGACAAGTTTCGCTCGGAATCCACTGTTTTTACAGTATTTGATAGGAAATCAAAAACTGATGGATGATGAAGGTCATCATGAGTATCTTCTTCACAATCCGAAAGAAGGGAATGATGTTGGTAATCTTCCCACGGTGCCCCTTCAATTACCATTGATTGAACAATTCCTTCGTCGGTGTAATGCACTCGTGACCAAGGATCTGAAGGGGTGCCATATTCCTTAGACCTATCTATCCAAACGCTTGATGAGCGTTGATTTGGGTTTGCCTCCCATGCTAGGAACATTGATTGCTACAATATTTCCATTGGGTTTGGAGGCAATACCTGCGTATGATCCATGTTTATATCGTTTTCTGAGATCTTTTCAATCGAAGATATCATATTGCAGGTTCCTACCGATATTACTTCCACCAGATTTATTGGAGGCAGAAGTGCAAAAGTTCCCATTAATATAGGGTCTTTTAGTAGGCCTACTCCGATATTTTGAAGCGAATGGAGGCTTCCATGGATGATTGGAATGCTTCCCGTAACTTGAGAACCATTGGGGAGGAAAGCTTGTTGATCAACGATTGTAATCCCTCCTTGAAAGGGAAATGCAATCTTCCTAAAATAGTTCGACACAACAGCAGCCATAGCATATACCCATGGTCTTCCCAGTAGGATGTTGTAATCGAGGTTTCCTTCGATCACTTCAACATCTATTTCTAATGTTTTCCCCCCCAGTTCAACTTGCAAGTTACTTAGAATAACATATGGGGTATATGTTCGTCCGTCGAATGCTTTTAATGTCGTCAAAGATCGTGACAAGGTTGGAGATCCTAAAGTTTTCCAGCAACTCATCGACATAATACATGTAGATGCCTCCTCATCAATAACTGTTCGATGAACAATTTTGTTGAGGGATTTCACTTGAATGAGGAAAGCTAGTTGAGCTGGTAACTGAGGATCTTATCCATTATGATTAAAGGACACAAGATTGGAATCCTTTAGGTCTATCTCACCGATGGCTGATAATAAAGCCTGCTTTTGGGATGGGCAATTTTGCAGTACCTCAAGTGTTGACATAGTGGATGGCGATTGGGCCAGATCTTCCACTATATTATAATGCTGTGCTGCTCTAGCATGAGGATTGAATGTCGACTTGTGTACTACCCCCTTTGGCAGTTTTATTTTCAGCTCAGGAATGATGGGCGGCGCAACTTTTGTCGAAGTTGTTGTCGAACTACTAGGTTGATTTTTATCCTTTTTGTTCAACATCTGTGGATTCTCTTAATCTTTGTTCCTTGTCGATATCAAAGCATCATTTTTCCGTTTGGAAACCGACAACATCAGCACTTGAGACGGGGAAGCATTTCCACTGTCAACCAGATTTGTCCCTGGGTTCAGAAACAGATCAGTTAATACTGCCGAGGTTTTTGAATTCTTAAAGAATTTTTTAAGCTCAACTATGTGTGGACAATCTGATGTCCGATGATCCTCATCGCATATAAAGCATGGATTTTTTGGTTTCCTATTTCCAGGAGGGTTTGTAGAAGATTTTTCAGGTGATGATTCCTCCTGTTTCTTCTTCTTCCCTTTGTTTTTCTTCTTGCCTCCTGGTTGCTTGGTTTCTTTTCCTTTATCTGTCGAGACAACATTTACTTCCGAGGCAAGAAGTTCCTCTTTTGCATTTTGACCGGAAATCTTACGGGCCTTTTTAGATGTAGCCTTTTTCGATTTCATGTTTATCATGCCAATCACGTCATCGCTGGCATGAGAGTCATTGTTTGATTTAGGAGGAGGAGGGACCGAGAATTCCGGTCTGGGAGCGTCAGGTATTATATCGTAGAGCGTGCTGAACTGAGTGTAAATCAAGTCTGAATATTGCGCACGAGCAATAACTTGCTCTTCGGTGGTGACTCCCCCTTTTGCCACATCTTCTGTAATGGAAGGTAACAAAGACTTAATAAACCATTAAGCTAAAAGCTGATCAGGAACATACGTTTTTACCATTCTACGACGATGTCGCCACTCATGAATATGATCAGATATGTGAGTCGCCGTTGTTTGTTTGAAATTGGTAAGAAGTACTGTTCCCATTACGTACCTTCTCAGTAATTGAAAATGGGTTAAAAAGGTTGTGGCTAGGGTACTGAAATTGTCAAACGAAGCTCTGGGCAATTAGATATACCATTTTGCTGCCACACCAGTTAACGTCCTCTGAAAAGGGTGAAGTCTAATCGAATCATCGTTTAGGGTGTTTGATGAACACCACAGATGAAATGTAATCACATGATTCGACGGATCTTCACTCGGATTTCCATTAAATTTAGGAATATCTGATGGAAGTTTATGCGGAATCGCTAGCCACCAAGGAGCGTAAGCGATTGGATCGTTTATTAACCGATTTAGATCCGGTAACTCTAAAGTTGCCACGAATGGTAATTGTTGATTCAGGTTAGGCGAAGCATACCCATGATAAGATGGAATCGCCTGAGCAGTTGGTCTTTGCATACTAGCATAATGCATTTGATGCTGGTAACTTTGGTAAGGTTGGTGGGCATAACCATTATAGAATGGCTGATTTTGACTGTTTTGAATATACTGCTGCCCACTATTTGCAAAGATTTGTTGCTAAGATCCTTGGTATACTTGTTGGAATTGCGGTTGTTGGTATTGCACCAACCATGGTTGTGAAGCCATTTGTTGTTGCCCGATAGTAACTGTTTGACCAAGATGAGGGGTAATTATACCCGTTGGGCCTGTGTCATTCCACCAGTCGGTGATTGTGGTTGAGTCGCAAGGTCAAGAGGTTATTGCATTACAACCTGAGAAACCTGAGGTTGGCATACAACAGGCAGCACTTGTACTTTCGACACCGTCATAATAGCTGGCGTAGTTGGTATATTTAACATAGGTAAACATTGTTGCATTGAATATACAACTCTTGGTTGTTGAGGTAGTATCGGTACCCAACCGCTAGATGTAATTCCAGCATAACTTGAATTTTGTTGTGAACTCCCGTATGGCTGTCCTCCCGGAGGAGACAATGAAAGGGTATATTGCCCCCCATACGGCGGTAATCTAGTACTTAAAGGAATGGTTTTCCCTTGAGGACCGGACTGCCCAAATTGACATCCTAAAGGATCAATTTGTTGAGACTCAACATAAGAGTTTCTAGATACTATTCCAGATGAACAAATAGGAATGGACCATACTGTCAAAATAGCCCCTGAGTGGGCCCCTTCTAGCGATTGCGAGCTAGTTGGGACAGATGGTATACCAGCGAACATTGTTGGAGTGATAGCAGGAAGTTCTGTCGTCGCTGTGTCGGACGATAGAGTCCTAGAAGTCGACGGTTGTTCAGAGATTTCTAGTCTATCCAAAAGATTACCTAGCGATTCTACAGGAGCTTCCGCTGGCGGTAGACTAATTTCCGATGAAGAAGGATACAGAGTGATCCCGACTCCAAATTGCGATGGAGTACTAGATGGAGGATCCTCCACAATCTCTTCTATAGCAATCAGACCAGGTGGAAGAGGTAGACCGTCAGGTTTGTAGAATATTTCTGGTGCCGAAGAAGGTATGGAATCTGCAGCGACAGATGTTTGGGGAATAACACTCTCTGAACCGGTTGTAGATGAAACTGGTTCAGTAACACAAGTGTTTACCTTCAAACTAGGATCAGAGTTACTATCCCTCAGTGGTTGCTGAACTTCTTCTGTAAAGGCGGGGATACCATAAATGTTTGGAGTAACCAGAGTCTCTGATGTTGTTGGAACACTTGTTCTAACTTTACCAGGAGATTTGGAACTGGTTAAACTAGTTCGCTTTGTCCGTAATAGTTTCTATTCTGGAGACAAAGATGGTTGACTCGTAAGCCTCTGCGAACGACGGGGTTTCAATTGAATTTCTTCCACGATTGCAGATTACTCGACCAACCAAAAATAAAGGGGAAGTATGTTTCCAAATTAGATGAATTTTAGATGCTTTGACACAACTTGTTTTTTCAATTTTTAAGAGTCGAGAAAAGACAAAAAGATGACTCTAGTCGCCTTAGATTTTTAATGAGCCTGAAGTGACAAGTGCTCAGATGGACCTTTTCCGTTAAGGAGTATGAAAAGGAATGAAAGGGATTGCTCTGGAAATCTAGACATAGGGATTACCAAACCAATCGGAAAACTGCAGAATACTTTTTATGATACGGCAGTCAATCTTCCCGAATGTTGTGTTCAGTGCATTGCGATTGATAGGGCGGCAGACACGGCTTCCTATGGATAAAGGATTAAGCCTATTGTGGTCTCCCAAAATATACTCGACGGTACGTGGGAGCACAAGTCCGTACTGGCACTTATCGTCTCAAAGTGGAGGAATCACCCAAACAAAAGTGAAAACAACAGTTACCAGGCTTTACGACGCCGGAATACGTCTCTAGCCTAGACTTCTAGATGTTGTGCATTAGGTTCCAAAGCGTTGTTAGATTAATTAAATTTATTTTATAGTTGATCTTGCTTAAGAAATTTGCCTTTTATGTTCACCACGTGATGTAGATGTACAATTCCTAAAATGCAATCTAAGATCATAAACAATCATTTTATCTTCTTTGAGCAATGAAAATCCTAGCTGCTAAGGAAAGAGAGACAATATTCTTTCAACAAAGAGCGAAGAGCACACACTAAATGCACCGTCCTAAATCAAACCAATCAAACAGTCTAAATGCAAATGCACATGCATGTATTTGTTTTCAGCCTTCTTAATATGTGAATGATAAAAAGAAAGCTAATGCGCAAAATCTGAATTATTTTTCAAAGTGACAATTACTAACAAGTTTCTTTTCAAAATCAAAATGAAGACAATGACAACAGTTTGTGATTTGGAAATGAAAACTTGCTTTCAACACTAGAAAAACTACTAATTCAGATCAAATACAATAGTAACAGGGTAATTGACTATCAAGAACAATCAGGTCCTCTTCTATGACTGAAAACGACACTTGCGACACTTTCAAATCAAGAAACGACAGTACAATTACGTTACTTCTTTGTAAATGAGAACTGAAAATGACTCAACAAATACATAAAAACATTTACAGTTCTTTGCACAATGGAGGCGGAATAACAGCAAGGAAAGGGGTTTCAAATAGAGGTGTATTGACTATAGGTAACAAAACTCTTGAGTAGATCTGAAAAGAGTGAACACAGAAACCAAAATTTAGGAACAATGCCTAGTCTGATCAGCGCAGCTGTAACACAGTGAATTTGACATGCAGCGCACCTACTACACTCGGGAAGTGCGCTGGACCAGGGACGAGACTTTGATTGGGTTCCGGTTGCAGTTCAGTTCAGGGATTTTGGTCGAGCAAGTGGTAATCAGTAAATCAATCACAGGGCTAGATCTAAGGAGGTTACTAGAGCCACCACGAGGGAAATTAAAAAGCTTGTAAATCAGTTTTTTAATTCATAAACAAAACCCGGAGATTAAATGAAGCAACGTTGATATACTTTGCATTTGCATAGAAAATGTAGTTCGAAGGCTAGCTGGCTTGACTTCAGGCTCCGTCTGTAAGTTTATAAAGTAAACTAATATAGATAAACAATCAATCTAGTCGCTCCCCAGTGGAGTCACCATTTTTTTACAGGGAAAAGTGTCTATGCAGAACTGCTAATCCCACTAAGGCTGGTAGCTACCTTAGAAACAAACAAAGTAAAACTACTTTCATTTTGCTTTATGAAAGATAGATGAGAGAAGAATAAAGGAGACCAACCTCTATGTTGAGCTTGGTTCCTTGCTTGATTCCTCTCTCTTTTGATAGTCCTTTGCTACTTGCTTTCTCGTATACCCAGCTTCACAGAGTACCTGTAGAATCAAAGCAGCATAACACAAGAACATTAATCTATTATCATAAACAATCTAGGATCAGATGTAAATTTACCATACAAATGTATGAAACATAAATTACACAAGAGTATGGAGGAAAACTTGAATAGATTTATTGATAATCAAGAAAGATCCAAGAGAGTTACAACCAGTTGTTCTGACCTAGCCTCATCCTCTCAGCAAGTAAGCCCTTCTTCACCTCATGAAAAGCTTAGATCACCCAACACTATGATGTTGCCTCAAGAAACCAACAACAATTCCTTACAAGATGTAAAATTCCAGCCCTTGGATCTCTAGGATGAGGGATCCATATATAGATGTCTATAAGGGAGATGAGTCAACTTGTGATTTGATTAGTGTCTTCCCTCTGATAGTTCTTGCTTCCACTTGGAGATTGATGATCTCTTACTCATCCCTAGTCGAATTCAGAGAGGCAAGTGTCACAGGAGAAGCCTCTGGAAGATTCCATGCTTCTCCACCTTGCGGATTGACATTGCCATTTGTCCCTTCTCACCCATCGCACCCCATAGAAGGGATTTTTGAAATGCAATGCACCCACTGTGTGTATTTAGTTGAGATGCAACGCACTTTGCCTATGGAGTAGGTGAAATGATCCAGTTTGTACCAATTCTGAGTAGTTTTTCATGGAGAACTTCTGGGAGAAGATGTAATCAGTTGACCTTGTTCTTTTAGGGGTTGGAACAACACTTTTAGGGACTTAGGAGCCCTTGGTTTATGGACATTTTATGCTTTGGGTTGCAGTGCCCAAAAATGTCTATAACATTGGGGCAAGGAAGGCAATCGTTTTGATTCTTTTAAGTGAGTGAATGGATAGATCATACTGGTGAGGAGCTAAGGAGAGCAAGAGAGTTTCAAGAATTCTCCTTAAACAGATGAAAACATGGAAATTTAAACAAATTCAAAGGCAGAGCATAGCAGTTAATGGATTCTACCTTAATCACTCATTTGTTCAAATTCAGAAGAAGGAACAGGAAAATGATACACATAACACTAATGAAATTACAATTACTTAGAGAAGCAGACCATCAAAGCATAAATCCAAATGGATCCCAAACAATGCTGCAAAACCCTGGTCTTTCGTTTGCCAAAAATGCAGAAGTAAATGTAAAATAGAATGCCAAACTTTTCCCAAGAGTCTAACCCTGAAAATTACTTAGGAATTACATGATATAGAATAGCCCAACCCATTCCCTTGCCTCTAGGGGTCGAGCTCATCATTCTAGGAACAATTTCAACCAATTCTATACAAAGCACTACAATCTAGGCAGTCAAAACAACTTGCCTCTATAAGGTAGGAAACTGATTCATTCATTAAATTTTCACTTTTTAGAGAATGAATCCTCTAGAACAAGTAACTAAGTGCCAAAATTACATCATGTTCATCCAATTACATCAAGATAGGTCAAAATAACATCACAAAGCAAAACTAGTCAAACTGGACGAATTTCTGAGCTGGAAGGTGGAAAATTGGGCAAAAAACCTCTGTGAGCCGCGCCAATTTCGGTATGCATCGTGCCGCTTTGATGCTGCTTTTGAGGTTTTTTATAAAGTCCAAATTGAGCCCAAGTGTTCTTGTTGGAAAGCCTTGCCTGTTTACTTTCCAACCCAAGTATAATTTCTGATTTTGGTGCCCATTTGACCCTCCAAAACCTCAATCTCCGAAGACTGCTTCCTGGGTGTGAAATTAGGGGCAGAGAGGTCATTTTTAGGGTGTTTTTGACCTCTTGAGGACACAAAACTTGCCCAAACTTCTTGGCCATGCACCAACAGTCATGATTTTTCATGAAAAATAAAAAAATATAAAGTTTTTTGCATTGGAGCCTCCAATCATGAGCGTGCGCCACGTGGCGCGACGCATAGGGAGATAAACCCTATTTTTTAGTGCAAAAAATTTCAAAATGTCAAAAATTGGTCCAAATTTCTTGAAATTTGGACTGAAGGTTATTCATCAAGGGAAATGGTGGGCCAAGGATGCCTCGGCCAATATTTGGAGTCCTTCATCCACTTTTTTCCTCCTTGATGCTCTCTTTACCTTTGCGTTCAAACTCTCGATTCTCGCTTTGTACACCAAGTTCCAGGACAAGTAATGATATGTCTGCCACCTCTATGAAGCCTCATGGGTGCATATCCTTCCAAGGGTGAGTCACTTTGGGTTTCCACTTCATAATCAGATGAATGACCAGATGACATAACTATTGTTGCACCACTGCCTTGGAGAAATAGATTCCGGTGAAAGAACTGTGTTGGACTGCTCTTTTGTAATGTGATTGAATTCTCCCACCAAAGGGACAAATGCAACAAGGGACTATTAGGAAGAGGGGAATTAGTAGGGGTTTAGGGACTATTGGGGAAAATTTTGTCAGGAGGGTTTGGGAATTTTGTATATGGTATGGTTTAGGGTTTTACAATTTGAAATGTACGGAAGGGAATTGGGGATAGGGATTTAGAGAATTTTTGGAGATGGGGAAGAATTAAATTAGGAAGAAATGGAATAAGGGAGAAGGGAATGATGGAAAGAAAGGAGAAATGGGATGGAAGAGTGACTTTGGTAGAAAAACACTGATTTTGAAACGCACAACAATTTTTCCTTTGAGGTACTTTAGAAGTAGGGTTTAAGATTTTTGTTCAATTGTTATCATCCACAAACCAACATAACATATCACAAATTTGGATGAAAAACGAAGATAACAACCCTACCTAGCAAATCCACGCAAGTTATGGGAAATTTAAAGAAATTTCAAGTAAATTTGAGCTTTTAGGTGTATGCTCTGCGTCGCATACCTAGTGCGCCACGTGCTCTCAGTGCGTCGTGCCCATTCATAATTACACTGGACCATTTCTCCTAGTGTGCCGCACCTCCCTAGTGCACCGCGCCACCTACTCTGTGCATCGTGCTTTTTCCGAAAGACATTTGGAGGCCTTCCTGGTGTCAAAATTGGGTGCGAAATAGCTTGCTGGAAAGGTATTTGAGTCTACCTTCCAACCCAACTAGAATTTTTCAATTTTCAGTTCATTTTCCTTGTAAAAAATCAAATCTCCCAAGAATGGTCAAAATGTGCCAAATGAGGCTGCCTAAAGGCAAAGTGCTGTTACAGTCAACTTTTGAATGCCTTCCTCAACTCCAATTTGAGATCATGATAGCTCATTGGAAATATCTTTGTTTCTAGTTATCATTTTACTCATCAAGAAAGTAATTTGACCAACCAAGCTATGAGAAAACTTGATTTTCCCAAGGTCACTTTAGAGGTGCATCAATTCTCCCGAGGCAATTGTATTTTTGACATTTCTCTAAAACCATGACACCTGTGAAAAAAGTGAAAGATGATTTTATTCCTTCACCTGTTGTGGACAAAATCCTCTCTCAGGTTTTCCAAATGCATATTTTATTCCTAGAAACATCATTTGAGTGAAACCTATCCCGATGTGTGGAACAAGGGATTTGTCGAAATGAAGGGAAATCAAGGGGATAAGGGGCTTCTAAATTCTTGAGAAAATTTTGAGAAGTAGGGAGGGATGTTAGGAAGTAGGGGAAAGTGGAACCTCAGAAATTGAGAGAGGGGAAGGGGTCCAAAAGGGCAAAAATAGGCCTAGCCTAGAAAATAGGGTTTGTAGCAAGAAACTAGGGTTTGTGCGAAAATGAGGAATTTGGGGGATCTCAGTGATGGGAAGTGTTTAATAAGGTATATTAAGGATATGGGAAGGTGTATGAACATCAGGATACAAGTTTTACGAATGATTTGACCATCCAAGAGAAATTAGCTTCAAAACCCTAGGAGAGGGAAATGAACTTTACCTAGGCACAATTGAAGCATGAACAAGGTGTAAAATGACCCATTGGAACCTGACATGATGATGAAAACCCTCTGAATGATGGTACACTTAGCTGAATAGTGACATATACCGACATTTGGACAAATTTGACAGGAGTAAAAACAAACCCTAGACCTAATGCCTAGTGACCAAATTTTGCTTGAAGACTCATTGAAATGACAAAATTTGACCTTGAAACCTTAAAATCACTTTGTAAGAGCAAGTTTGATCACTGGAGGAAGGCTAGAAAGACTGACACAAACATTGGCTCCAATGGCGATGGTAGCTCCTTGGAGGTGCCAAGAATGGCAGATCTCTTGGAGAGCTAGACAGTGCCTTCATCCATTGGGAAATGGAGTCAAAACTCAAGCTGAAATGCATGAATGAAAACCGACACAAACTAACTTAACAACAAGATTGAAAAGTGACTCACAAATGACTCTTCAGTCAACTAAAAACTAACTCGATAATTAAACACAACCGACAAACTGAAAATGATGCTCAAAGTGGAGCTTATTCATCAAAACCTACTCTAACAGTTTCATTCATCACCTGATCAAGTGAAATGAAACAACCAATGCAACCAAGTAAGTATTCCATCTGCTGTTTAAATTCTCTGCAAGTGCTCACTTATGAACAACAAGAGAGAACTACTGAAAGGAAATTCCCATGACAACTTGGAAACAGATCCGTTGAATGTTATGGATTCTCTATCCGCCTCCAAAAACAGTGCATAAGGATCTTGAAATTCATGCACACTGGGAGATAGCTCATCCAATGGATTACTTCTCTTCTCTTCATACCATGAATGCAAACTTTGATCTGAGCTTTGTAATGAGACTCTTGCTGAAAATGAAAAAGAAACCAGCTGTCGGGTCAAGTTTATATTAGTACAAGTTTTAGGCTCACATGTAGTCAATGGAGAAGGAATTTGACTACAAACCTCATCCAAAATGTCAGCTAGTGGATCATGTAAAACTTTAAAAGACTGCTGCAACCCATTTCTATTAGTTCCATTGTGATTACATGATTGCCTACATGTTGCTCATTCTTCACTGGAGATGTACTATGCAATTTTCCCTTCAAAAACTGAAAGATTCGAAACAAAAGGGTATGGAATCATCGTGCATCATCTGAGCAATGTTCCAGCTTCCAATTCTTTATTTGCAACTTGAAAATCAAAGGCATTCAGGGGCTGCAAATCTGGATATGAAAAGTCTTGAACAAGGCTTTCATTGCCCTCAAGATGGTCCAAATCAAGACTTGTTGACCAGTGATTTCTGTTTGCATGGAAGTTGTCTCTGATGAACTGACATGAATCAAAACAAAAAGGCAAAGATCCTTCACTTACTTTAAAATTTGCTACACTTTCCTCGTCACTGTCATAGTGGATATGTATCATTGGATCATTGTACTCGAGCTGCTGAAAGTGAACTTACTCCTCCCACAAACTAGCTACTGATTTATCTGCAAGATTAGCTTCTATTTGGAGGACATAATCATCATCATACTGATAAAACTGAGGCAAATCATCAATATAAAACACATCATCAAGCATACATGTCATATCAACAGATATCTCTTCTCCAAGATGATCTATAAAACAATCATTGTCAGATCTATGACAACTGGGATAAGAAAGAAAATGTTTTGGATCAGCAACTTGTTCTTCTTCAATCAGCAATCCATGGGCTTGAACATCATAATCATTTCTTTCGATGATCTTTTGCATCATCTCTTCCACTGCACTTACCAAAACGTCAAGCTTTACCTCTAGAGATGTCGATTTCTCTGGATCCTTGTTTTTCATCTCTTCTTCCTTCAACCTTGCACTTCTGATTAGCAGATGAGCCTCTACATTTACTGCATTGTTCTACATCGCTTCAAGTGTTGCAAGGTTCCTTTCTCTCAGCTGAAACTCCATTTCTAGATCGAAGGCACCTGGATAGTGCAAGAGAGAAGATCTAGGAGGAGGCCTTATATCAACTAGCATCAAATAATAAACTTGATTAAATCTGGCAGAAAACTATTGTACTATCTCCTCTGGCAATATTTTCAGCTGGTTATACTCTTCTATAATAAGGAAAAGGTTCTGTCCAATCATCCACCTGTAGAGGAAAGCTTTGACGAACTACCGGAAATCTGAGATGCTTGCATCAGGTATGGCTTTGAACCAACTCTTGACTTTGCCTTGCAAAGAAAGAGCAAAAAGCCTTATACTAACATCTTCTTCATCAACTTCAAAAAGGTCTAGAAAATTCTCAACATTCTGCACATGTTTCTCAGCGTTGACATTCTTACATTCACCATCAAACCTCGGCAAGTATAGATCATAGTTTTTGGGGAAAGCATAGAGAACAGAAGGTAAAACAAGAGGTTTATACCTATCTGTGACTATAAAAGGTGTAGGAGTATATACAAGAGCTACAGGATCAGTTTTTGTCTCTTGAGGATCATCAGTTTTAAGACGGTCATCACAAGATTCAAAAGAAAGGTCTTGATCAAGCTCAAAGGTGATCTTTGGTATTCACAATCTTCAAAGGGAAAGAATCAACTGAAGGATGAGGATCTCTTCTCAAATACAATATACTTTGCAAAGTATTCTTGACATTCTCGGGAAAAGAGAAGAAATAATTTAGAACAAAGAACAAAATGTCTTGGATGAAACTCCAACTTGAATACCTGATATGTCCATATTGTCTTTTCATGTTTCTGCTCACCAGGTTCATCCTCCAGTGGAATCTTTGGATATGATCTCGAAAATTATTTGGAATTGCCAGGTGAATGATTTCAGCCTTTCCAGTGTCTGATCATTTTCCACCATCAACAATCAGATCTGAACTTGATACATGTACTGGGGAAATTAACAAGTTAGATGTCACGTTTACAAGCTAGATCGGAGATTCACTAAAGCAACGTTTATCTATTTCCGCTAATGCAAAGCAAAAGTGTTTCGAAGGCTATCTGGAATAACTTTAGGCTCCTTCTATAGCTATAAAACAAATGACATCAACAAGCAAACCATTTTCTCCCTAGTATGGTCGCCACTATGTTAGAGCCTAGATTTGTCTCAGGCTGAAAAGACAAGGTTCTAGGTCCACATCAAACCACGCTCAGCCTCATAGCTAGCCCCACGAGGACAAGAGAGGGCTCTCTCTAGGTCAATCTCAGCGAAAGATACTCAATGGGGCTGGAGATGACTGATTTAGCAACTGATTTTAGGCTAGGTATTAATTGCAAAGGATTTGATTTGAGTTTTTTAGGGTTTTGTTGAAAAAATGGGAAAGGCAAATTGGGCTCAGGGATGAGGCACAGTTTCTGCAGAGTTCTGATTGGGGAAAGGAAGGAAATAGTTTTGATGCTTTTAAGTGAGTGAATGGATAGATCAGATTGTTGAGGAGCTAAGGAGAGCAAGAGAGTTTCAAGAATTCTCCTTAAACAGATGAAAACATGGAAATTTAAACAAATTCAAACGCAGAGCATAGCAGTTAACGGATTCTACCTTAATCACTCATTTGTTCAAATTCTGAAGAAGGAACAGGAAAATGATACACATAACACTAATGAACTTACAATTACTTAGAGAAGCACACCATCAAAGCATAAAGCCACATGGATCCCAAACAGTGCTGCAAAACCCTGGTCTTTCCTTTGCCAAAAATGCAGAAGTAAATGTACAATAGAGTGCCAAACTTTTCCCAAGGGTCCAACCCTAAAAATGACTTAGGAATTACATGATATAGACTAGCCCAACCCATTCCCTTGCCTCTAGGGGTCGAGCTCATCATTCTAGGAGTTGTTTCAACCAATTCTAAACAAAGCACTACAATCTAGGCAGTCAAAACAACTTGCCTCTATAAGGTAGGAAACTGATCCATTCATTAAATTTTCACTTTTTAGAGAATGAATCCTCTAGAACCAGTAACTAAGTTCCAAAATTACATCATGTTCATCGAATTACATCAAGATAGGTCAAAAATAACATCACAGAGAAAAACTAGTCAAACTGGCCGAATTTCTGAGCTGGAAGGTGGAAAATTGGGCAAAAAACCTCTGTGCACCGCGCCAATTTCTATATGCGTCGTGCCACTTTGATGCTGATTTTGAGGCACTTTATGAAGTCCAAATTGAACCCAAGTGTGCTTGTAGGAAATCTTGGCCTATCTAGTTTCCAACCCAAGTGGAATTTCTGAATTTGGTGCCCATTTACCCCTCCAAAACCTCAATCTCCCAAGACTGCTTCCTGGGTGTGAAATTAGGGGCAGAGAGGTCATTTTTAGGGTGTTTTTGACCTCCTGAGGACTCAAAACTTGCCCAAACTTCTTGGCCATGCACCAACAGTCATGATTTTGCATGAAAAATAAAAAAATATAAAGTTTTTTGCATTTGGAGCCTCCAATCATAAGCGCGCGCCACGTGGCGCGACACACAGGGAGAAAAACCCTGTTTTTTAGTGCAAAAAATTTCAAAATTTCAAAAATTGCTCCAAATTTCTTGAAATTTGGACTGAAGGTTCTTCACCAAGGGAAATGGTGGGCCAAGGATGCCTCGGCCAATATTTGGAGTCCTTCATCCACTTTTTGCCTCTTTGATTCTTTCTTTACCTTTGCTTTCAAACTCCCGATTCTCGCTTTGTACACCAAGTTCAGGGACAAGTAATGATATGTCTGCCACCTCTATGAAGCCTCATGGGTGCATGTCCTTCCAAGGGTGAGTCACTTTGGGTTTCCACTTCATAATCGGATGAATGATCGGATGACATAACTATTGTTGCACCACTGCCTTGGAGAAATAGATGCCAGTGAAAGAACTGTGTTGGACTGCTCTTTTGTAGTGTGATTGAATTCTGCCACCAAAGGGACAAATGCAACAAGGGACTGTTAGGAAGAGGGGAATTACTAGGGGTTTAGGTACTATTGGGAAAAATTTGTTCAGGAGGGTTTTGGAATTTTGTATAGGGTAGGGTTTTGGGTTTTACATTTGGAAATGTATGCAAGGGAATTGGGGATAGGGATTTAGTGAATTTTTGGAGATGGGGAAGAATTAAATTAGGAAGAAATGGAATAAGGGAGAAGGGAATGATGGAAAGAAATGAGAAATAGGATGGAAGAATGACTTTGGTAGAAAAACACAACTTTTGAAACACACAGCAATTTTTCCTTTGAGGTACTTTAGAAGTAGGTTTTAAAATTTTTGTTCAATTGTTATCATCCACCAACCAACATAACATATCACAAAATTGGATGAAAAACCAAGATAACAACACTACCTGGCAAATGCACGGAAGTTATGGGAAATTTAAAGAAATTTCAAGCAAATTCAGGCTTTTAGGTGTATGCACCGTGTTTCATACCCAGTGCACCACGTCACCTGCTCTGTGCGTCGCGCTTTTTCTGGAAGACTTTTGGAGGCCTTATCAATTTCCAAATTGTGTGTGGAATAGCTTTTTGGAAATTTCTTTGAGTCTACTTTCCAACCCAACTAGAATTTTTCAATTTGGAGTTCATTTGCCCTGTAAAAAATCAAATCTCCCAAGACTGGTCAAAATGTGTCAAATGAGGCTGCCTAAAGGCAGAGTGCTGTTATAGTCAAATTTTGAATGCCTTCCTCAACTCCAAATTGAGCTCATGATAGCCCATTGGAAAGCTCGTTGTTTATAGTTATCATTTTACTCATCAAGCAATTCATTTGACCAACCAAGCTATGAGAAAACTTGATTTTCCCAAGGTCACTTCAGAGGTGCATCAATTCTCCCGAGGCAATTCTATTTTTGACATTTCTCTAAAACCATGAAACCTGTGAAAAAATTGAAAGAGGCTTTTCTTCCTTCACTTGTTGTGGACAAAAACATCTCTCATTGTTTCTAAATGCATATTTTATTGCTTAGAAACATCATTTGAGTGAAACCTATCCCGATGTGTGGAACAAGGGATTTGTCAAAATGAAGGGAAATGAAGGGGATAAGGGGCTTCTAAATTCTTGAGAAAAATTTGAGAAGTAGGGAGGGATGTTAGGAAGTAGGGGAAAGTGGAATATCAGAAATTGAGAGGGGAAGGGGTCCAAAAGGGCAAAACACAGGCCTAGCATAGAAAATAGGGTTTGTAGCAAGAAACTAGGGTTTGTGCGAAAATGAGGAATTTGGGGGATATTAGTGATGGGAAGTGTTTAATAAGCTATATTAAGGATAGGGGAAGCTGTATGAACATTAGGATACAAGTTTTACTGATGATTTGACCATCCAAGAGAAATTAGCTTCAAAACCCTAGGAGAGGGAAATGAACTTTACCTAGGCACAACTGAAGCATGAACAAGGTGTAAAATGACCCATTGGAACATGACATGATGATGACAACCCTATGAATGATGGTATGCTCAGCTGAATAGTGACATAGACCAACATTTGGACAAATTTGACAGTAGTAAAAACAAACCCTAGACCTAATGCCTGGTGACCAAATTTTGCTTGAAGACTCACTGAAATGACAAAATTTGACCTTGAAATCTTAAA
Source organism: Pinus tabuliformis (assembly GCA_031772625.1). NCBI lineage: Eukaryota > Viridiplantae > Streptophyta > Pinopsida > Pinales > Pinaceae > Pinus > Pinus tabuliformis. The sequence continues at coordinate 1,565,040,931 of CM062804.1, forward strand.
ATCACTTTGTAAGAGAAAGTTTGATCACTGGAGGAAGGCTAGAAAGACTAACACTAACATTGGCTCCAATGGTGATGGTAGCTCCTTGGAGGTGCCAAGAACGACAGATCTCTGGGAGAGCTAGACAGTGCCTTCATCCATTGGGCAATGGAATCAAAGCTCAAGCTTAAATGCATGACTGAAAACCGACACAAACTAACTTAACAACAAGACTAAAAACTGAATCACAAATGACTCTTGACTCAACTAAAAACTGACTCGATACTTAAACACAACTGACAAACCGGAAATGATGCTCAAAGTGGAGCTTATTCATCAAAACCTACTCTAACAGTTTCATTCATCACTTGATCAAGTGAAATGAAACAACCAATGCAACCAAATAAGTATTCCATCTGCTATTTAAATTCTCCACAAGTGCTCACTTATGAACAACAAGAGAGAACTACTAAAAGGCAATTCCCATGACAACTTGGAAACAGATCCATTGAATGCTATGGATTCTCTATCCGCCTCCAAAAACCGTGCATAAGGATCCTGAAATTCATGCACACTGGGAGTTAGCTCATCCAATGGATTACTTCTCTTCTCTTCATACCATGAATGCAAACTTTGATCTGAGCTTTGTAATGAGACTCTTGCTGAAAATGATAAAGAAACCAGCTACCCGGTCAAGTTTATATCAGTACACGTTTTAGGCTCACATGTAGTCAATGGAGAAGGACTTTGACTGCAAGCCTCATCCAAAATACCAGCTAGTGGATCATGTAAAACTTGAAAAGACTGCTACAACCCATTTTCTATTGGTTCCATTGTGATTACATGATTGCCTACGTGCTCCTCATTCTTCATTGAAGATGTACTATGCAATTTTACCTTCAAAAACTGAAATGATTTGAAACAAAATGGTATGGAATCATCTTGCATCATCTGAGCATATGTTCCATCTTCCAAGTCTTTATTTGCAACTTGACAATCAAAGGAATTCGGGGGCTGCAAATTTGGATATGAAAAGTCTTGAACAAGGTTTTCATTGCCCTCAAGATGGTCCACATCAAGACTTGTTGACCACTGATTTTTGATTGCATGGAAGTTGTCTCTGATGAACTGACATGAATCAAAACAAAAAGATAAATATCCTTTACTTAATTCAAAATTTGTTGCACTTTCCTTGTCACTGTCATAGCGGATATGCATCGTTTGATCATTGTACTCGAGCTGCTGAAAGTGAACTTCCTCCTCCCACAAACTAGCTACTGCTTTGTCTGCAAGATTAGCTTCTATTTGGAGGACATAATCATCATCATACTAATCAAACTAAGGCAAATCATTAGTATAAAACACATCATCAAGCATACATGTCATATCAACAGATCTCTCTTCTCCAAGATGATCTATAAAACAATCATTGTCAGATCTATGACAACTGGGATAAGAAAGAAAATGTTTTGGATCAACAACTTGTTCTTCTTCAATCAGCAATCCATGGGCTTGAACATCATAATCATTTCTTGCGATGATCTTTTGCATCATCTCTTCCACCGCACTTACCAAAACGCCAGGCTTTACCTCTAGAGATGTTGATTTCTCTGGATCCTCGTTTTTCATTTCTTCTTCTTTCAACATTGCCCTTCTAATCAGCAGATGAGCCTATACATTTATTGCACTGTTCTACATCGCTTCAAGTGTTGAAAGGTTCCTTTCTCTCAGCTGAAACTCCATTTCCAGATCAAAGGCACCCAGATAGTGCAAGAGAGCAGATCTAGGAGGAGGTCTTATATCAACTGGCATCGAATAATAAACTTGATTAAATTTGGCAGAAAATTGTTGTACTGTCACCCCCGGCAATCTTTTTAGCTGGTTATACTCTTCTATAATAAGGAACAGGTTCTGTCTGATCATCCACCTATCGAGGAAAACTTTGACGAACTGCCAGAAATCTGAGATTCTTGCATCAGGCAGAGCTTTGAACCAACTCTTGACTTTGCCTTGCAAAGAAAGAGCAAAAAGCCTTATACTAACATCTTCTTCATCAACTTCAAAAAGGTCTAGAAAATTCTCAACATTCTGCACATGTTTCTCAGCATTGACATTCTTACATTCACCGTGAAACCTTGGCCAGTATAGATCATAGTTTTTGGGGAAAACATGGAGAACAGAACGTAAAACAAGAGTTTTATACCTATCTGAGACTATAAAAGGTGTAGGAGTATATACAAGAGCTACAGGATCAATTTTTGTGTCTTGAGGATCATCTGTTTTAAGACGGTCATCACAAGATTCAGAAGAAAGGTCTTGATCAAGCTCAAAGGTATGCAAATATTTGGTATTCACAATCTTCAAAGGGAAAAAATCAACTGAAGGCTGAGGATCTCTTCTCAAATACAATATACTTTGCAAAGCATTCTTGACATTCTTGGGAAAAGAGAAGAAATAATTTAGAACAAAGAACAAAATGTCTTGGATGAAACTCCAACTTGAATACCTGATCTGTCCATATTGTCTTTTCATGTTTCTGCTCACCGGTTCATCCTCCAGTGGAGTCTTTGGATCTGATCTCGAAAATTATTTGGAATCGCCAGGTGAATGATTTCAGCCTTTCCAGTGTCTAATCGTTGTCCACCATCAACAATCATATCTAAACTTGATACATGTACTGGGGAAATTAACAAGTGAGATGTCACGTTTACATGCTAGACCGGAGATTGACTGAAACAACGTTTATCTACTTCCACTAATGTAAAGTAAAAGCGTTTCGAAGGCTAGCTGGCATAAATTTAGGCTCTGTTTGTAGCTATAAAACAAATGACATCAACAAGCAAACCATTTTCTCCCCAGTATTGTCGCCACTATGTTAGAGCCTAGATTTGTTTGAGGCTGAAAAGACAAGGTTCTAGTTCCACATCAAACCACGCTCAGCCTCGTAGCTAGCCCTACGAGGACAGAAGAAGGCTCTCTCCGGGTCAATCTCAGCAAAATATACTCAATGGGGCTGGAGATGACTGATTTAGCAACTGATTTTAGGCTAGGTATTAAGTGCAAAGGATTTGATTTGAGTTTTTTAGGGTTTTTTTGAAAAAATGGGAAAGGAAAATTGGGCTTGGGGATGAGGCACAGTTTCTGCAGAGTTCTGATTGGGGCAAGGAAGGTAATCATTTTGATGCTTTTAAGTGAGTGAATGGATAGATCAGACTGGTGAGGAGATAAGGAGAGCAAGAGAGTTTCAAGAATTCTCCTTAAACAGATGAAAACATGGAAATTTAAACAAATTCAAAGGCAGAGCATAGCAGTTAATGGATTCTACCTTAATCACTCATTTGTTCAAATTCAGAAGAAGGAAAAGGAAAATGATACACATAACACTATTGAACTTACAATTACTTAGAGAAGCACACCATCAGAGCATAAAGCCACATGGATCCCAAACAGTGTTGCAAAACCCTGGTCTTTCCTTTGCCAAAAATGCAGAAGTAAATGTACAATAGAGTGCCAAACTTTTCCCAAGAGTCCAACCCTGCAAATGACTTAGGAATTACATGATATAGAATAGCCCAACCCATTCCCTTGCCTCTAGGGGTCGAGCTAATCATTCTAGGAGCTGTTTCAACCAATTCTAAGCAAAGCACTACAATCTAGGCAGTCAAAACAACTTGCCTCTATAAGGTAGGAAACTGATTCATTCATTAAATTTTCACTTTTTAGAGAATGAATCCTCTAGAACAGGTAACTAAGTGCCAAAATCACATCATTTTCATCCAATTACATCAAGATAGGTCAAAAATAACATCATAAAGAAAAACTAGTCAAATTGGCCAAATTTCTGAGATGGAAGGTGGAAAATTGGGCAAAAAATCTCTGTGTGCCACACCAATTTCTGTATGCGTCGCACCACTTTGATGTTGACTTTTAGGCACTTTCAGAAGTCCAACTTGAGCCCAAGTGTGCTTGTGGGAAAGCCTTTCCTGTCTACTTTCCAACCCAAGTTCAATTTCTGAATTTTGTGCCCCTTTTCCCCTCCAAAACCTCAAGCTCCCAAGACTGCTTCCTGTGTGTGAAATTCGGGGCAGAGAGGTCATTTTTAGGGTGTTTTTGACCTCCTGAGGAAGCAAAACTTGCCCAAACTTCTTGGCCATGCACCAAAAGTCATGATTTTTCATGAAAAATCCAAAAATATATTTTTTTTTTTGCATTTGGAGCCTCCAATCATAAGCGCGCGCCACGTGGCGTGGCGCATAGGGAGAAAAACCCTATTTTTTAGTGCAAAAAATTTCAAAATGTCAAAAATTGCTCCAAATTTCTTGAAATTTGGACTGAAGGTTCTTGATCAAGGGAAATGGTGGGCCAAGGATGCCTCGGCCAATATTTGGAGTCCTTCATCCACTTTTTTCCTGCTTATGCTCTCTTTACCTTTGCTTTCAAACTCCCGATTCTCGCTTTGTACACCAAGTTCTGGGACAAGTAATGATATGTCTGCCACCTCTATGAAGCCTCATGGGTGCATGTCCTTCCAAGGGTGAGTCACTTTAGGTTTCCACTTCATAATTGGATGAATGATCGGATGACATAACTGTTGTTGCACCACTGCCTTGGAGAAATAGACGTCGGTGAAAGAACTAGGTTGGACTGCTCTTTTGTAATGTGATTGAATTCTGCCACCAAAGGGACATATGCAAAAAGGGACTGTTAGGAAGAGGGGAATTAGTAGGGGTTTAGGGACTATTGGGAAAAATTTGTTTAGGAGGGTTTGGGAATTTTGTATAGGGTAGGGTTTGGGGTTTTACATTTGGAAATGTATGGAAGGGAATTGGGGATAGGGATTTAGTGAATTTTTAGAGATGGGGAAGAATTAAATTAGGAAGGAATGGAATAAGGGAGAAGGGAATGATGGAAAGAAAGGAGAAATGGGATGGAAGAGTGACTTTGGTAGCAAAACACTGATTTTGAAACCCACAACAATTTTTCCTTTGAGGTACTTTAGAAGTAGGGTTTAAGATTTTTGTTCAATTGTTATCATCCACCAACCAACATAACATATCACAAAATTGTATGAAAAACCAAGATAACAACCCTACCTGGAAAATGCACACAATTTATGGGAAATTTAAAGAAATTTCAAGCAAATTTGGGCTTTTAGGTGTATGCACCGTGCCGCATACCTAGTGCACCACGTGCTCCCAGTGCGCCGTGCCCGTTCAGAATTACACTGGACAATTTCTCCCAGTGTGCTGCACCTCCCCAGTGCGTCGTGCCACCTGCTCTGTGCGTCTCGCTTTTTCCGGAAGACTTTTGGAGGCCTTACCAATGTCCAAATTGGGCACAGAATAGCGTTTTGGAAAGGTCTTCGAGTCTAATTTCCAACTCAGCTGGAATTTTTCAATTTGGAGTTCATTTGACCTATAAACAATCAAATCTCCCAAGACTGGTCAAAATGTGCCAAATGAGGCTGCCTAAAGGTAGAGTGCTGTTACAGTCAAGTTTTGAATGCCTCCCTCAACTCCAAATTGAGCTCATGATAGCTCATTGGAAATATATTTTTTTCTAGGTATCATTTTACTCATCAAGCAAGTCATTTGACCAACCAAGCTATGAGAAAACTTGATTTTCCCAAGGTCACTTTAGAGGTGCATCAATTCTCCCGAGGAAATTGTATTTTTGTCATTTCTCTAAAACCATGACAGCTGTGCAAAAAGTGAAAGAGGCTTTTCTTCCTTCGCCTATTTTGGAAAAAAAAATCTCTCAATTTTTCCAAATGCATCTTTTATTGGTTAGAAACATCATTTGAGTGAAGCCTATCCCGTTGTGTGGAACAAGGGATTTGTCGAAATGGAGGGAAATGAAGGGGATAAGGGGCTTCAAAATTCTTGAGAAAATTTTGAGAAGTAGGGAGGGATGTTAGGAAGGAGGGGAAAGTGGAATCTCAGAAATTGAGAGAGGGGAAGGGGTCCAAAAGGGCAAAACACAGGCCTAGCCTAGAAAATAAGGTTTGTAGCAAGAAACTAGGGTTTGTGCAAAAATGAGGAATTTGGGGGATCTCAGTGATGGGAAGTGTTTAATAAGGTACATTAAGGATTGGGGAAGGTGTATGAACATCAGGATACAAGTTTTACTGATTATTTGACCATCCAAGAGAAATTAGCTTCAAAATCCTAGGAGAGGGAAATGAACTTTACCTAGGCACAACTGAAGCATGAACAAGGTGTAAAATGACCCATTGGAACGTGACATGATGATGACAACCCTTTGAAGGATGGTACACTCAGCTGAATAGTGACATAGATCGACATTTGGAAAAATTTGACAGGAGTAAAAACAAACCCTAGACCTAATGCCTAGTGACTTAATTTTGCTTGAAGACTCACTAAAATGACAAAATTTGACCCTGAAACCTTAAAATCACCTTGTAAGAGCAAGTTTGGTCACTAGAGGAAGGCTGGAGAGACTGACACTACTAGCTTGGAAATCCTAATTCCAATCAAATGAGTGCTTTACAGACAAGAAGTCTTCTTAACCTTTAATTCATCTTACATTATGAGGATATGTGTTATATTTATAAATATGTATTTGACAGGTATAACAACTCATTCTAGCTATGGGTAGATTCATCGAAGGATTGGAGTCCCTTAAGAGATGGCACTGATGTGTGCAGTTGCAAGAAATGCACTTGAAACAACAAGGTAAGTTAATTGGTGTATTGTTATGTTTCTTTATGCACTGACAGTTGTGTGTTTATGGCAATATCATGTAGGGAATTACATGGCAAAGAGACTGCCATGAAATTTTGAAGAAGGCTCAGGTTGAGCTTTTCTTTGCAAGCATTGGGAACCTTGTGGATTGAGTCATGGTGTTCATTTTTAGTCTTGTGCTATTGGTCTTTTAGTGAATTGTTGTGCTTGATTTGTGATTTTGATTGTGTCTAGTGCATGATCATGCCACTTTATTTATGATGTCGGATTGCTATTGGTTTTCATGGTTTTCTTCTTGTTTTTTTCTTGTCTTGCCTTTTATGTTTTGAGTCTTCAGAATTGGTTGGGAAAGAGGGAAATTAATGGAGCTTAGGGAGAGCTGAATGAAACCTAGCAGGTAATGTAAGACCCAAATGAATCTCGATGTATGAGCAAGGGAAGTTCAAGGTAATAATATGGCAAACAATTGGATTGGTTCAGTCCATTGGTGTAAATGGATAGTGGGAGTACATTCATGAGAAAGGTAACAACAAAGGTGAAGTAAATAGATCTAGGGCATCAGATGCCTTGGCTATGTTGGGAACATTTTTTCTCAATGTTGTGCATGGTGTGCATAGATAAAGGGAGTTCTTTTAACCTTGACCTATTGGTATTTGGTAATTATGTTGTGATCATGATCATGCTGATGCCTATATGTGTATACATGTATGTATGTATGTGTGTCATGTCTGACAGGGTGATCATGGATCATGATTATTAATGCTAATATTTATATGTATATATATGTATGTATGTTCTTGTCTGGAAAATTGTTTAATGCTAATATTTACATGTATATACATATAAAGGAGCGTATACATATCAAGAGTTCACAAGAAGTCAAGAGGAAGGAAGGAGTAAGCAATGAATAGAAGGATCAAGCAGATACAACAAGATTCTTTGTAGGTATCTGTGATTTCCTTGCTAGACTTGGCATACATATTATTGCATGTGTTTATTTTGTTGTTATCGCATGGGATTTTCTAGGTGTGACAATGTTTTCAGCCCAGCCTTATCATTTCTAGATAGCCATGGTGTGATGGGGTTCTCATGTTTTGGTTGAGCTGGATTGTCAGATGGATTCGAAGCTAAGTGAGGTGGATCTCTGGAAGAAAGAACACATGGCCTAGTGATCCTTGAACCAAAATGTGGATTGTGGTAAAGCTACTAGCGTAGTGACCCCTAAACTAGATTGTGGGTTGCGGTAAATCCATGTATTGTGTGCCTCGGTGGGACTAGGAATCATCAACTAGTGAATGGTGATATATATAGTAAATCCTAGAGGTGGGTGCTCTCCATCAAGCCTAGTAATCCCAAGATAGGATATGTGGTAAAGCCTAGAGAGTGGGTATCGGTTTAGGGCCTAGTGAACTGGTGTGGATTGCAGTAAAACCTGAGAGACTAGGAGACATGAAAATTCCTCACAATGTAGGTGGAGAAATACGGTGGTATCCATGCTTATTTTGGCCTAATGATCAGGTGGAGATCATGGTAAAGTCTGTTATTATATGTTTATTTTGTTGGCCTAGTGATCCAGGATGGATTACATCAAAGCCTAGTTTCTATTAATGAGGGTTAGGTGGTTGAGCCTCAGGATTCCCTCATAGGTTCTTTTAGTTTGAGTCCCACATTCATTCTTGGAATATGGCATAGGGGTGAACGGTTGAAGAGAGAATTGGCTCAGCCATTCCATGTTTGGGTGGAACATGGTAGTCCCATATCGGGTTTGATTTTGCATCATTAATATGAGTTTATTTATCCTTGTTATCTCATGAGTATTATACTAGTTTATATGTGGATTATATGGTTGTTGTTTCCTTGGTATTTATGTTGTTATTATGCAGGTTATGAACATGTATTATGGCAGTGGATATGTATGGCTCCCATCATATTTTAAGTTGTATATGAATGAACAATGTATCTATGGTCTAATGGATGAAACTATAGCTAATATGTTGAGGCTTCAATGCTTCTAAGCAATCCTCAAATAAGTATGATACCTCTATGCCCATATATGTTGTTTAAACCTATAAATTACATAATTGTGATATGTTTGATGAAATTCCTGTCATGGCTAGTAGGGGTCCATTCAAGCCCTAATTCAAGTTATTTAATTTGTATCATCATTCCATTATTAAATTTTTATTTTTATTTTTTTCCTGAAGGTATCATTGAATTCTGGGGAGTGACCTAGGGTCTGGGCTTAAAAATTGGCTCAAATCCCAAGGACATTGGCACAACATTGAGAAAAATCATCCCTGGATGCTAGCATACCATGCTGTGGGAGTGTTCAAATCCTTCTAGATGTAGGAATTCCCATATCATAGGAGCGTCAGGGGGTTAATTGGTCTAAAAAATCAGTGGGACTCAGGGGCTAGTTACCTGAGAGATTGGCATGGTTTCTAAGACTGTTGTTGCTGATGTGGAAGGTCTGTATGGTGTGTTTTTCTCGATTCCACTTCCTTAAGGTGACTTAGGAGGTCAAATCATATCATAGTAACCTCTTGTCATATGCTTATCGTGGTTGGCCGATTACTTGGGTAAATGTGGGAGGAGGGAGTTACATTGTCATTGCAATGGGTTTTTCTAGGTGTGATAGTGGTTTTCATCATTTTCTTTCCATTTTTGGATAGCCATCATGTGATGCAGTTCTTTTTCTTGGTTGAGCTAGATTTCCAGATGGTTTTGAAACTAAGAGAGGTGGTCTCAAGAAAATTCCCAAAGGCCTAGAAATCCCTAGACTGGTAAAGGTGGGATATACGGTAAAGCCTGAGGGTGGAGATAGGAAAATTCCTCGCAGTTTAGGTGGAGAGATTTAGAGGCATTCATGCTTGTATATTCCTAGTGATCCATTGACCAATATATGGTGGTATTGTGGTAAAGCATGGTAGTGTATGTTTATTGTTTGGCCAAGGAATCCTTGACTGATAATGGTGGGATTGCGGTAAAGACTAGTTGTATAGATGAGGGTTTGGGCCTAGGAATCCTTGATGGTATATGGAGGGATAGTAGTAGAGCATAAGGAAGCCCTATTTTTTTTTGTTGTGAACCCCACGTTCATGATTGGAATATGGCATGAGAATGATTGGCTTAAAGAAAGATTTGGTTCATCCCAATCTACAGTCGTGTGGTACATGGAAGTAAATCCAAGATTTGGTTTTTTCATATGTTAATAAGAGCTATTTTCCTCTTTCGTATTACATGTAAATGTACTTGTTATTATGTAGCTTTACTGAATGTTCTATAATTGATATTTCTGTTGTTATATGATGGCTATAAGCATGGTTTATGACAGTGTTGATTCATGGCTCTCATCATGTTCTGATTAGTAAATGGAATGTTAATGAATGAATGACGTAATAGATGATATTGTAGCTATGGTGAGAAGGCATCCAAACTTCTTGATGATGTAACACACTCCTCCCACATCTACCCAAGTAACTAGAAAATCAGGGAAAACATGTGACAAGAGGCTACTATGATCTAATTCAACCTCCTAGGACACCTTAAGGAAGTGGAACCAACAAAACACAACCAAACTAAGAATCAACACATAGTACAAAACCTCTAGGAGCTACGTGACCTTTCCAGGTGGCCAACCCCTGAGGAAACTCAGCAGTTCAAGGACTTAGAGCCTAATCGCTCCCTTGCCAAGACCTCCAAGTGATTGAGGGTCCCAGATTCTCCCATGAGCCTACTTGAGTGTGATTGTAGCTTTTTTATGCTAGTGTTATGCCAACGATTGCGAGATTTAAGGCTAAATGACTCGGCTAGGACCCAGTGACTACCCAAAACTTCAAGGAATTCATAGAAATGAAAAGAAACATAGAGACAATGATGCCGATGATAATTCTTAAATAAGGACTTCATTGGATCCCTACTAGCCATGACAAGTATTTTGTCAAACATGTCACGGTCATGCATTTTATAGGTCATAATAACAGTTTCGTGCATAGGGGTGTTATACTTATTTGAGAATTGCTAAGAAGCATTAATGCCTTATCTCATTAGATGAATTATCATCTATTATGTCATATATTCATTATTCATTCATTTATAGATCAAAACCTGATGAGAACCATACATTTTCACTATCATAAAACATATTCATAACCAACATATAAACAACATAAATGATGAGGATACAATAGCCATAAATGAAAAATATAACCCAATACATTTTCTCATAAAATAGCAAGGAAATAAACTCTTATTAATGAATTCAAAAGCTAGCCTGGTATGGGACTACCACATTCCACCCAACTGTAGATTGGCTGAGCCAATTCTCTCTTCAACAAATCACCCCTGTGCCATATTCCAAGCATGAATGTGGGACTTAAAACAAAAGAAACGACAAGGGCTTCCCAAATATAAACCACCTCACTCTCATCAATATAATTAGGCTTTTTTGCAATCCTCATCGAATCTCTAGGCCATAAACAAGCATGGATGCCACTAGATTTCTCCACCTACACCATGAGGAATTTTCCTGTCTCCTAGTCTCTAGGCTTTACCACAACCCATAGTCTGATCCAGGGGTCACTAGGCCATAATTGAGACACCACCCTCTAGGCTTTACCTTATATCCCTCCATTCACTAGTAAGGATTCGTAGGATTGATCAAGGGCAACACCTATAGGATTTATCATATATACCACCATTGACTTGTTGAGGAATCCTAGGCCCACTGAGGCACACAATACATGGATTTATCGCAACCCACAATCCATTCAAGAGTCACTAGGCCAATGGCTTTACTGCAATCCACAATCTAGTTCAGGGATCACTAGGCCATGTGTTATTTCATTCTGAGATCTACCTCACTCAAATTCGAATCCATCTGACAATATAGCTCAACAAAAACATGAGAACTGAATCTCTCCATGGCTATCTGGAAATGGAAATACAAGGCTGAAGAACACTATCACACCTAGAAAAACCCATGCCCATGATAGCGAAAAAATACGGCTCTTAAGTGATCCAGATGATCACGACGTTTAGCCGAATGATATGGTAATTCACTGAGGTATGGTTGAACAATGTGTCGAATGACATGAAATGCATAAGACATTGCTCATTGGAAGGTAGCACCATCATTATTCAAACTAAAAGGAAACTTTTTGTAAGAGAAAGTACCCCAAGGACAGATAAAGCCCATTTTATGCTGATTGGCGGGTGAAATGTTAATCTGGTTATAGTCATAAAAACCGTCCTTGAACGAAAAGATCTCACTCCCAGCGCATTTGTCGATGATTTGGTCGATAAAGGGAGTAGGATAATTATCCTTAGGACATGCACAATTCATATCACGGTAATCAATGCAAACAAGTATCGTTCCCTACTTTTGGCAACAGGGGTAATGTTAGATACCCAAATCGTCATTGGAATAGGATAAATGAAACCTGCTTTCAAAAGCTTCTCTACTTCTGCTATGATAGCAGTAGCCTTTCGAGGGTTCTTATAGATCCATTTGCATAGATCAACCCCAAATTACGGATTAGCACTATTAGGGCCCATCAAACCCTAATTCAATTGTTACATCCCCTAATGAAGTCAACAATCAGAATGCCTCCTTCCCAAGAGATTCCATGACTGAAATCATCCAAAAACTGCCTCTAAGAAGATCAGCGTAGGATGGCCTTTATCAGGTTGCACTGCAGTGCAACCCAGTACCCAGTCAAGGTGCATTGTAGCGCACTTGAGCCCTCTTTGGCCTGCACTGGGCGAATTTGAGCAAAATATGCATTAGGGTTTGGAATATTCTTATCCATAGGATGCTTCTAGAAGTTTCCCAAGGCTATCCACTCCTTTGAGCTCAAAATTTGATGAGGGAGGAAGTTAAGGAAGATCAATCCATTTATCCCTTCCTCCATGGAACTAAATCCTAAGTTTGGGAGGGCATTCATTGTCACCATTTATGACATAGCTTCCTTCATTCACCTATAAAATGACCACTCATCTAAGTGATCAGGAGTTGGAAATCATTGAATTATAGGGAGATGTTGTTAGTATGAGACTTGAGTTGGTTTCAAGTATTGTAATGATGTCAAAATGTCCTGCTTGTTATGAGGAGAGGATGGAATTGAACTGGAGGAGTGGCACTGAATCAAGCAAATTGGATTGTAATTCTTCCTTTTACTAATAAAGTTTTCAAATTTTTTTCCATATGCTTTTATTGTTTATTGATGCTTTCATATGTGTATTATGCACTTGATTCCATTTTATGTTTAATCAATAGATCATTAACATATGCTTTGATCAATTTTTGTCTTCTGTCTGTGTGAAGGTACTTTTCAAGCGGATTAAGTATAGAAAGGAGCGACATAATTGGTCAAGGGAGATAAGGAGTAAGCAAAAGCTTCAGGTAGGCTTCTTTACTCTCTTATTTAATATGTTGGTTATAGAAAAAGTAGAGAATGCTTTGCACTATTGTTCTAGACTTAGCTACTAGTCTATGGGTTTAGGCGTTTACCCATAGACACTAAAATTCCCAAAACAAATTGGTGACTCCGCTGGGGATTGATTATCCATCTTAGTAGCTTATCAGCCTCTTAAGCTATTTTTACATACTGTACTTGTGATCGTTGATTGAATTTCAGTCTTATTTCATTGAAAATTGAGTCAAAACTGTGTCAAATTGCCTCAAAAATGGCTTATTGTCACCAGCACAACCTAGTGAAGGACACGGTGTGCTGCAACGCACTTCTTGCATAGAGCCAGTGCACTAAAGTGCACTGTCTCTCACTATATCCTGCACCAATCCCTTGAGGGCCAGTTTCCCATGTAGGAGTTGAAGTTTTTTGCCAATTTTCTCCTGTTTGAATGATTTGTTGAATGTCAATGATGTCTTGTCTCTGAAAATAATTTTTCTATCTCCTTTGCTAGCCCTACTTGATTTTATTGATTAATGTTTATTTAATGTTTTCTTTGTCATTATTAGTCTATAGTCAAAGTTAGAATATAGTTGATTAATCTTCATTTGAAAGAAAGTGTCGTAAAGCCTTCTTTTCCTTTGAAACAAAACTGTCATAAAAGTCTTCGTTCTTATGAAAGATTGATTGATTGTATGTGCATATTTCCTTTTTGTTCATCGTAACATTCAGGGATTAAAAAAAAAAAACTTGCATCATTCATATTGTAGTTTGTGAATGCTTGAAAGGAATAGCTAGGTAATTTTCATTAGATGTGCTCTTTGCTCTTTTTCAAAGATCTGATTGCTTTATCCCTACTAGCTAGGGATTTTGATTGGTAAATTGAATGGAAATAATGCTTATCATATTAGTTGAATTTTAGGAATTTTAAACATACATCACATGGTGAACCTTGAAAATCAAATTCTAATGAAGATCAACTTAAAATTTATCTGAATTTACCTAATGGAGCATTGTCACTTAACGAAAAACATTTAGAGGTCTAGGCTAGAGACGTGTTTCGGTGTTGTAAAACAAAGTAGCTATCACTAACTTGTTTGAAATACATCCTGAGTGTGATACCTCATTACACGTATGTGAGTATATCGTAGCTCGTCCATGTACCTTCGGGTATATGGGGTGATGTTACAATACGTAAAGTATATGGGAATGCTCTCATTGTGTGATTTTGCATTAGACAACGCTTATACGGATTGGGCCTCCACGTACTTTCAGGTATATATGGGAGGAAAAAACTAGGTTGCTATCCATCCTTAGGTAGCCGAGTCAGCCACCATGTACACTGTGATACACCGAACAAAACATTCGGGGAGATTGACTACCCGTACTTCTTGGTTCACTAGGAAGTATTCTGCAGTTCACAGTTGCTTGGTAAACCTTTTCCCTAGATTATCCCTCTTTTGTTTTGTTATGTTAATTTGACTAAAATAAATTTAATTGACCGTGGATAACATCCTCCATTCTCACTCCTTATTTGATGTTAGGTTGAAACATATGGTGACGAATCCGAAGTCAACCGATCAAGGAATTCCTTTTGATGGGAATCCTAGTCCTTTTCCTCCTTTTGGAAATATTAGTGCTCCATATATGGCTACATTGTCCCTTCCAGGATTTACCATTGGCTTCCTATTATTGTTGTTTTCAACCTCCTTGGTTCAAAATGTTTTGATTTATCCGCAATTGAGTACTCCTCCAACTGGACAAAATCAACCTCCAGTTGATCCTAAAGTTGACCATTTTCCTTCTTCCTTGGTTGTTTCTTCCTCCCATTCTTCCTCTTCACCTGGTGAAAATATTGGTACTAGTAACTAGGTGGCTAAGAAGAAGAAGAAAGGGAAGAAGAAGAAGAAGAAGAAAAATCAACAGAAGGGCAACCAAGCAACCATTGCTTTGGATGCAACATCTAATGAGAAATCATCTATCAAGACTCACAAAGTTCGATATCCATGCACACTTTGTGTGGGAGACCATGTTCTTCGTAATTGTTCTGGCATTCCTCAGATTTTAGAAGAATGGTCTTCTCGTTCACATTATCCTGTGTCATCAGCTTCTTGAGATCATGCTGGTGATGTAGCATCAACTAGTGATAGTAAATTTCATGGAAAGAAGGGTAAAGTTAAGTTTCCCTGTAGGTTATGTGAAGGGAATCACCCCATTCACCTTTGTCCCTATCTGGATGAAGCCTAAAAAGTGTTGGATAACCATCTTGCTTCACTGCAACGATTTCCATCTGGTTACAAGAAACTTTCCCTAAGTCCTTCACTAGTTGGTGAATTGACTGACCAAAATCAACCGTTGGTCAAACCCACTATCTGAAAGTGAATCCTATGAGTCTATACCCAACCCAAATCAACAGGTCGAGGTAAAAGTTGACCCAATTTCACCTTCAATTAATCATACCTTTCCGGAAGAGAGTGACTATGATACCACTCAATTTCTTTTTGTTTCTTCAGATTCTAATGAGCTTTGGGGCAGTCCTCCTATTCCATCAAGGCAAGAGGAAAATCCTCCCGCTCTTGTAACTCAAGGGGTTAATTCTCCCATTTCTACGATACACCCTCCAAGTAGTCTGGTCACTTCCTTTGATTGGAATCAACTGGCAGGATTATATCTTCCTTCTTATGTGCCTTTCTAGATCATAGTACAAGTTTGTAATATGATTATATCGGGCACTATTACAGATGAAGGTGCATCAGTGAATATCCTTTCCTCAACTTCTTGGAAAGCGCTCAGTTCGCCACCGCTTGTGCCTATTACCCTTAATCTATTGGATTTTAACAAAGGAACTAGTCAACCATTAGGGATCCTTTCTCCGTCACCTATTACTTTGGGAGGAAAAATATTTTATCTAAATGTGATGGTAGTCCCAGGACCTTTAGATTACAATTTACTTCTTGGGCACGACTATGTTTATGACATGGGAGCTATTGTCTCAACACTCTTTCGAGTGATTTGTTTTCCACATGAAGGCAGAATTATCATCGTTGACCAGCTTTCATTCCCCAGTCCAAATATGGCTTCCAGTCAACCATATTCCCTAAGTGGTCCTTTTGTATCAATGGTATCATGCCCGCCACGGGTTCATTATGTGGCAACCCATCCCATGCTTACATCAACTGACGATCAATTCAGTGATGTTGTACATTATGTACTAGGGGCATTGGAACCAGACCTCTCCTTCCAGAGCATTGTTCTCCCTACTTATGAGAATCTCTTGGAAGTCATGACATCCTATCATGGGTCATGAAAAGCAGGCTGCTGAGGAGAGTTCCTTGTCTTGTGTCAATCTCATTAAAAAAATGAAACAAGGAATATGAGCATAGTTCTTTGTCTTGTGTCAAGATTGTTAAAAAATTAAACAAGGAATTTGAGCAGAGTTCCTTGTCTTGTGTCAAGCTCATTAAAAAATAAAACAAGGTCCCCTGGAGCAAAGTTCCAAGTCAAGTCTTTGATTAGATCTCGTAAAATCCTAGTTGAGTCTTTCACTTGTTCTCGCAAAAGAACCTTAATTCCATCCACCTGATAGCCATGAGTAGTCTACTTAGGTGAATGTAATGAAGCTTGGGGGTCATGCACCTAGCAGTAAACTTAAGTTTCCCTGTAGGTTATGTGAAGGGAATCACCCCATTCACCGTTGTCCCTATCTAGACGAAGTCAAAAAGGTGTTGGATAACTGTCCTGCTTCACCACAGCGACTCCATCTGGTTATGGGAGACTATCCCTTTCATCACGCTAGGGCAATGTACACCAATCTAAAGCATAGTTTTTCCTTGTTTCAAGCTTGGGTAAAAATGAAACCAGCTCCAAGCATCATTTTTCATTTCAAGCTTGTGTAAAAATGAAACTCAATCCAAGCATAGTTTTTCATTTCAAGCTTGTGTAAACATGAAACTGAATCCATGCATAGTTCTCTATGGTTCAATCTTGTGTAAAAATGAACCCATTTCCATTTTGACCCTAGTGATTGCTGTTAACACCCAGGT
The DNA here is from genome assembly GCA_031772625.1 of Pinus tabuliformis. Classification (NCBI taxonomy): domain Eukaryota; kingdom Viridiplantae; phylum Streptophyta; class Pinopsida; order Pinales; family Pinaceae; genus Pinus; species Pinus tabuliformis. The sequence continues at coordinate 1,565,058,067 of CM062804.1, forward strand.
TGTTCCCTATGACTCCCAAGGGAATACGGCCGGGGTAACCACTAACCAATTTTTGGACGACAGTTTCTAGCCAAACTGTAGTCAGAGAGGGCTCTCTCTTTATAATTTATCTCTGTTTGTAATGAATGATCTTAGGCTAGCTATGATTTCGGTTTTGTTTTAAGGTTTTAGTTGGTTGATAATTTTAGTCTAGGTTCTTATGCAATTTCCAAGGAGTTCTAGTCCATTGGGCTATGGAGTCAGTGGTCCTTTAGATGCTTGATGTGCTGCTGTGATACTGTAGTGATGCTGCAGAGCCAGATTAGTGTCTGAGAAATAACTTTTGTAATAGTGATGGAATGGAGTGTATCCAGTTAGTGCAAGGCAATTAAGAATCTTACAGTTAACTGTTGGAGTAAGACAGTGAGAATATTGACCTAGGAGCATTTAAGAATTTCTAGGTGAAATTCGTACACATAGAATTAACTGACACATGAGCAATTAAGAATTCATGTACATATTTAACCCTGAAGACAAACATTTACAGCAGCAAAAATTGAGCACAAGGTGTAATAAACAGATCTTGTACTATTCTTTTTCTTCATTGCTAGCTTAGTATGAGATAAGTATGATTTGATAAACATAAGAAAAACAATAACAGAGTTTTGAAGAAAACTTGTTATTTCGTCAAACAGCACAGGAATTCTGCATCAACACAGGGAGCATCCTCCAGACATCAAATAATTTCAGGAAATCACTGAGCTCATCCAGCCCTTTGTATTAGATAATTCTGAAAGTGTACAATACAAGTGTTCTCATAGAGAAAATTACCAGCCCCTTATGAGTTACTCAGGGGAGTTTATATACAAAATTTACATCAAAAATATCAACGAAATGAGTTAATATCTCATTTATGATATGCTAATCTCTGGAATGCAGTAGCTGAAGGAGTGAATGCAGCCGAAATTCCTTTATGCTTCAGCTGTCAAATAGTCAGAAGATATTTGGACTTTATGGCTGTTAGAGTCGGTTGGAGATGCGCTGTTCAAAACTTGGCTAGCTGTCATCGTCTTATGTGATGAGTCACTTCTTAGCTGTTTTAAATGCTAACCCTTTTCCGCTGTTTGCCTTCTAGTGACCTGGAGCTGGCAGTGACCTGTATGACTGAAGTTATCGTGGCAAAATCTGAAGCATAAACTGCCACCAATCCTCCTTAGGAATTTGATTCCTGCGTATTTTTATCAATGTTTCCTCTGCCTCTGTATGTTTGTAAAGATTGGGAGGGGTCTCAAACAGGTGATTCACCTCATTCTCAATGAAGAACATGCCTTCAAGTTTTTCATATAAACTCTGTCCTGTAGGAGGTCCTGCTGGTTCAGATGTATTGCCAGATGCAATAATCTGATTTTCAATAGTGGTTGCCATTTTGTTGGCCATTTGATCTAGGGAGATCAGCTTTCCTGCACCACTTAGCAAGCTGGGCAGGCCTTTTGCTTGCAGCACTCCCATTTTGGCCTTGTATTCCTCCACATCTGCTTGCATTTCAAAAAATTTCCTCTCTACTGTTTGTATATAGTTTCTTAGAGTTAGTGCCTTCTTGGCAGAGAGGACAGCTTCTGTTCTGTTGGGAATGCCTATGGCTGCCAATTCTTCCCTTTCCTGTCTATTCAGGAAGTCTATCATCCTGTTTGCCTGTTCTTTTTTGTTTCCTAATACTGTCTTGGCCTTCTGAATTTCCGCTTGTGCTTGGCCCATCAAATCCATCTACTCATGCATTATTTTTATTGACCTCCACTGCTGTTTGATGGATTGGCCAATTTTAGCCCATAGGATTCTCTTTATGTCAGCCATAGCTATCTCTAGATTCAGCTCCTTTTCTAAGGCCTTTATCTTGTCTCTTTGGGCCTTTATTTCTCTGCCCTGTTCTGCTACAGTCATTTTGGAGTTGGTATACTTGGAGTCCAGTTCTGCCAATTTTTCCTTGGCCTTCTTTATTTCGTCTGCTTGGAGCTCCATTGCTTTGACGCCCTTGGTCAATTCTTCTACACTTGGACTAGCATCTGGGGCTGCTGCTGTTCCTGCTGCTTCTGCTGTAGGGGGCACTGCTGCCCCTGAAGTTGCTGCTGTTGTTGATGTAGTTGGAGGAGCTTGGGAAGTGGAATCTGCTTGTTTTTCCTGTAATATTCCTTCCAGCTCTTTCTCCAGTTCCCTAATCCTTTGGTCTTGCTGCATTAGGAGGTCTAGCTGGTCCTCAGCCCGTTTTTGCTTTTGAAGTTCTGCTGTTTGAGGGTGCTCTGTGGGCTGCATCTTCAACCTCTTCTTTAATGCGTTCAAGTCATCATCTTTTTTCTTCATGAGGGCCTTTACACCCGTTGGATCACTAGGATCATGTCCTAGATCGATGATGATCTCCTCCAGGGACTTTATTCTGTTGTCTTTGGCTTGGGATGACAATCTCTCAAAATCCAACATGGTGTTGGTGTTTTTTAGGGACTCCTTCAGCTCATGGGCCAAGGTGGCCTTCTCTACTAGGGTTGCATAGACCATCTCTCCAGTTTGCTTGTGGAGTTCAATCTGGTCCATGGGATGTATATCCCTGGCTAGGACCTCCACCCTTGTCTTTATGAAATCTGCAGGTGTCTTGGGCTCCGGCCCCATTGGCTTGTAGTGGCTCAGGAGCAATTTTTCCTGCTGAATGTCATATACCGACAATAGTCTCTCTTGCTGGGCTGGTGTTGCATCTACGAATTGCTTGTAGACCTCAGCCCTTAGCAGCTCATTCTGAGCTTTTATCTGTTTGAAAGAAGCCTTGGTGCTTTTGGGCTTCTTGGTTAGCTGGGAAGAGGATGACACCTCTAAGCCGAGTTGTAAAGTTTGCTCCTGCTGAAAGGAGCTTGTAACTGTGTGTTGACTGCCCTCCTTGTCTTTTCTTTCACTCTCCAAGACATCATCAGTAATGTCTTCTACCTCTGGGGAGTCTGCTCTTTGCCTTTTGGCTTCTGGCTGGTGGGAGGATCCACTGAGAGGAGTGGACTCTTCTCTATCTCTTTTAGTTCCCCTTTCCTCATGTGCTGGGGTCTGTAAGATTGGGGCAGTTACTGGCTCTTTTTGTGGAGGTGGAATTTGCAGTGTTGGAGCTGCTGGTAGCTGAGTCTGTGGAGGGACATTTTTCCCTTGCTGCTGTTCTTGTTGCTGCCCTGTTTGCTGCTCTGCTTCAGGGGCAGGCTTTTCTTTTGTTACCTCCTCTTCTGTACCCATTATACCCTTGCCTTTATCTAACACTGGTGCTGATGTAGAAGGTTCCTATGGTGCCGTCTTTGTAGCCGAGGTCCCTTCTCCTATTGAATAAGGCGGTCTGAAAGGTACCTGCTGCACATAGTCTAGGTCAATAGTCTTTTCAAGCTCCCTCCTACTCTTTAGCATTCTCTCTTCCTCAGTTATATTTTCAACTAGAGTGTCCATCTGCCATTCTTGTAGGTTGGCATATTTTTCAATGTGAGAGTACTGGCAATGTTTAATGCCTATAAGCCTATACTTGTTTCTTCTAGCAGTGATGAAACCTTGAGGGTCATAATGGACCCACCGAAAACTATAGGATAACTTGTATTTATCCTTGAGGATTAGGTCTGCCTCTTCCCACCCTTCCTTTTTGTTCATGATGAAGGGGCCCAACTCGTGTTTTAACTTGAGGTGGGCCTTCTTTTTGGCGCTGTGGAAATGGGTGAGGTCTGACTGAATCAACTGCCTGTAATATTCCAAGGCAAATAACCTCATAGGTACATATTTTGGGAGCCTGTATGGACAGAGCTCACAACCATAGATCCTAATGACAGTATGGTTCTCATATAGGTACTAGTCACCTATTTTATATTTTCTAGAAAGCTGCAGGGCTTTCTTTATCTCATTTGATACTCTGGGAGGAGGGGACTTCATCAACAGGCAAGAGACTGGGTATACAAATTGGTCAACAAATTCACAGTAGGTATAGGGTGAGTTTGTGACCTTATGAAAGACAGAGGTCCAGAAGATAACAAATCTTCTTTCCCCTTTGTGATCCAGCCTTCTGATGTAGCATGGGAAGGCTTCAGAGTGGTAGTACATGAATAGGTGGTAAATATAGGCTGAGTACCTGAAGACCCCCTGCCTGTCCACCTTGCTCAGCTGATCATGAATCTTATTGGCAATGAATTTAGAAAAGCTATATTTCCTGGCAGGGGGTTGGCGTGGGCTATATGCAGATAGCAATACCAGCATTGTTTTTTCCACATGCTCACTGTTTTTGTATCCTAGCACATAGGCAATCATGTCCAGTAAAATCCTGCCTATATCATTGAAATGGATACCCAGGTAGGGAGGTGGCTCTGTAGGCTGGCACTCAGGTCTAATGAAATCTCTGGTGACCTTTTGAATCTCCTCACTGGTCATCTTTTCACCAGTCTCTATCAAATAGCTTATGGAAAACGGGATTAGCAATTCTGTCTGATCAAAATGTAACATTTTGTTGATAGACTCAGCATTAATGTAGAAAAGGATCCTTCCAGATGGAGTGCTAACAGTTCTGTGCTGCACATTATAGTTTTCAGCACATAGGTGAATGATTTCAGGGAAGACATTTACAGCTGGGAGACAATAGTATGGTAGGTTTGACTCCCATATCCCATGTGTACCATGACCATCCTTATAGTCCTCTCTCAACTGACTGAAAGTCTGCAAGAAGTCCCTGTTGCCCTCAAAGTCTTCAATAAGACAGTCCTTGTCAACCAATGGCAAGGCCTCCAGCTCTCTATTTGTTGGATTCAATGGAGCTACACTGAGGGATGAGGATGCAGAAGCAGCCATTGTAAAACTTGATTTGAAATAAGGTGATGGCAATTGTTTACAAAGTCTTTTTAAAAGCTTGAGTAATAGGACCAATACAGACCAAGTCTGAAGTGTTTTTCTCAGTGAAAATGCAAGCTGGTTTCTGCAGTTTGCTGCAACCTCTCAGGGACGTGAACTGCCAAGGGTAAGTTGCAGAGGTAATGAGGTTTCTTTTGGTAAAAATGCAGCTGGCATGTACTCGGCAAAAGGGAACAATGCCGAGCACCTCGAGGACAATTTTATGGTTTCAGCCCGTGGAATGACCGCTCTAATGTCGAATTATATTTCAGGGGTGGTGCAGGTTGCTTGGGCTTACTTTAGGTAACAAGCAGAGTTGAATTTAGGATTTTTACCAATTTTTTAATGGTGAATTTACAGAGAATTGGAATGCATGGGCAAAGTGGGGAAAACTGGTGAAATACCTGGAAAAACTAGCTTGGAAGCTTGCGGGCCGGGCTGTGGAGGTTTAATGCTGTCGAATTCTTGACTTGTAGCGGTCGAAATGTTGAATTTGATGGCTGGGGACAAATTTCGCGGCAGCTGGTTGACAACGGCTACTTCTTTTGCAAGTGAAAATGACCCAAAATGGCTCATTTGGTCGTTTATAACGTCAAATTTGGAAAAAGTATGCATTTGGCGCTTTTCCGCCAATGACGTCGGCATGACATCATGGCGGGGCCCGGGTACGGAGGTGACGTGGCTGCTGAGGTGTGAGCCAGGGTGGCAGGACACGGTGGCGGGTGAATAAGGTGGTAGGAGTACGTGGAGGATCACATGGTGCGGGGGTGGGCGAAAGGTGCTACGTCAGGATGACGCAACGATGACATAAGGGACGACGGTATCAGAATGGTGGTAAGTGGGTTCCCCGCACCACCTTTGCTGATGAGTGGTATTGGGGAGGGGGGCTCCGAACAACCCCAGCGTTTGACACGCGTCCCTGTATGGGGCGGAAAACCATTTTCCCCGGACGCTAAAGGTCGGCAGGTCGGGGAACAGAAATGACCACCCACCGTTGGATCATGGGTGGCGGAAGATCGACGACTGGCGGGCCCTCCGACGGATCGTGCAGGTTTGGGGGTCCCGCCGGCCTTAATTAAATATTCCTTTAAATATTTACAACGGAGAACTATAGGAAAGGGGGTTTTTCTGCTTTTTCGGGATTTTCATGGGTTTTTTCATAATTTCAAAGGGGTTGTGGGTAGGAAGGGGTTTTTATAGGGTTTTCTTTGCAAATGACGGTTTAATGAGTGGAATGACTTGAAACAAGGGATAGAGATGAGGTATAGGCTCATCAAAGTGACCAGATGTCATTTTGATTCCTTTTTAGAGAACATATGGCTATAATGCCAAGGGGAGGGATATTTATACAAAATTTGGGGTTTATACACCATGGTGTTAGTACTAGTAGGGGAAAGGTAATATAGGGGATTTACATAGTAGAGTTAGAGTTAGTATGGGGGAAAATGAGAATGAAGGGGAAAATCACTAAGTTTATTTGAAACTTACTTAGTTTAGGGAGTAGATCAAAATGAAAAGAATTTTACACAGGAAATGTGGCTTTTAAATGAACAAGAACCATCATAAAACCTTAGAAATTTCTCATCAATCTTCATGGGTGAAGGGATGTTAGTAATAAGAGTGGAAGGGGAATTTGGGGAATTAGGCATGCTCCTTTGCCTTGCTTTTCTTATTTAAACCAGCAAGATTCAATCTGGAATGAATACCACTTCTGCAACCCCATCTGCTTACCCAGCTACTTTGCCTAGCATTTTTTTTTTCTTCTTGGAGGGTGCACTTGGACTTGCAGACCCTTACTTGCCTTTTCTTTTATTTGGCTTTTTCTTTTGTTTTTTCTATCTACTTCTACCCTTATTTCTTCCAAGGCCCCAGATTAAGCTGTTGGGAACCTTTTTTCTCTACCTAAACTACTTGTCTGCCAAGATTAAACAGTTTGGAAAGACTTCTTTCTCTAATCTACAACTGCAAATTTAAACCATGGAATGATCCAGATTAGACTGTTGGACCATCCATCAAAATTGGGACGCATTAAGCTATTTACACACCTTGTACTCCTTTGGAAATATGTGATCTTTGCATGATCAAAGCAGAGCATATTTGGAACTTCTATAGCCAATCATGAAATATGAAACCTATTGGTATAGGTAGCTAACAGTGGCTCCACATCGGGATGGTTTTTCATTTGAAAGACCAAGAACAACAGGTCAGATTGCCTTGGTCCTTGACATGTTTTACCCAAAACTTGAAGTGTGCTGCTTTGAGATGCCAAACTTGCGCTTTTCCTTCTTAGTAGATCTCTGAATCTATGTGCCTTTTGCTGACAGTCAATAAACTTGGAAAACTGCATTTTTACAATCTAAACAGAAAATAATATATACATCTGCATATATACAAGGGAACCTCAGGCTGTATTCATGGGTAATATTCAAAACAATGCTTCAGCATCTTGCCATTCACAGGACCTTCATCCAAGTCAGTTTCATTAAGACTTTTTAGGAAGTAAGTGTTGTTACCTTGCACTGCTTGGACAGCAAATGGTCCTCTCCATAAGGAATCAAATTTTCCATGATTTCCTTTGTCTTCTCTTCTTGCATCCCACTTGAGGACTTTGTCTCCCACACTGAAATCTTCTGCCTTATTTTTGCGGTCAAAAGCCTTCTTTAGCTTTTCTTGTAACACTTGAACTCTGCTGAAAACTTGATCTCTGGTTTGCTGCAGACATATGATTTGATTGATTCTTCTTTGCATATCATTTGGTTCAGCTTGGCTTTCTTGAAGAAGCTTCATAACAGGCACCCCTAGTGATGAAGGAAACTTGGCTTCTAGTCCATAAACCAACTCATATGGGCTGGTTCCAATTGATCTCTTGGTTGTTAGTCTATCTGCCCATAAGGAATTGACCAGCTTCTTGTGCCAATTATTTTTTTTCCCTTCAAGTACTTTCTTTATGATATTTACCAGACTTTTATTTGATGACTCAGCAAGGCCATTTCCTTGGGGATAGTATGCAGTAGAATGGCCCAAAGTGATGTGAAATTTATGGCAGAAGTTCACCATTTTCTTGGATCTGAAAGTAGCAGCATTGTCTGTTATTATCTTGTCAGGACAGCCAAATCTAGCCAATATATTGCTCTCCAAGAACTGAATAATTATTGAATCATTTGCTTGTCTACATGGGGCAGCTTCAATCCACTTAGTGAAGTAGTCTGTTGCTATTAAAATCCATCTGTTCTGTCTTGAAGATGAGGGGTGAATTTCGCCAATGAAATCCAAGCCCCATTGTTGAAAAGGTCTCTCTGTTGCAATAGGCCTTAAAGGAAGTGGCAGCAACTGTCTCTTTCCCTCAAACACTTAACATTTATGACATGAGGTGATGAATTTCTTGACATCAGAGAACATGTTGGGCCAGTAATATCCAGCCCTTAGTATCTTGTCCACAATGGACTTCCAGTACAAGTGCCCACCACAGTCACCTGCATGAAATTCTTTTATGATATTGTCAGTTTCATTTTCAATTAAACAGTGCAGCAATATACCTTCATGGTTTTTCCAAAGCAGATTGCCATCCATCACACAAAATCTTGAGGTTTTCATTTTTAAGAATCTACACTTAGTTCTGGACAGTCCTGGGGGAGCACACAGGTTTTGTAACACATAACAGATATCAGAATACCAGGGGGATTGTTCAAAGACTACATTGATCTTTGGAGTCGCCAGCTCTGGTTCACTGTCCAGCTGGTTAATGTCTAAGGCTTGGAAATTTTTTTCTGTCATTAATTTGGCCAAGCCTTGCCCTTTTATTAGTTTTGTAGGTTTTATCTTAATGTCAAATTCCAAGATGTTGGCAATCCATTTTCCTCTTCTGCCCTCTAAATTTTCTTGGGTGAGAATGTCTTTGACAATAGGACTTGGCACATATGCTATAATATGGGAATAAAGGATATAAATCCTAAAGTCTTTAATGGCTTTGACTAAAGCATAAGCTTGCTTTTCCATGATTTGATACTTTAAAGGTGCATCTCTAAGAGCTTTGCTAAAGAAAGCAATTGGCTTCTCATTTCCTTGGTCATCTTCTTGCAATAAAACAACAGCAATAGTATGCTGGGAGGCAAAAGAGAAAATGATAATTTCTCTGTCAAACTGAGGATTGGTCAACACTGGGGTTTGGGTAAGGGCCAATTTTATACCTTCAAAGGCTTGATTGGCTTCAACAGTCCATTTGACTTTTGAATCCTTTTTTAGCATGTTATTTAATAATCTGATTAGTTCTGCTAAGTTTGGGATAAACCTTCTCAAGAAATTGATTTTTCCCAAGAATCCTTGCAACTCTTTGACATTTCTTGGGTGGGGCATTTGTAGGATAGCATGTATCCTATCTGGGTCAATTCTAATGCCATCTTTAGAAATGATGTGGCCCAATAGCTTACCTTCCTCTAAACCAAACAGGGATTTCTTGGGATTCAAGGAAATTCCATATTTTCTGCATTTTAGGAAGATCTGTCTCAGATGTTTTATATGTTCTTGGTCTGATTTTGAGAAAGGTGTAAGGTCATCTAGGTAAATGACTAAAAAGTCATGAATCTCCTTGGCAAAGGCAATATCCATGGCTCTTTGAAAAGTTGCCCCTGCATTTTTCAATCCAAAAGGCATCTTTACATATTTGAAAGTTCCCCACGGGGTAGTGAATGCTGTTTTATCTTGATCATTAGGGTGCACCAGGATTTGATTGAAGCCTAAAAATCCATCCAGTAATGAGATCCTTGAGGCCCCTACCACTCTTTGGAGAATGTGATCCATCTTGGGTAAGGGATAGTTGTCTTTGAGGGATACTTGGTTCAGATTCCTTAAGTCCACACACAGCCTAATTTCATCGGTCTTTTTTCTTGTAGGGACTAAGTTGGAGATCCATTCAGAGAATCTAATTGGTGCTATGATGCCTTCCTTGAACATTTTTTGTACCTCTTGTTCCATTGCTGGGAGAAGCATAGGATTGATTCTCCTCAGTTTTTGTTTAAAGGGCTTTTGATCAGGTTTGAGAGGGATTGTATGCTGGATAACAGAGGTGTCATAGGACTTTAAGTCCTCATAACTCCATGCAAAGACATCCTGGAACTCTTTAAAGAGGTCAATGTACTTAGGCTTTTGGTCAGGAGGTAAGGAAGCAGATAATTTAATTATTTTGGGTTTGTCAATTGTACCTATGTTGCATTCTTCGATGGCTGCATTTAAGGGCTGCATTTTTGGTTTTCTGGGGATATCATTTGAATCAAAGATGTCCTCTAGTGGAGTTAGGCCTGTTGGTAGAAAATTGTCTTTCAGCTCTATGATTTCAGTTTCAGCATTGGCCACTTCCTCATAATTGATTGATTGAATTTGTTGAATGTTCTCCTTGTTGAAAATAGTTGGATTCAGCATTTGTTTTGCAGTTCTAGGTGATATTGGGTAAACAACCTGTTGAAACTGTAGTTGTGATTGACTTGCTCTGTCAAGTATTTGTGATTGACTTGCTGTACCAAGTATTTGTGATTGACTTGCTGTATCAGTGTCAATATTTAATCCTGAAAATTCTTGTTGCAGAGTTAAAAAATGGTTTATTTGCTTGTCATCCTCAAATAATTGCCAATCATTAACATTGTTCGGGATGGAGGGTCTGTGTTTTACCTCAGCTGTAAAACAATGATGGGGCTCAAAAGGCAGCTTGCAGGTACTTGCAAAGGTGGCTAAACTATGAGCATGTAGATTGTGGGTTCTAGGAATTTTAGTGATTTGGAATTCAGAGAAAAAGTTTAGTACCTCAGCAACAGCAGACCTGTAAGTCCTTAGTCTTTTGTCATTGGTGACAAAATTTCCCTTCACTTGTTGAATAACTAAATCTGAATCACCCATGATTGAAACCCTGGCAGCTTGTAAGAACTTTACTAACTTGAGGCCTAGTAAAAGAGCTTCATATTCTGCCATGTTATTAGTACATCTGAAGTTTAATCTATAGGCTCTGCCTTCTGCATGACTATTTTCTTTGTTGTGTACCCAAACTCCAGCTCTTGCCCCTAACTTGTTGGCTGAGCCATCAAATTCAAGGAACCATAGAATATCCTGCTGGGAAGGAGATTTAATGATCTGTGGGCTGGCAATGTGAGTAAAAGTTGTGGTTTTTCCTTTAGCTCGTCTTCTAGGATAGTCTCATCGTTCGATTGGGTGTTCTTGATATTTTGAACAGCAGCAGTATCTAGTGTTTGATTGACTGTTGTCTCATGGGTGATAATTCTTTCATTTGAGTCTTCCTCTTCTATGAGTACCTTGGTGTCAACCTCACCTTTTAAGGGAGTTGTGCTGTTATTGAAGAGAATATATGAGTCTATGTCTGAATGGACGGCATATATGGGAAAGTTCTGAGGCTTTTCTTCACTGCTGACCATGTATTTCATGAGTGTTTCTCTGTACAGTCTTTTTGGTTGCCCAAAAACAGAGATGGTGGCATATGACATGTCTAATTGTAGGGAACCTTGGAGTTTAGCTCCCCATGATCTTGATAACAGCATCCCATACTTAGGTGGGATATCAGCAACTACCACATCCATTACGATTGTCTTGTTTGGGTATTGAACCAGAGACACACATAAGTCTTTTATGAGACCCAAACACTTGACTTGGCTGGAGTCAAAGGAAAACAGGTCCTTGTATGGTCTTGTTATGTCTAGATTCAATCTCTCCATGACCGCTTTTGGCATGAGATTGTGAGAGGCACCTGAGTCAAACATTGCGTTATGTAATATTTTATCATGAATATGTAAACTGACATAAAAAGGTAGTATCCCTGTGACTACTATTTTTCCATCCACTTCTGGGCCAAACAGGAGTTCTGGGGTGTCATCCAGCACATTGACATCATCTTTTTTGCTAGTGAGTTGAAGGGACTTCTTAATTTGTAGTTTATAGATGTCATGCTTGGCTAGTTCTGAGAGAGGGATTGCTATCTTTAGTTTGCCGATTTCAGTTTCTAGGTCAAAAGGTTTTTCAGATTGGGTTTTGGGGTTATGGATAACAGTCCTTTCCTTGTTCATCAAATCTTCTTCTTGATTTTTATCTTGACTTTGGGACTTGTCCTTTTTACTCATCTCTTGAGGGGTAATAGTTGAATAAGGATGAGAAGGGGGAGTAACAATAGGCTCCTGTTTTAAGGACAGTGGTTCAGTGATCTCCTCAACAATCACTTCTTCTGTATGTGAATTTACTTTGTCATTAGGTTCTGTGACTATGACTCTTTCAGGCTGCTGATTATCCTTTTTCTTTTCAGGCTGGTTAACATTCACAGTTCTGCTCCTCAACTTGTATTGTTTATGGACTTCATAAACAACAGTGTCATAGCCTTGTTTGAAGTCAAAGGATTCACCTGATTTAGTTTGGAACAGTTTGTTTTCATCATCCTCATGATCTTCTTGTGTTAAGAAAACTTGACTTTCACCATCTAGACCCATCAAGTTAATCTCAGGATCTTCATTGGGCTCTATTGATGTGGAAGTTTCTGCATAATTTTCTTGGAAAGGGGGTCTTATGTCTTGGTCAGCACTGGTCTTGCCGACATTTGGGTTTTGAGTTCTCCTAAAATTTGGATTCCTAGGAGGGTTATTTTGTGGTGCTTCCCATGATGACTTTCTTTCAACCGATTCCACTCTATCACCTAATCTTTTCATTCCATTAAGTATTGCATCCAGCTTCTGATCAAAGGCAGAGGGTTCTTCTTTGAAAGCAATCCTCTTTTCCAACCTTGCCCTGTTTCTTTTGGCAATCAGGTTGGCTTCCACTGTGACAGCAACCCTTTGGGCCTCTGCCAGAGATTGAGGATCTCTTTCCTTTAACTGATAGGCCATGTCAGGGTCAAAACCATCAGGGAATTTGTACAAGGCTAAATCAGGAGGAGGCCTTAAATTTTGTGGAATCGCGTTATATACATTGTTAAATCTTGCACAATACTCCAAAACAGTCTCTTGGGGACCTCTTTTGATAGTGTCATATTCCCCAAGTATGTGCAGAGGATCTTTCTTCTTTTCCCATCTACTAGTAAAGGCTTGATACAGTTCGTCAAGAGTTGTGATGGAGTTTGCATTCAGGGATCTAAACCAAGTTCTAACATCCCCAGTTAGGCTTTGAACAAACATCCTCATTCTGACACTGTCATCATCTATTTCATAGGTCTCAAAATGGTCTTGCATCCTCTTAGCATGCTGAACAGCTGTCAGAGGACCATTGGAGTCAAAATATGAGATTTTGATTTGGTAATCTTGGGGTAGAGCTGCAGCATTAGCTGGTATCTGCAAGGGTGCATATTTGTTAGCCATATTTACAGGATTTAGAGGATTAACAGAGCAGCTGGGATAATAGGAACAGTGGGTACCACAGGGGTAACAAGTAGGGGTGAACCTAGAGTGTTGGTCAAGGGGATATGTGTAGTGGATGAAGATGTGAGAGGAGGACTTTGAGATGTGGATGGTGAACTAGGGGAACTAGGGGTAGACCGGAAAAGGACCTTGCATGGAGTAGGGATGAGGCTGGGATGATCTAAGTCCGAGGTTAAATCAGCAGGCTGCTCCTGCCTTTGCTGCCTCCTGATGTTTCTAGGGATGGTATTTGGATTATCAACAATGATGGGTGGAATAGGGTCAGGATTTGCCCTAGTATGCCGTGGATTTTTCTTGGGAGCCAGCTTCTAACTGTTTTTTAGGATTTTGTAGGAAATTTTTATATCTGTAAGGACTGGATAAAGATTTTGGAATGGCTATATATACTTCAAAGCTGAGATGAAGTTTCTCTGAAAGAGCTCTTCCCTAAAACTGTCAATGTTACACAGAAACAGTTTTGAAGGCCTCCTGACTTGTTTCAGGCTTGATTTCAAGCTTTGAGGGATGTATAGAAATTGGAAAATCCTAAGAAGTCCCTAGTGGAGTCGCCAATTATGTTAACACCCAGGTTGTTCCCTATGACTCCCAAGGGAATACGGCCGGGGTAACCACTAACCAATCTTTGGATGACAGTTTCTAGCCAAACTGTAGTCAGAGAGGGCTCTCTCTTTATAATTTATCTCTGTTTGTAATGAATGATCTTAGGCTAGCTATGAGTTCGGTTTTGTTTTAAGGTTTTAGTTGGTTGATAATTTTAGTCTAGGTTCTTATGCAATTTCCAAAGAGTTCTAGTCCATTGGGCTATGGAGTCAGTGGTCCTTTAGATGCTTGATGTGCTGCTGTGATACTGTAGTGATGCTGCAGAGCCAGATTAGTGTCTGAGAAATAACTTTTGTAATAGTGATGGAATGGAGTGTATCCAGTTAGTGCAAGGCAATTAAGAATCTTACAGTTAACTGTTGGAGTAAGACAGTGAGAATATTGACCTAGGAGCATTTAAGAATTTCTAGGTGAAATTCGTACACATAGAATTAACAGACACATGAGAAATTAAGAATTCATGTACATATTTAACCCTGAAGACAAACATTTACAGCAGCAAAAATTGAGCACAAGGTGTAATAAACAGATCTTGTACTATTCTTTTTCTTCACTGCTAGCTTAGTATGAGATAAGTATGATTTGATAAACATAAGAAAAACAATAACAGAGTTTTGAAGAAAACTTGTTATTTCGTCAGACAGCACAGGAATTCTGCATCAACACAGGGAGCATCCTCCAGACATCAAATAATTTCAGGAAATCACTGAGCTCATCCAGCCCTTTGTATTAGATAATTCTGAAAGTGCACAATACAAGTGTTCTCATAGAGAAAATTACCAGCCCCTTATGAGTTACTCAGGGGAGTTTATATACAAAATTTACATCAAAAATATCAACGAAATGAGTTAATATCTCATTTATGATATGCTAATCTCCGGAATGCAGTAGCTGAAGGAGTGAATGCAGCCGAAATTCCTTTATGCTTCAGTTGTCAAATAGTCAGAAGATATTTGGACTTTATGGCTGTTAGAGTCGGTTGGAGATGCGCTGTTCAAAACTTGGCTAGCTGTCATCGTCTTATGTGATAAGTCACTTCTTAGCTATTTTAAATGCTAACCCTTTTCCGCTGTTTGTCTTCTAGTGACCTGGAGCTGGCAGTGACCTGTATGACTGAAGCTATCGTGGCAAAATCTGAAGCATAAACTGCCACCAATCCTCCTTAGGCATTTGATGCCTGCGTATTTTTATCAATGTTTCCTCTGCCTCTGTATGTTTGTAAATATTGGGAGGGGTCTCAAACAGGTGATTCACCTCATTCTCAATGAAGAACATGCCTTCAAGTTTTTCATATAAACTCTGTCCTGTAGGAGGCCCTGCTGGTTCAGATGTACTGCCAGATGCAATAATCTGATTTTCAATAGTGGTTGCCATTCTGTTGGCCATTTGATCTAGGGAGATCAGCTTTCCTGCACCACTTAGCAAGCTGGGCAGGCCTTTTTCTTGCAGCACTCCCATTTTGGCCTTGTATTCCTCCACATCTGCTTGCATTTCAAAAAATTTCCTCTCTACTGTTTGTATATAGTTTCTTAGAGTTAGTGCCTTCTTGGCAGAGAGGACAACTTCTGTTCTGTTCGGAATGCCTATGGCTGCCAATTCTTCCCTTTCCTGTCTATTTAGGAAGTCTATCATCCTGTTTGCCTGTTCTGTTTTGTTTCCTAGTATTGTCTTGGCCTTCTGAATTTCCGCTTGTGCTTGGCCCATCAAATCCATCTGCTCATGCATTATTTTTATTGACCTCCACTGCTGTTTGATGGATTGGCCAATTTTAGCCCATAGGATTCTCTTTATGTCAGCCATAGCTGTCTCTAGATTCAGCTCCTTTTCTAAGGCCTTTATCTTGTCTCTTTGGGCATTTATTTCTCTGCCCTGTTCTGCTACAGTCATTTTGGAGTTGGTATACTTGGAGTCCAGTTCTGCCAATTTTTCCTTGGCCTTCTTTGGAGCTCCATTGATTCACGCTCCCTTAGATCAAGGGTAATTTGATCTTCAGGATCAGAGACGCCTATTTCTTCCTCTGGAACAAGTTCTTCAATAGCAATCAAACCAACAGGAAGATTTTCGGTGATAATTCTTTCTATTCTCGGTGAATCAGGAACACTAGGAGTCGGAGTAACAGGTTCGGATATTTCTGGTTCTTCGCCTATATCACTAGCAGACGAAAAACTTCCAACAAGCTCAGAAACTGTAACAGCTTCGGGATTATAACCTGTCTCTAAACTTTGGTAATATGGATGGACTACCAAGGAAGATTCTCCTTCTTCAGGTGAACCTACTCTACTGCCACTAGGAGGAGTTACAAGGACCTTTAAACCTTCTAAATGACTGGACTCGTCTTGAGGAGGTTCACCCCTAAGTCTACGGGATCTTCTCAACAATTCGGCCACAGAAACAACTTCAAGAGACTGCCCCCAAGTCTACGGGACTGTCTCGGTAATTCCGCCACAGCTAAAAACTTTTAACTACTACACACGAAAACAAAATAAAATTTCAAATCAAACCACCTAAAGTCTCTAAAGAACCAAACAAATTTGAATCACACGCCTAAAGAATCTAGGGCGTCAAACCAAACACAAACAGTATTCTTCCGGACCAAAAGCGCTAGTTGGTGATGAAGCCCAACCTCGCTGGATTCAGTACAGAAATGGCGGGTGGAACAGTTACGCCGACAACCTGCTTAATGAATAGACTGGACCAAGTTCCTCCACTTTAACCGTCTCGAGTGAAGTGAACCCCCCAGAAAATCCAAGTGAGTATAGCCGACGTCTGCTCCAGGTACAGTGGGACCTTCCCTCCACCGTCACCTTGGGTAGAATCCTAAAGATTATGGTCACTAAGGTTACCAACGGCCACAAGTACACCTGGGGGAACAGTCTAAACTCCGACAGCACGCAAGGGCAGAGTAGCAAGCTCAATCCCCTTATCGGCTCCTTGACAGTAATCCGAGGTTTACCGATAAGTGACCCCTGGCTCCTCGACAATGGTTAATCCGAGGTTTACCATTTGTAATACGTACTGTCTGGCGTCGTTCCCAATGAGGGAGGATGGATCCCCTCACTGGTTCGGACACGAGCTCGTGCTTCTCCTTTAAGAGGAGCTTTCCCAGAGTGTAAATGTAACAATTGGATTTGATTCTATCACAAGATCAGCTACTTGTTTGGTTTTACTGTCTTGGAGAGTTAATTACTCACCTACTCCAAGACACTAGCCTGATCTAAATTGATGCTTCAGAGCCCTAGTAAATAAAAGTTACTATTTCAATTTTACTTTAAGCGTTACTTTTATGGTTGTTCTTTAAAGTCACAAGGTAGTGGAAGTGAAACCAATGGTGTGTAGACTCGACTCCAACCACTACAAAGATGCACCTAAGATGATTTACGCTACTTTGCTTTTTCAATGAAATTCTTAACTAAGAGAGTTGAGAGAATGCAAATTTTTAGAGAAAACAACTTCCTTAGGAAAGACAATCAAAGAAACAATTCTCTTTTTATTTTCAAGCACACAAACATAACCACTCTTTACTTGCACGAAAAACTCTTTTTCTTTCAAAACTTTCAAAGCTACTTGAAACAAAACTTTTCAAAGGAGATGTTTTTGTATTTTCTCTTTTTAATAAAGCATGTAAACCTACCTTTAACAAAAAACAATCTCAAAAGCTACAAAACTATGAAAACTTGACTCACAAGCAAATCAAAAGAGAGATTACTCTAAGCAAACCTAACAAGGCAAAAGCTCACAAAGATGATTCTAGGTTCTTTTACTTGATCAAAATCAAATCAAGGACCAGCTAATGCAGAATCAAAAGACTAGTCAAAACAAAACTCAAATCTTTTTGTTCTTTTTGTAAAATGGAATTCAAGACTTAAACAACAAGCACTTCAAAATTGGCCCAAAAGACAACTTGATGGTAAGTTGCTCTCACAGGTAGACTTTATGACAGGTCTGACTTCTTAGAATTTTGACAAAACCAGAGAGATCTAAGGCTTGACAACTCCTACCGCCAAAGTCACTACAAGACCCACTCAAAAATCAAACCCTAGGGCTTATACTTCGATGAAATCCACTAAAACACTCAATGCTATTGAAACCAGTTCAGGTGAAGATTCTGGGCAAGGGACTAATGAATCTGGGCAGAAGAAACTAAGAAAAAACAAAATCTAAGAGCAAAAAAGGGCAAAAAATGGAATTTTCTCAAATTTTGGCAGGGGACGCAGGCAACCCGTTAGCACAGGTGCGGGCCCGCTCTGTGCACACAGCAAAAGTGCGTCCAGGGACGCACTGTGCAGCACTCAGAGGGTGCGTCCTACTGAAAAACTCAAGAAAACCGAAAATAAAACTAATCCTAAGCTAACCCACCCAGAGACAAGGTCACAGAGCCAAAACCAGAAAAATAAACCAATTTTCTCAAAGCAAAGTTCATACAAAAGAAAAGACTCTTCTCATCAATGGAATCTATCCCCAGCGGAGTCGCCAATTTGTCACACGGAATCAGTCAAGGGTGCGGACACAACTGACCTTCCTAGAAGTATAAGACATTCTAATGACAAACAAAACAAACTGGAGCTATCCTTCTCTAAACATACATTATGATATGAGAAATCAAGTGTTTCGTTCTTACCTTTGTCCAAACGCTGTTGTAGAAGTCCAAGCTTTGTTGATCTGGATGAGCTCCTCCTTTTCTCCAAAACCTGCAATCACCAACAGTCAAACAATTAAATAGCACCTGATTATAACATAAAACAAAGCATATTCAACATATAGACCAAGGAGTACATGAAATAACCCATAAACAACAAGCTATTGAGAAGAATGGACCAATTTGCATTAAAGGTAATCAAAAGGAACCATTACAACCTGAGCCTTGGTGTTGTGCAAGCTCCTTCCAGGGTCCACAAGAGTCTTCCTCTACTTTGACAAATCTCACCCACTTCCAATTAGAACAAGTAAAGATGACAATCTCTCCTCACAAGCTTCTAAATGGGAGTCCTAATTCCTGCAGCATTTACCCTTAGAAATCTATAGCTTTCAACCTCCCTCCTTCTGGCCCAATGCCTGTATTTATAGTGCTCAAGAGGAAGTTAATCAGGTCCACCATCAATGGGATAGTCCCCTCTTTGGATGGGATCACTCCCTTATTGATGGGATAAGTTCCTCTTTGGTAGGAGTGCATGAACCATCTGGAGGCGCTCAATACACGTCAAACAACCTTCTAGAATGCTCTAGAAATGACCACAAGTAAGTTTTTGAAGATAAAACTTGCGCATTTTAACCTTTTCAGAGGGACGCACCTGCCCCTTTAGATACAGAGCGTCCTTGGACGCAGACCTTATGAACAATAGGTGCGTACCCACAGGCAAGGTTTGAGAGAACCTGCGTACCCAGAGATAAACATATTTATAAAGACTTTCTCTCTTTCTTGGAGTTTGACATGAATGGCAGTGGCATAAGACTTGCTTAAGAGGGAAGTATGACTGTTGATAGAGCCATACCAACTGTAAATAGCCATGGTGACATTTTTTAGTGTAACAGATTGCCCCCTAAAGTGCGAAGCCTGGAATAGATTAGGGTTTTGTATTATCTAGGAAGGGTGAAGCGCTTTATCATTTCGAGGATTATCTCGTGGAGAACCTGGTCAGAACCTGCAATTTTCAACACAAAATACATGTATAAGATTATATCATCACTGAGGTAGGCATTCCCATACTCAGATTTAAATTTTAACTAACAGACTAACTACTCTGATACAGAAATGATTTTGCAGTACATCATAATCATAGACTTTTGTAGACACAGTATGGGCGCAGCCATCTGTTTATGGTTAGTCTACTTAGATAATGAATACAAAACTCCTCGCAGCCTGGATGGTGAAGATTTGATCCAGGGTCTTCATTCCTACTTCTCGAATTGGTACGATTCTAGCCATGCGAATAAATGAGTCGATGTCGAACATGGTAGAAACCACTTGATTACCAGTCGATGATGTGAACTGTTAACAAGCGTGAGAGAGACCACCAGTAATGTCAATGGTTCTCAAAGTACCCAGTACAATCCATGAGATGTGAATGAATGAGTTGATGTCGAACATTTCACGGAATCCTTCGATCGAAAGTCAATGATGTAAACTGACGTCAAAGGCGAGAAACCTGCCATTGATGCATGCAGACTTCAAGGCACTGACGATTTCTAAGTCATCTCTCTAGATAATGTGCTGATGTCGATAGAAAGTGACCCGTTGCAGGCAAGCCCACAACACGAAATCATTGTTCAAGTTGAAGAAATGTTGCTGTAAGGACTGACTCAGGGATGGTCAAATGGATGACAAGTATTTTGCAGATGAAAGTTTTGTTTGCAGACCTCTTGGACACATAACGACACGACAGATGGTTTGGTGCTAAATAACTCAAAGTTAATCCCCGGAACCCGGTTGAAGACTTTCAAAAGTGGTTTGATCAACTGTGAGGTAAAGGATTTCCCAACCCAGGTGAATGAAAAGTGTCGTGTCCAAGAGTGGTAATAAAGTTTCTTCTGAGACAAAAGGTAACAAATAGGCTCATTCTTCTCTCTTTTCCCCCACCATTTCTGGCAAGTACCTCTTTATTTTTAACAAGCTTGAGGAGGATAACATATGCTTGATTATAAGCTCATCCTTCGGATGAGTCCAACCCAGTTTTGATTCGAACCCTAGGAAGGAGTGGTTCGTTCCTGTTTGTAATTGAACAGGTCCTTTACTGTGAAATGTTTAACGAGCCCAGTATAGGAGAAACTCGGCGTTTTTCAATTTTAGAGAGTCTGAAAAACTTAAGAGAACTCCAAGTTGAACTTTTTCGTAAATTTGTGTCCCTCAAGCCCGAAAAAGTATAAAATAATACCTGGGGGAACCGCTTGATCTTGCGACCAAGGAGTACTTTCATAATTAGTGTCACTGACCTGAAAAGTAAAAAGCGATCAAGGACACGTCGTTTTATTTCCGTATCGAGTTTGAAACGACAAAAACACGGCAATCTTTTCCTGATTTTACGGTCAGAAAAGAGCTATAAGGGGACCGTCTTTTAATTCCGTTTTAAAGAGTGTAAAAGAAACGCTCGGCAATCTTTTCATGTTTTAGGAGTCAGAAAAGGGCTTAAAAGATGACTCTGATATTTTGTTTGTGAAAAAATGACAATTTTCCCTCTAAGTCCCTTTGTCCTGCACAAAAGCGACACATTACTCATACCTGTTTAAGATAGGCAAAAATTCATCGAAAAACATCTTTCCATGGTGAAAAATGAACAAATTCATCCAAAAAACCTATAAAAAGACTTTTTACCATGTCATTTTTACCGTTTGACTGTTGAGGTTGAAAAAGGAGCTTTTGACAAGAAACTTCCCGTGGTCGCTGCGGAAAATCCGACCGTTAGAATCGAACGCCGTCTCTTCCAGGTATTTCACAACATCCTCCTTGTCAATTTCATCCGTTTAGAATTTTATTTTAGGTTTCATTTTTAATTTTTGGGGGGTTTTGGGTTTTGAAAACCGCTCTGCGGGGGACGCAGGTTTCCTAAAGGCTGGCTTGCGTCCCCCGACTTTTTCCTACATAGGGAAAAGGTCGGGGGACGCAGGTTACCTTCAGGCCACCTGCGTCCCGGCGCACTGTGCGCCAAACGCGGGGTGCGTCCTCCGCAAAACGCGGATTTTGAAACCCCAAGCTCCCAAATTAACCATTGAAATTACCCAAAATTTATTTTAATGCCTGTTTGTTCATGTGTAGGGCACTTATCATGCTGGATTGGAGAGAAAGAGAGCATGAGGAGGTTGATGAAGCTGCAATCAATCATCAACCTTCCCTCGATGCCCTAAGAGGATGTGGATTATACAAATACTGGGCCATACCTGGCATGAGAGCTCAGGTAAGATTCTTGGAGTGGCTGGTCGAGAGATGGAATGTTCAAGAGCAATGCTTTTATATCGGCGGGCAACAACTCGAGATAGAGCCCGCTGACATTTACTTTCTCACTGGCTTGCCGAATAGAGGTGAGCAACTCAATCTGGCTGGGACTAGGCCGGGTGGCCAATCCCTTGATAGTCTCCGAGCAGATTGGTGCCTACCTGATCGACACCATGCGAAAGGCATAGAGATCAAATATGTCTCTCGGCCTGAACTCATGGTCTTAGCTTTCACTGTGACCAGGATTTGTGGCTCAGCCACTTTACATATTGCTACTGGGTCTCAATTTCGGATGGCAATTGACTGTCTCCAAGGCACCATTTTCAACTGGTGTGATGCGTTGTCGGCTAACTTGAAAGCCCAACTGACCAGGGCAAAGACCGGGAGACTAAAGACCTTTGGATATGGGCCTATAGTCGTGAGCTTTGCCCTAGAGAGAATTCCAATGCTGATCCCTCAGCATCTCACTGTTGATATTTCGGGTCCTCAGGAGCCAAAGCTGATACGATGGGTTGCGGTGATGGCCCGGCATCCGGACGAGGGTGCGGCAGTTGTTCGATTCACTGACAGTTATTTTCACTGGTTAGAGGACCAGGTGTTTGCGATTCAGGACTTTCCGTATGCCGGAATAGATTTTCGAGGTGATCCGGACATGGTTCTTCCACAGGGAGAACAATGGGATGACAGAGGTACTTTATTTTTCACGAGTTTTCAAATTATGTATTTTTTTGTTTTTTATATATATCGTCTCAAAACTGACAGTAAAATTTTCAAAATGCAGATGTTGGTCCACAGCGTCCAGCCAACCTCCGGCCTTTCGAGAGGAGACATCCAGTTGCACCGGTACCGGCCCCACAGGACGCGGCGGCTGCAGAGGTACTAGCTGAGTTGGAGCATGATCTACAGCGTCTGACGGCGGATATACCTGAGACTACTATGGATGATATTCCTATCAGACTTCAGCGCTATGTAGTCGCGGTCCCTGGACCGTTGAGGAGATTTTTGCGCAAGGTAGCCCGTGCAGTGGTGTCGTACAGGGAGCACCACCAGTGATTGGCTAGTCACTTTGTAGACACATGTGACATTTTTGACTTTTTGTACTTATCATTTTTGCCGATCATAAGGTGTTTTTCAACCTATGATCGAAGACGATGTATATTTTTTGACACACTCCTATCTATATATATATCACTATTACCGGCTTATCTTGTTTAACATGTATGATGAAATGTTTTTAAATTTACTTGCATGATTATCGTAAATGTCTGTCCAACACTCGAGAAGCAATTGCATCTGCTAATGTATTTAAGGACCTTGGAATATGCTGATATTCAATGTAATCAAATTCACGTTCCAAGAGACGCACTCTCAAAAACAACCTTAATAACACAGGATTTCTAATGGCATAAACTCTATTAAGCTGTAATACAACAAGTTCAGAATCTAACCTCACTATCAAACGTCGAATTCCAAATGAAATAGATTCGGATAATAATTCAACCACTGCACTGTATTCTGCAATGTTATTCGTTGTTTGACCGAGGCTTACCCCATGCATAGAAACTAACTCGTCAGAGGGTGAATAGATAACCCAAGCTGCGGAAGAGATATTCCGTGTACTACGACAAGCACCATCAGCAAATCCAATGTATGTTTGGAGGGGCGTCGACATCTACAATATCAAGAGAAAAACCAAGATAAGCCAGAATAACGACGAAAAACACACTCACTAAGCTAAGCACACTGACTAACTAACAATCATACTAGCTAG
The DNA here is from genome assembly GCA_031772625.1 of Pinus tabuliformis. NCBI lineage: Eukaryota > Viridiplantae > Streptophyta > Pinopsida > Pinales > Pinaceae > Pinus > Pinus tabuliformis. The sequence continues at coordinate 1,565,081,615 of CM062804.1, forward strand.
AAAGAAAACCTAACCTAACTAAAAATTCTCCATACCCACCATTTAAGCATAATACCTCTTTAGGTAAAGTCCATTTCTGGGTTTACCCAAAGAGTCCCCATCAAAATCTACCAGCTCATAAGCCCCTTTTGCTAGCTTTCGCTTTACAATATAGGGTCCATGCCACATAGGAACGAATTTTCCAGCACCTAGCTTATCGTTAGCTTGATCATATAAGAGCACTAGGTCTCCCTCCGAAAAACTTCGAGGGGTCACATTTCTATCATACTGAGCTTTCATTCGCTTCGCGTGAGTCTCGATTGCCAATGCAGCGTCACGTCGAGTCTCATCTAATTTAGCTAAGTACAATAAACGTTTCTCCTCTTCGGAAGTAGCTGGAAGTAATTCGACAGCCATTTGAAGTGATGGGATTTCACATTCAATGGGTAACACTGCTTCTAAGCCATAAACTAGCTGGAAAGGAGTGAACCCTGTTGAGGTTTTCACTGAGGTTCGGTATGCCCATAGCGCCGAAAATAACATGTTGTGCCAATTCGACCGATGAATACCAATGGTTCGTCGGATCATGATAACCAGAACTTTGTTGATAGACTCAACCAAACCGTTGGCTTGCGGATAATAAGGAGTAGAGCTATCATGGCGCAAACCAAGCTGGCTTGTAAGTTCAGTCATCATGATGTTTCGAAAATGGCTCCCATGGTCAGTAATAATTGCTTGTGGGACACCAAACCTAGTTATTATATGATTGAATATGAAAACTGCAGCTGTTTTGCCGCTTGCGTCGAATGTAGGCATCGCCTCGGCCCATTTAGTGAAATAATCAACCGCGAGGATGATATACGCATGCCCCCCGGCCGAGTGAGGGTTACAAGTAATAAAGTCGATACCCCATTTGGCGAATGGACCAACGGCAATTATAGGGTGGAGAGGAGCAGGTGGTGCGCGCATCTTTCGATCAAACACTTGGCAGTTGTGGCACTTCCGGACTGCAATGATACAATCTTTAAACATAGATGGCCAGAAGTAACCAGCGCGCAACACCTTCTGAGCTGTGGCATACCCAGACATATGACCGCCACATGCTCCAGAGTGACAATCATTCAAAACTCTCTCAGCCTCTTCGTGAGTTAGACAACGTCGAAAAACTAAGTCTGCCCCCCGGCGATAAAGTGTATCTCCAATAATTTTGTATTGCTGGGATTGAAACCGAATTTTTCGACGTTCCGCCTTTGAAGCTTCAGGCCGAAAGGTTTGGGTTTGGAGATAGATGATTATATCCCCGAACCACGGATCTAAAGTACTGATAAGAAACAAAGATTCGTCCGCAATGGACTCTTCTGCCACAGTCTCTGTGTCAGTACGCGGGAAATCACACATCAATTCCGCAAAAACTAAGGATTTCTTAGACTTGGACTTCTCGAACTCCAAGTCGAACTCTTGCAGGATAACGATCCATTTAGAGTACTTGCCCCCTAGCAGTTGTTTTGTCAAAATGTAAATCATAGGGTTGCAATCCGAAATAACTGTAGTTTTACGGAGAAGAATGTAGTGACGAAAACGCTGGACAGCTTGAACGGCTGCCAGGGCCAATTTCTCCACATGCGAATATTTTAGCTCAGTGGGATTTAAGGTCCGACTGAGATAATATATCACATGTTCCGCTCCGAATTCATCTTCTTGAACTAACACCATTCCAATGGTGGAATGCGAAGCTGCGAGGTATAAGAAGTAGTCCTGGTTGTAGTTGGGAGGATGCAACAACGGTGCATGGGTCAACGCGTGTTTAAGTGCATCAAAAGATTGTTGGGCAATCTCGTCCCAAAAGAATTGAACGTTCTGTTTCAACAACCGTGTAAAACCTTTAGTGACCTCGGCGTAGTTTGGGATGAATCGGCGTAAAAAGTTCGCTTTCCCTTGCAAACTTTGGAGTTGGCGCAAACTCGAAGGAGGAGGCAATTTGATGATAGCTTCGACTTTCGAGGGATCGACGCGAATGCCGGCTTTTGAAACAACAAATCCCAGCAATCGACCTGTTTCTATACAGAAAACACACTTGTGGGGATTCAACCGAATTCGATAATGCCTACACCTCATAAAGATTGCTCGTAGGTGGACAAGGTGATCAGCTCGACGTAAAGAATGAGCAGGCAAATCATCGAGATACGGTTGCACAATGTGCTTGATGTCGTGAAATGCGTAAGACATCGCCCGTTGAAAAGTGGCCCCGGCATTCTTAAGCCCAAAAGGTAATTTGCAATAAGCAAATGTCCCCCATGGACAAATGAATGCCGTTTTTGGTTGGTCGGCAGGTAGAATATTGATTTGATTATAGCCCGAAAAACCATCCATGAAGGAAAACATTTCACTTCCGGCACAATCATCAATAATTTGATCGATATAAGGCGTAGGATAGTTGTCTTTTGGACAAGCTCGATTGATATCCCTATAGTCGATACAGATTCTTATTGTTCCTTGTTTCTTATTGACCGGAACAATATTCGATACCCAATCCGTTAACGGGATCGGATAAATGAAACCTGCTTTCAACAGCTTTTCGACTTCTGCTTTAATCGCAGCCGCTTTTCGAGGGTGAATCTGACGCAACCGTTGCCGGATGGGTTTAGCATCCGGGTAGGTTTTGATTTCATGAACAACAATGGCAGGATCGATTCCCGGCATTTCCTCGTAAGACCAGGCAAACACATCGCGGAATTCTTGGAATAGGGCCTTGTAAGTTTGGATTTCTTCTTCTGTACATGCGGCACCTATATGAATGTTCTCCTCAATTCCGGGCTTCACTGAAATATCAATGGGAATAGTACGAGAAATATTCCCTAAATTCAACTCTGAATCAGAATGTTTCGTTGGATCCTGAGCGTCTTTGACATATTCAGCGGTAAAGATAGATGAAAAATCATTTTCAAATGCATCATCCTTAGGTAAAAACGAAGATCTGTGATGGAGATCTTCCCATGGTAGATCGTCTACACTTAGGATTTCGCGAAGTTGTTCGTCAGATGACACGACTTCGGGAAACGCTATCCGTTCTAAGGTTGAGGTGAAAAGTGATTCTTCACTGACCACATTCATTTGGTCGACCTCGGTTGAATGAAAGTCGGTAAAAGACATGAGAGCTTCATAAGCAATTTCATATGGACTCAAGGGCATAGCATTACCGAATGAGTCTATCTCAGAGTCAGATGGGACATACCAAGGATCATCATAAATAATGTTTTCTGATGTAATCATATGAATTGTTGCAAACGAAGGTTCTACGCTGAGTGGAGGGAGAGGAAAAGTTCCCAGTAAACCGGAATCCTTAACTAAACCTACACCAACGTCCCTATAAGGGATTGTCGTCTTACCGACATGCTGGATACTCTCTGAAGAGGCTGGGTCGGATGAAAAGTATGTCAGCTGATCAATAGTCACGATCTTACCGTTATGTGGAAACTTAATTACTCTGAAGACCGATGAAACGACCGCTGTCATAGCATATGACCAACTTCGACCCAAAAGAAGGTTGTAGTCTAGAGGGGCATCAACCACTTCCACATCCAGACTAACGGTTTTACCTTCTACCCCTATAGGCAATTCCTGTAGAATACCAAACGGACGGAACCCACGGCCATCAAAGGCCTTAAGGATGGTGGGGGATTGGTTCAACGAAGGAGAACCAAGGGATCTCCAACATTGAATCGACATAATACACGTAGAAGCTCCCTCATCAATCACAGTTCTATGAATAGGCCTGTTTTTGACTATCACTGGAATTTGGAAAGCCATTTGATGGGGGAGTCGTGGTGTACTATTTTCTAGATCGAAGATCATTAGATTCGGATCCTGAACATCAACAGCTCCTATAGCCGACAAAAGCAATTTTCGTTGTGCTGGGCATGATTGCAGCACTTCTAACGCCGACATTGCTGAGGGTGAAACAGCTAAGTCCTCAACAATGTTGTAATTCTGGGCCGCTCTCGCATGTGGATTGAAAGCAGACCTTCGAAGTACACCCTTGGCGGGCGGTTTAATTACTAAGTCTGGGTTAGGTTTCTCGATCTGTAGTGGATCGGAACCAGGAGCTGAGGTTGATGGGTTAGAGTGAGAAGATTCTGCTTCCTTACCATCAACAGGATTCTTACTACCATAATCTTGCGATCGAGTCGCAATCCTCACATGAGACATCATCAAAATGGGTTCTTCACTGGCATTCGAGGAAGAACCTATCATCTTATTCTCCTGCTCCGGAAATGGATTTTTTAACACAGCAGGAGTGGGAGAACCTTTGACTATTTTCACTACCTCGGCCCGATGAGGGCAATCTCTCGTAAAATGATCCTCTTCACAAATAAGACAAGGATATCGAGGTTTGCGCTTTTCGTCATTGGTTTCCGACTTTTCAGTTTTCTCCTTCGGAGCCTTGTCTGCTTTAGCCTTCTTCTTTCCTTTCTTCTTTCCACCGTTTTTTGATTTGGCCGTAGATGACTCTACAGCGTGAATATCGGCGGTAAGTTCAGGAGAAGACTCTCCTGTCGGGGAATCGGGCAAAGTGATAATAGGAGTAGTTGAAGCCTTGGAAGACTTCTTCTTGCTCTTTGTATTCACGATACCAATCATACCATCAGCGGCATGAGATCCCGAAGGAGCAGCAGCGATTTGATTCGACTTTGGAAGATCCGGAATCTTCTCGTGTAATGTACCCGACTGAGTGTAAACTAAGTCAAGGTATTGTGCCTGAGCAATGACTTGCTCCTCAGTAACTACTCCGGCCTTAGCTACATCTTCAGTAATCCTTGGTAATAATGATTTAACAAACCATTCAGCTAAGATTTGGTCCGGGATAAAAACTTTCACTAGCCTTCTTCGACGTCTCCACTCATGAATGTGATCTGAAATATACGTGGAGGTTGATTGTTTTAGTGAAGTTAATAACTCCGTACCGTTATCGTATCTGACCGGTAACTGAAAGTGAGTTAAGAACGAGGTAGCTAACTGGCTAAAATTGTAAAAAGAGGCCCGTGGTAACTCAATGTACCACTTGGCCGCGAGACCAATGAGTGTACGCTGGAAAAGACGTAAGCGGATCGAATCATCCGAGATGGAATTTGAAGCACACCAGAGGTGGTAAGTCATCACGTGATTGGACGGATCCTCTCCAGACTTACCTTCGAACTTGGGTATATCGCTGGGCAACTTATTTGGCATTGGCGGCCAGAACGGAAGATATTGAATTGGATCGTTCGTTAGGCGCGTCAAGTCTGGTAAATCCAAAGTTGCGATAAACGGTAACTGCCGGTTAGGATCTCTAAAACTCTGGGTCACAATACCGGCCCCAGGAGGAGGATATCCAGGATAACTAGGAACAGGAGTTGCATTTGGGATATTATATCCTCCTGGAAAACCAGGATTAACCGGACCGTACTGGGGTTGCTGAGGTTGTTGATAAGTGTACCCAGGATACGGTTGATACTGGTAAACCGGTTGTTGGACAGCTTGCCCAGGTTGATACTGTCCCTGGTACGGAGGTTGAACAAATTGAGGTTGAGTAGTAACAACCGTACTTATACCAGGTTGGCCTACAGGCATCTGGACTGTGGTTTGAATCGTAGATCCAGACAACGGTACAGATGTCTGAGGAGTGGTTACAGAGACAGTAGAAACCGGAGCCGTCGATACTCCAGAAGTAAGTATGGTAGATGTGGCGGTAGTTGCAGCAGCCGTTTGAGATGGAGTACTAGGTGCAATTGGCGGCTGAGTAACTACCGAAGTTACAGAGGTCTGAACACTTGACTGGACAGGTTGCGGTTGCTGGGGTGGACCAGAAACTACAGGTTGTCCTGCTTGAGGTACCGACTGTATACTTGGCTGCAACATCTGTTGACCCTGTGACGGATCCCACACTAACATTCCAGGGTATTGACCCATAACAGGTTGAGGGTACTGAGATCCATAGCCGGATTGAGGATAGGATTGATAATTGTAAGGTGCAGTTCCCATACCTTGACCATATGATTGACCTTGAGGTGGTTGATAACCTTGACCTGAGTATTGACCTTGAGGTTGATAACCTTGAGGTAAATACGGGTACTGGGGTTGACCTTGACCTTGAGGTTGGTATCCTTGAGGTTGATACCCTTGGGGTTGATACCCTTGGGGTTGCCATCCTTGAGGTTGATATTGATACTGAGGTTGACCTTGGGGTACATATTGAGGCTGGGGTTGACCTTGAGGTATGTATTGCCCCATAGGAGCGTACTGACCTTGAGGTTGCCCCCCAGACACGAATGAAGTACCTTGAGGTTGCCCCCCAGGCATTAACGGAGGCTGCCCCCAGGCGGTAATTGGCCACCTTGAGGTTGGGTAACGGGAACTGAACCTGACATCATGTAAATGTCTCCTACACCCAATGGTACATTACCACTGTTTCCAACTAATAACCCATGATCAACGGGTTGAGGAGATGCTCCCGCAAAGGTACCAGAAAGAGATTGATACCCAGTAGGAACAGAAGGACCGCCATGTAAAAAAGATTCAGGACTTTGTGTAAACACAGATGACTGACCAGACATATTTACAGGAGTATGAATACCTCCAGGTGGAAAAGGAGTACGAGGTGTAGAAAAACCTAGCCCAAAGTTGTCTAAATAATTGGTTAACGAAAGGTACCAAGTAGTACTTCTAGGAGGACTGTAAAAGATAGATTCACGCTCCCTTAGATCAAGGGTAATTTGATCTTCAGGATCAGAGACGCCTATTTCTTCCTCTGGAACAAGTTCTTCAATAGCAATCAAACCAACAGGAAGATTTTCGGTGATAATTCTTTCTATTCTCGGTGAATCAGGAACACTAGGAGTCGGAGTAACAGGTTCGGATATTTCTGGTTCTTCGCCTGTATCACTAGCAGACGAAAAACTACCAACAAGCTCAGAAACTGTAACAGCTTCGGGATTATAACCTGTCTCTAAACTTTGGTAATCTGGATGGACTACCAAGGAAGATTCTCCTTCTTCAGGTGAACCTACTCTACTGCCACTAGGAGGAGTTACAAGGACCTTTAAACCTTCTAAATGACTGGACTCGTCTTGAGGAGGTTCACCCCTAAGTCTACGGGATCTTCTCAACAATTCGGCCACAGAAACAACTTCAGGAGACTGGCCCCGAAGTCTACGGGACTGTCTCGGTAATTCCGCCACAGCTAAAAACTTTTAACTACTACACACGAAAACAAAATAAAATTTCAAATCAAACCACCTAAAGTCTCTAAAGAACCAAACAAATTTGAATCACACGCCTAAAGAATCTAGGGCGTCAAACCAAACACAAACAGTATTCTTCCGGACCAAAAGCGCTAGTTGGTGATGAAGCCCAACCTCGCTGGATTCAGTACAGAAATGGCGGGTGGAACAGTTACGCCGACAACCTGCTTAATGAATAGACTGGACCAAGTTCCTCCACTTTAACCGTCTCGAGTGAAGTGAACCCCCCAGAAAATCCAAGTGAGTATAGCCGACGTCTGCTCCAGGTACAGTGGGACCTTCCCTCCACCGTCACCTTGGGTAGAATCCTAAAGATTATGGTCACTAAGGTTACCAACGGCCACAAGTACACCTGGGGGAACAGTCTAAACTCCGACAGCACGCAAGGGCAGAGTAGCAAGCTCAATCCCCTTACCGGCTCCTTGACAGTAATCCAAGGTTTACCGATAAGTGACCCCTGGCTCCTCGACAATGGTTAATCCGAGGTTTACCGTTTGTAATACGTACTGTCTGGCGTCGTTCCCAACGAGGGAGGATGGATCCCCTCACTGGTTCGGACACGAGCTCGTGCTTCTCCTTTAAGAGGAGCTTTCCCAGAGTGTAAATGTAACAATTGGATTTGATTCTATCACAAGATCAGCTACTTGTTTGGTTTTACTGTCTTGGAGAGTTAATTACTCACCTACTCCAAGACACTAGCCTGATCTAAATTGGTGCTTCAGAGCCCTAGTAAATAAAAGTTACTATTTCAATTTTACTTTAAGCGTTACTTTTATGGTTGTTCTTTAAAGTCACAAGGTAGTGGAAGTGAAACCAATGGTGTGTAGACTCGACTCCAACCACTACAAAGATGCACCTAAGATGATTTACGCTACTTTGCTTTTTCAATGAAATTCTTAACTAAGAGAGTTGAGAGAATGCAAATTTTTAGAGAAAACAACTTCCTTAGAAAAGACAATCAAAGAAACAATTCTCTTTTTCTTTTCAAGCACACAAACATAACCACTCTTTACTTGCACGAAAAACTCTTTTTCTTTCAAAACTTTCAAAGCTACTTGAAACAAAACTTTTCAAAGGAGATGTTTTTGTATTTTCTCTTTTTAATAAAGCATGTAAACCTACCTTTAACAAAAAACAATCTCCAAAGCTACAAAACTATGAAAACTTGACTCACAAGCAAATCAAAAGAGAGATTACTCTAAGCAAACCTAACAAGGCAAAAGCTCACAAAGATGATTCTAGGTTGTTTTACTTGATCAAAATCAAATCAAGGACCAGCTAATGCAGAATCAAAAGACTAGTCAAAACAAAACTCAAATCTTTTTGTTCTTTTTGTAAAATGGAATTCAAGACTTAAACAACAAGCACTTCAAAATTGGCCCAAAAGACAACTTGATGGTAAGTTGCTCTCACAGGTAGACTTTATGACAGGTCTGACTTCTTAGAATGTTGAAAAAACCAGAGAGATCTAAGGCTTGACAACTCCTACCGCTAAAGTCACTACAAGACCTACTCAAAAATCAAACCCTAGGGCTTATACTTCGATGAAATCCACTAAAACACTCAATGCTATTGAAACCAGTTCAGGTGAATATTCTGGGCAAGGGACTAATGAATCTGGGCAGAAGAAACTAAGAAAAAACAAAATCTAAGAGCAAAAAAGGGCAAAAAAATGGAATTTTCTCAAATTTTGGCAGGGGACGCAGGCAACCCGTTAGCACAGGTGCGGGCCCGCTCTGTGCACACAGCAAAAGTGCGTCCAGGGACACACTGTGCAGCACTCAGAGGGTGCGTCCTACTGAAAAACTCAAGAAAACCCAAAATAAAACTAATCCTAAGCTAACCCACCCAGAGACAAGGTCACAGAGCCAAAACTAGAAAAATAAACCAATTTTCTCAAAGCAAAGTTCATACAAAAGAAAAGACTCTTCTCATCAATGGAATCTATCCCCAGCGGAGTCGCCAATTTGTCACACGGAATCAGTCAAGGGTGCGGACACAACTGACCTTCCTAGAAGTCTAAGACATTCTAATGACAATCAAAACAAACTGGAGCTATCCTTCTCTAAACATACATTATGATATGAGAAATCAAGTGTTTCGTTCTTACCTTTGTCAAACGTTGTTGTAGAAGTCCAAGCTTTGTTGATCTGGATGAGCTCCTCCTTTTCTCCAAAACCTGCAATCACCAACAGTCAAACAATTAAATAGCACCTGATTATAACATAAAACAAAGCATATTCAACATATAGACCAAGGAGTACATGAAATAACCCATAAACAACAAGCTATTGAGAAGAATGGACCAATTTGCATTAAAGGTAATCAAAAGGAACCATTACAACCTGAGCCTTGGTGTTGTGCAAGCTCCTTCTAGGGTCCACAAGAGTCTTCCTCTACTTTGACAAAGCTCACCCACTTCCAAATAGAACAAGTAAAGATGACAATCTCTCCTCACAAGCTTCTAAATGGGAGTCCTAATTCCTGCAGCATTTACCCTTAGAAATCTATAGCTTTCAACCTCCCTCCTTCTGGCCCAATGCCTGTATTTATAGTGCTCAAGAGGAAGTTAATCAGGTCCACCATCAATGGGATAGTCCCCTCTTTGGATGGGATCACTCCCTTATTGATGGGATAAGTTCCGCTTTGGTAGGAGTGCATGAACCATCTGGAGGCGCTCAATACACGTCAAACAACCTTCTAGAATGCTCTAGAAATGACCACAAGTAAGTTTTTGAAGATAAAACTTGCGCATTTTAACCTTTTAAGAGGGACGCACCTGCCCCTTTAGATACAGAGCGTCCTTGGACGTAGACCCTATGAACAATAGGTGCGTACCCGCAGGCAAGGTTTGAGAGAACCTGCGTACCCAGAGATAAACATATTTATAAAGACTTTCTCTCTTTCTTGGAGTTTGACATGAATAGCAGAGGCATAAGACTTGCTTAAGAGGGAAGTATGACTGTTGATAGAGCCATACCAACTGTAAATAGCCATGGTGACATTTTTTAGTGTAACAAGAACTGATTTTCAGTGCTATGGTTTGCTGACCTTGTTCCTCTAGGGGTAAGAACAACATGTTTAGGGACTTTGGATCCCTCAGATTATTGACATTTCATGCTTCATGTTGTTAGGCACAAAAATGTCTATAACAGTTGCCCCCTAAAGTATGAGGTCGTTTATCGGGTGAAATGCTTTATCAAGAGGATCCGAAGTTCATTCAATCGCTGAGAGGTGCCCTGTAATAAGATACAATACAATACATTATTTTTCATTCTGCTTTCATGATCTAGCTGAGGCGGGCATTCCCATGCTCAGCTTTATAAATTCATTTTGGTACATAGAACAGACGATCGTCTGATGGTAGACTGATAATTCTCTGCTGAAATTATCATCCTTGGAGTAGGATGATCATCTGCTGCAATGATGTACATAACAAATGTCTTTATATTTCCTGAATATATATCGCAACCCGGATGGATGGAACTAGATCCGGGGTCTTCAAACTCGTTCAATCTTCACTCTAAGTACAAGTCGATCCATGTGAGAATTGCGCTAAAGTCGAACATGGAAAGCCATCGCTTGATTACCGGTCAATAATGTAAACCGTTAACAAGCGCGAGAGGAATCACCAATAATGACAATGACCCTCAAGGTACTGCAATACAATTCACGTGGTGTGAATAAAGGACTTGGCGTCGAACACCACGCAAAATCTTCTGGTCGAAGGTCATTGATGTATACCTGTCGCCGGAAGTGAGAAACTTGCCATTGAGGCATGCAAGCTTCAAAGTACTGGGGGTTTTGTTCCTAGATCAACTTCTTGGATAATGAGCTGAAGTCGACAAGAAGCGATCCGTCAAAGGAGGGTCTTAATGAATCCCACATCAGTGACACAGAACGGAGCTAATGATTTTAGTGGAGGTGAAAACAATCTGTGAAATATGATTCAGGGTGGCGATCATGGGTGGATGTAGGATAATGTATGGCAGTGGATGGGACATGGTTGACTCTTTCTGAACACATCTCTTGAACATATAACGACACTGATGTGATGGATCGGTAGCATTACCCCAAATGTGGATGGTTTGGCGAGGACCATGGTGATGAGACCGGTGAATAAAACAACCCAACCCGATGTGATACGGAGGACAAAGTGTCATGTTCAAGAGCGACTTGCTACCATTAAAGCTTTGAGATTCTCCCAATTTTTCCCCAGTCATTTCTGACCAGTACCTCTTTATTTTTGTCAAGCTTGAGGAGGATAACATATGCTTGTTCTATAACCTGCCCTTCGGGCAAGCCCATCGCTATGTTTTAACGAGCTTAGCGATAGGGAAACTCGTTCTCGTCTAAAGACAAGTTTGTCGCTATTTAATCATTTTAACGAGTCTAACGACAAGGAAAACTCGGTCCTTTTCATTTTTAGAGAGTCTAAAAAGGTACAGAAAGTTAACTCCAAAATTCCTTTTTCGTCATCTAATCCCTTAAGTCCGAAAAAGTATAAAACAATACAGAAGGGATGAGTTTTCGATAATTTTAACGAGCCGAATAAAACAAGCGCTCGACCTTTTTGTGCAATAATCCCTCAAGTCCAAAAAGATTAAAATCTAGAGGAGGGATAGCTCTTCCGGTCACTTTAATGAGCTGGAAGGCCAAAACTCGGCAAACTTTTCATATTTTACGAGTCAGGAGAAAAGAGCTCAAAGAAGACTCGTCTTTTGAGGAATGAGTGATAAACAGGGATAGCAGCAGATTCCAGGTACAGGTTGGAATTTTCCAATCACGGCAGTGTCACAAGGATGGCTAGGTGAAATCACTCTTCACAGCTGTTCCTCAAAATAGGTAAACAATCATATGGAGGTGAACGGTAGGCCAAATAGAATGGAGGTGGCGGGTGCAAAACACGACCAAGGCTTTTATGGCTAATAAATTTACGATCACAATGGTTATTTACCGGTACTGGGTTCATTTTTTAAAGAGCTTAAATGTGCCAAAACACTGCTCAAAAGCTTATGTTTATTTTTTAACGAGCATGAACTATGACGCTAAAACTGCTCGGATCTCGCTTTTCTATTTTTTAACGAGCATAAATTCCGTGGTAAAACTGCTCGATTATATGGTCACATTTGAATTTCTGATCGGAGAACCCACAGTAATGGAGTTTTTACACCAACGTTTCGAATCCCAAATGGGATCCATCATCAGGGAAAAGAGAAAGATGAAGAGAAAGATGATGATGGCTTTCTCTTTTCCCTGATGATGGATCCCATTTGGGATTCGAAACGTTGGTGTAAAAACTCCATTACTGTGGGTTCTCCGATCAGAAATTCAAATAACACAAACCACAGATCTCTGAAATCCTATATGGTCACATTTTGATTTTTTACCATTACTAGCTTTTCTCTTTTCAAATATAGTACTGCTTTTTCAATTGTTGCAACAGACTTTGTTAGAAATGAATAATATTTGCACGAAAATGAGATTATAACCCTAATTTTTCACTTTAAACTGTGTAAAAAGCCATTAAAAGGTGTTTTTACCTCTCATTTACCATTTCATTTGCATTTGGTTTGTTGGAGCTCTGGAGGTGCCTCTTCCCCCTTGATTTTCACCAACTGATTCCGGGAGATTCTGCGGACGATTTTCGGTGCCGTCTGGACCAGGTAGGAGCTAAACCCTAGCTCTTTCTTTTCATGGTTTCCTTTTCTTGTTTTTTGCCTGTTTTTCGGTCTTTCTGAGCCCCTGGGGTTTTGCCAGGGTGCCCTAGGATCAGTGCAGGTTTCGAAAGAGAAACCTACGCTGAAGTTCAAGCTCCCTTAGGGCAGCCTGACCCTCAGCGCAAGTGGGAGACTTCCTGCCTGCGCTGGGCTCAAAAAGACTGAGCTTTAAGGTTATTTTTGATGATTATTTTCGCTAGTTTTTCATCAAATCAGGAATTCACTCTTTCTCTTGTTTGCTTTGCAGGGAACCTTGAACAAAATGTCCCTTATATGGCGAGAACGAGAACATGAAGAGGAGGACATGATTGCCCTCCATGACCCGGTCACGGTGAACGCGCTGCGGAACTGTGGCCTGTTGAAGTTCTTTTGTATCTCTAGCATGAGAGCACAGATTTCTTTACTGCAGTATATGCTTGATGCTTGGGATCCTATTAACCAAGTGTTTCAGATTAGGGGGAAGACCATCCCCCTGACTGTAGAGGACATGTACTTCTTGACTGGGTTGTCAAGACGAGGTGCCCCCATTTCCTTATCAGGTACGGCCCGGGGGACTGATTCCACCAGAGATTATGTCCGCCAGTATTGCAGGGAAGGTTCTCAGCTGAGCAGAGACGGCAAGATTGTTATCCGTGAGATTACTGATCGGGCTCTCAGGTCCATTCTGTTCACTATTGGTAGGATGGCCAGTAGCGTAGCTCTACATGTTGCCAACAGGTCTTATATGCAGCACACCTTGGAGTGTCTTCAACCGAAAGTATTCAACTGGTGTGATGCAGTACTTGTTCAGATGAAAAGTAAATTGACCAAGGTAAAGGACGGGAAGCTGAAGAACTTTGGATTTGGTTCTATTCTGACTGCCTTTGCCTTGGAGAAAATCCCACTGATGCAGCCTCAGTACATCATACTTGACTTACCTTCTCCGACCGAGCCACGCATGCAGAGGTGGGTTGACCACATGTCTAGGCACGCAGGTCAACCTCAGATTACTTTTACTGAGGCCTTCTTTAGGTGGTTCGAGCGCCAGGAGATGGCGTTTTCTGAGTATCCATATGTAGGTATGGATTTCCGAGGTGATCCGGATTTGGTGTTACCGGATGGCGAGCAGTGGGGTGCCATTGGTAAACTCTTTGACCATATTACTATTTATTGTTCTTGTTCATAATGTTGCTGTGCTTTATTCTATCAAGACTTTTAATTGTACTCTTGGGTGCATGCAGATATTGGTCCTGTTCGTCCAGCAGTTCGTCTGAGATCGCCAGCTGCTGCCCCGGCAGGGGAGCCTGCTAGGAGAGTTGTTATTCGCGATCTTGATGACACTGAGACCCTTACAGCTGTGCAGGAGCAGGTTGAGAGCCTTACTCATGGCCTTTCGGATGTACATATTGACGAGTTACCTTTACATATGCAGCGGCATACTATTGGTGTGCCTAGACGATGGACTCGTCTCTTGCGCATGATTGCACAGGCCGTGACGTACTATCATGAGCACCACTAGGCTAGGGTGCCCCCTAGCATCTTTTTGAGTTTTTAGGTCATATGACCAATTTTTTCTTGGTTACAGAACATTATGTATGAACTTATATAAACAGCTTATATATTTTGATTTTCGGGTTTTATTCTGGTTGATTTACGTGATCCATATGTACAATTTTTTATGATGTGTCCTTTTATAAATGTTGCAAATGTCTATCTAACACATAGTTTGCTAATGAGTCAGTTAATGTGTTTAATTTTCTTGAAATATGTTGATATTGAATTGAATCAAATCGTCTTTCCAAGATCTTAACCCTTAGGAACATGCGATAAATAGTTGGATTGCGAACAGAATATATACCATTGAGTTGTAGTATTACGAGCTGTGAGTCTAGCCTGACAATTAGTCAGCGTATGCCACGTGTGATGGCATCAGAGATTAGTTCTATCAACGCGCTATACTCAGCGATGTTATTCGTTGATTGCCCAATACATACACCTCTGAAACTTACTAACTCGCCGCTTGGATCAAAAATGGCCCAGGCTGCGGAGGACAGGTTCCGCGAACTACGACTCGCTCCGTCGGCATACCCAACACATGTCTCCATAAGGTTTGACATCTGCAACGAACAAAAAAGGCGGATCACTCGACCAGAACAAACACTTTAGCGAAAACAAAATACAACAAAAGCATACAGATTACTATTTAAGCATAGTAACGCTTGAGGTACAACCCGTTGCGGGGCTGCGCCAATGGAATTCCATCGTAATCCATTAATTCGTAGGCTCCTTTTGCTAACACCCTTTTAACAATATAGGGGCCCATCCATAAGGACTTGAATTTACCTGCTCCCAATTTATCTGATTCTTGGTCATAAAGCAAAACCAAATCACCTTCTGAGAAGATGCGGGGTTTGACATTTTTGTCAAGCTGAGCCTTGACTCGTTTCTTATGAGCTTCGTTAGCCAAAGCGGCGTCACGACGGGTTTCATGAAAATGGATTAATTCCAAGAAACGAGCCTCTTCTTCTGAAGTTCCGGGGAGGAGGTCGATTGCGAGTTTAAGCGATGAAATTTCGCACTGGATCGGTAAGACTGCTTCCAGGCCATACACCAGTTGAAAAGGTGTGAACCCGGTTGCGTTCTTTACCGAGGTTCGGTAAGCCCACAAAGTCGAGTACAGGATTAGGTGCCATATTCTTTTATGAACCCCGATCATCCTTTGCAACATACGCTTCAGGACCTTGTTGATCACCTCAACTTGTCCGTTGGCTTGCGGATAATATGGGGTAGAGCTATCGTGAGATAGCCCTAGCTTGGCAGCTAATTCGACCATCATGTGGTTGCGAAAATGTGACCCATGATCTGTAACTATAGCCTGTGGTATGCCGAACCTGGCGACTACATGATTGAAAAAGAAAAGGGCAGCTGTTTCACCAGTGTTATCCAATGTAGGCATTGCCTCGGCCCATTTGGTAAAATAGTCAACAACGACTATTATATACCCATGCCCCCCGGTCGAGGTGGGGTTGCATTGCATGAAATCGATGCCCCACTTGGCGAATGGCCCAACAGCAACTATTGGCTGTAAATGTGCGGGTGGTCGTCTGGTTTTGCTATCAAAGATTTGACAAGCATGGCAACTTCTGACTGCGATTATGCAATCTTTGAACATGGTTGGACAGAAGTATCCTGCTCGTAAGATTCTTTGTGTTGTTGCATATCCAGACTGATGCCCCCCACACGCGCCTGAATGACAATCATTCAGGGCTTTTTCGGCCTCCTCATGGGTAAGGCACCTCCTCAGAACTGTATCGACACCACGACGGTAAAGCGTATCACCGACGATCATGTAGTCTTTTGCCTGGTATCGTATACGTTTTTGTTCGGAGTGAGAGGTGTTAGACCTGAACTTTTGGGTTTGGAGATAAACTATGATATCTCCATACCACTCATCGTTTACAGATATCAGAAACAAACTTTCGTCCACGATTGACTCTTCCGATGTTTCATCGTTGGACAATGATGGGAGATCGCATAACAATTCCGCGAAAACTAGAGCTTTCTTTGATTTGGATTTTACAAATTCCAGATCAAACTCTTGAAGGATCGCTATCCATTTTGAATATTTGCCCCCCAGCAACTATCGCAACAGCATATAAGTCATGGGGTTGCAATCTGACAGGATGGTAGTTTTCCGAAAGAGGACATAATGTCGAAACCTTTGAATTGCTTGAACAGCTGCAAGCACTAGTTTTTCAACATAAGAATATTTACTTTCTGTATTGTTTAAGTTTTTACTTAAATAATAGATAGGATGTTCAATTCCATCGACTTCTTGTACTAAAACCATCGCAATGGTTGTATCTGCTGCAGCTAGATACAGGTTAAAATCTCTTTGATAGTCCGGGGCGTACATTAATGATGCTTTTACTAGACAATCTTTCAGAGAATCAAAAGAAGCTTGCGCCACTTGGTCCCAGACAAAAGGTACATCCTTTTTCAATAGA
Organism: Pinus tabuliformis; assembly: GCA_031772625.1. Taxonomy (NCBI): domain Eukaryota; kingdom Viridiplantae; phylum Streptophyta; class Pinopsida; order Pinales; family Pinaceae; genus Pinus; species Pinus tabuliformis. The sequence goes on from CM062804.1 coordinate 1,565,098,577, forward strand.
TGAGTATAACCCTTAGAAAGTTCTGCGTAATTTGGAATGAACCTCCTCAGAAAGTTTGCTTTCCCTTGGAGTTTCTGAATCTGAAGCAAATTTGAAGGTGGAGGCAAATTAATGATTGCCTGAACCTTGCAGGGGTCGAGACGAATCCCATCTTTAGAGACTACAAAGCCAAGTAAACAGCCAGAACCGACGCAAAACACACATTTGTGCAGATTGAGTCTTATCTTGTAGTGTCGGCAACGTAGAAATATTGCTCTTAAATGCTGCGGATGATCAGTCCGCTTTCGCGAATGAGCCGGAAGATCGTCGAGATAAGGTTGAACAATGTTCTTGATGTCATGGAAGGCATAATTCATCGCCCTCTGAAACGTTGCCCCTGCGTTCTTTAAACCAAAGGGTAATTTTCGATAAGCGAATGTGCCCCACGGACAAATAAATGCAGTCTTTGACAGGTCCTGTGGGCGGATATTTATTTGATTATACCCCGAAAATCCATCCATAAATGAAAAGATTTCACATCCGGCGCATTCATCAATTATCTGGTTGATGAAGGGTGTAGGGTAGTTGTCCTTTGGACAAGCTTGGTTTACATCCCTATAATCAACACACACTCTAATCGTCCCTTGTTTTTTCATAACAGGGACAATATTCGATACCCAATCGGTTAGAGGAACCGGGTAGATGAATCTAGCATGGAGGAGTTTTTCAACTTCCGCCTTAATGGCAGCGGCTTTCTTCGGGTGCACTTGCCGAAGCCGTTGTCTTACTGGTTTGACATCAGGATACATTTTAATTTCATGTTCAACGATACTCGAGTCAATGCCTGGCATTTCAACATAGGACCAAGCAAAGACATCTCTAAATTCGTGAAAAAGAGCGTTATATATTTCCAGTTCTGAAGGAGAACAACCTTTGCCTACATAAATATTCTCTACAACATCTGTTTTAGTCGAGATATTTATGGCTATAGTCTCTTCAATATTGGATAGGTTTCGCTCGGAATCCACCGTATTTACAGTATTCGTTAGGAATTCAAATACTGAAGGGTGATAAAGGTCACTTTGAGTATCTTCTTCATATTCCGGAAGAAGGGAACGATGGTGGTGATCATTCCATGGTGCCCCCTCAATCATCATTGATTGTAAGATTCCTTCGTCAGTCCCATGTACTTTGGACCAAGGATCTAATGGGGTTCCATATTCTCTAGACCTATCTACCCAAACGCTTGACGAGCGTTGATTTGGGCTCGCTTCCCATGCTTGAAACATTGATTGCTACAATATTTCTAAAGGGCTTGGGGGAAAAACCATTGAATGATCCATGTTGACCTTCGTGGAAGATATCATGTTGCAGGTTGCTACGAATGGTACATTTCCTGTATAAATAGGAGGTGGTAGCGCGAAAGTTCCCATCAAGGTGGGGTCTTTCAATAATCCTAATCCGATATCTTGAATTGAATGGTTACTCTCATGGATCATGGGAATGCTTCCTGTAACTTGCGAACCATTAGGGAGGAAATTCTGTTGGTCGACGATTGTAATCCCTCCTTCAAGCGGGAATGCGATCTTCCTAAAATAAGTCGACACGACAGCTGCCATGGCATAAATCCATGGTCTACCCAGTAGTATGTTATAGTCAAGATTCCCATCAATGACTTCTACATCAATTTCTATTGTTTTTCCTCCTAGTTCAACTTTCAAGTTATTAAGGATACCGTAAGGGGTATAAGTCCTTCCGTCGAAAGCTTTTAATGTCGTCGAAGATCGTGACAAGGTTGGAGATCCTAAAGTTTTCTAGCAACTCATTGACATAATACATGTCGAGGCTCCCTCATCAATTATTGTTCTGTGAACAATTTTGTTGAGTGCTTTCACTTGAATAAGGAAAGCTAGCTGAGCTGGTAACTGAGGATCATATCCCTCGTGATCAAAGGATACAAGATTGGAATCCTTAGGATCAACCCCACCAATTGCCGATAACAATGCCTGCCTTTGGGTCGGACAATTTTGTAGCACTTCAAGAGTCGACATAGCGGATGGCAATTGGGCCAAATCTTCCACTATATTATAATGCTGCGCCACTCTGGCACGAGGATTAAATGTCGACTTATGTACTACACCCTTTGGCGGTTTTATTGTTAATTCAGGGATGGTGGGCGTTGCAACTTCTGTCGAAGTTGTTGTCGAACTACTTGGTTGATCTTTACCTTTTTCGTTCGACACCTGAGGATTCCCATAATCTTTGTTCCTTGTCGAAATCAAAGCATCATTCTGCTGTTTCGAAACCGACAACATAAGAACTTGCGACGGGGAAGCATTTCCACTATCAACCAGATTTTGACCTGGGTTAGGAAATGGATCAGTTAACACAGCTGATGTTTGGGAACTTTTAAAGAACCTCTTTAACTCAGCTTTGAATGGGCAATTCTTTGTGTTATGATCCTTATCATCACATATTAGACATGGATAATTTTGTTTCCCTTTGCCAGGAGGGTTTGAAGAATTTTTCCCAGGGGATGACTCACCCTGTTTCTTCTTCTTCCCTTTGTTTTGTTTCTTCTTGCTTCCTGGTTGATTGGTTTCTTTGCCCTTATCTTCCGATACGGCATTTACTTCCGAAGCAAGAATTTCTTCTTTTGCATTTTGATCCGAATTCTTATGGGCTTTCTTTGACAAAGCCTTTATCGATTTCGCGTTTGCTGTGCCAATCACGCCATCACCGGCATGAGAGTCACTATTTGATTTAGGAGGGGGAGGAATTGAAAACTCTGGTCTAGGGGCGTCAGGTATTTTGTCATAGAGTGTGCCAGACTGAGTATAAACTAAGTCCAAATATTGCGCACGAGCAATCACTTGCTCCTCTGTTATGACTCCCCCCTTGGCCACATCTTCCGTAATAGCCGGAAGTAACGACTTTATAAACCATTCAGCTAATAGCTGATCGGGAACATATGTTTTCACCATCCTACGACGACGACGCCACTCATGTATATGATCAGATATATGGGTAGCAGTTGTCTGTTTAAAGTTGGTTAATATTTCTGTTCCCGTTTCATACCTTATCGGTAATTGAAAGTGGGTTAAGAAAGTCGTGGCTAGGGAACTAAAGTTGTCGAAAGAGGCTCTTGGAAATTAAATATACCATTTAGCCGCTGGACCTGTCAATGTCCTCTGAAAAAGGCGAAGTCTTATCGAATCGTCGTTAAGGGTGTTCGACGAACACCACAGATGAAAAGTCATCACGTGATTTGACGGGTCTTCACCTGGATTTCCATTGAATTTAGGAATGTCAGATGGAAGTTTATGAGGAATCGTTGGCCACCAAGGGGCATAAGCAATCGGATCGTTGGTTAAACGGTGTAAATCAGGTAACTCTAAAGTTGCCACGAATGGTAACTGTTGATTCAGGTTAGGAGAAGCGTAACCAGGGTATGATGGAATCGCTTGAGCAGTGGGTCTTTGCATACCAGCATAATGTAATTGATGTTGGTATGATTGATACGGTTGGTGGACTTGACCACTGTAAAGTGGTTGGTTTTGACCGTTTTGGATATACGGCTGTCCACTATTCGCAAAGATCTACTGCTCAGAACCTTGGTACACTTGTTGGAACTGCGGTTGTTGGTATTGTACAAGCCATGGTTGTGACTCCATGTTCTGTTGTGCCATGCTAACCATTGGACCAAGGTGTGGGATAATTGTACCCGTTTGTACTTGTGTCGTCCCACCAGTTGGCGATTGTGTTTGTGACCCATGGTCAAGTGACTGTTGCATTACAACCTAAGAAATCTGAGGTTGACATGTAACAGGCATCGCTTGAACTTGCGACACAGTTACAATAGCCGGTGTGGTTGGGATGTTCGTCACAGGTACACACTGTTGCATAGAATATACAATCCTTGGTTGTTGAGGTAGCATAGGTACCCAACTACTTGATGCAATTCCAGTATAACCTGAATACTGTTGAGAACTGCCATATGGATATCCTCCCGGAGGGGGTAATGAAAGGGCATACTGCCCCCCATATGGTAGCAATCTGGAACTCAGAGGGATTGTTAGTTGTTGAGGACTAGATGGCCCAAACTGACCTCCATGAGGATCAATTTGTCGAGTTTCAACATAAGAATTATCGGGTATTACTCCGGATGAACAAACTGGAACAGACCATACTGTCGAAATAGTCCCTTGGTGGACTCCTTCTAGCTGTTGAGAGCTAGTTGGGACAGCTAGTATGCCGGCAAACATCGTTGGAGTGACGGCAGGGGCTTCTGCTGTCGCTGTGTCATTTGACACAGTCCTAGATGATGACGGTTGTTCAGACATTTTAAGTCTATCCAATAGATTGCCTAGCGATTCTACAGGGACTTCCACTTGTGATGGATTAACCTCTGATGAAGGAAAGAGAGTGACCCCTACTCCAAAATGAGTTGGAGTACTTGCTTGCAGATCCTCTGCAATTTCCTCTATCACAATCAAACCCGGTGGAAGAGGAAGACCGTCAGGTCCGTAAAATATTTCTGGTGCCGAAGAAGTGGTTGTTTCGACAGCGACAGTTGTTTGGGGAACAAAACTTTCTGGACCGGTTACAGACGGAACTGGTTCAGTTACACAAGTATTTGCCCCCAGACCAGGATCAGTATTACTGTCCTTCTGTGGCTGTTGAACTTCTTCTATAGAGGCAGGGTTTCCAGAAATGTTAGGAGTAACCGGAACCTCAGATGTAGCTGGAACACTTGTTCTAACTTTCAAAGGAGATTTTGAACCGGTTAAACGAGTTCGCTTTGCCCGTACTGTTTTCGATTCCGGGGACAAAGACGGTTGACTCGTAAGCCTCCACGAACGACGGGGTTTCAATTGACTTTCTTCCATGATTGCGGATTACTCAATCAACTAAAATATTAAAAGGGGAAATTTGTGTTTCCGAATTGAATGAATTTTATTAGACGCTTTTAGACACAACTTGCTTTTTCACTTTTTAAGAGTCGAGAAAAAGCTAAAGATGACTCTAGTCTCCTTCGATGTATTAACGAGCCCGAAGTGACAAATGCTCGGTTGGACTTTTTCAGTTATAGAGTTTGAAAAAGGCCAAAAGAAACTACTCTGGAGATCTAGGCAGAGGGTGTGCCAAACCTTTCGCAAAACCACAGAATACGTTTTACGGTACGGGTGGTCGATATTCGTGAATGCTGTGTTCACTGCATTGTGATCAGTAGGGCGACCGACACGGTTTCCTATTGGATAAAGGTTTTATTCCTATAGGGGTCTCCCAATATATACGCGACGGTACGTGGGAGCACAAGTCCGTATTAGTGCCACCGACTCTCAGGAGGAATCACCCACCTTCGTCGAGATCGACAGTCACTACGTTTAACGATGCCGGAACACGTCTCTAGCTTAGACCTCTAGATGTTTGCGTTATGTTTCAAAGCGTTGTTAGGTTCATTCAATATATTTTAAGTTGATCTTTTTAAAGTTTTCCTTTCAAGGTTCACCACGAGATGTTTTGATACAAATTCCTAAATGCAGTCTAAGATGAGAAGCAAGCTTTTTCAATCTTTTCGACTTATGAAAATCTTAACTACTGAGGGAAAAGAGAGATAAAATCTTTTCACACAGATCAAAGAGCACTCGCTAATGCACTTTCTCCCTAAATCAACATACAAACTTATATGCAAAATGCAAAGATGCAGGTATTTCTTTTCTCTTTCTTAATGTTGGTGAAATGCAAAAAGAAAGCTGTTGTATAATTTTGAATTCAATTTCAAGTGAAAGCAAACAAGCTTGTCCAAAATCAAAAGACACCTTAAGATTTACTTGTTTCGACACTAGAAATATATAAATTCAAACCAAATGACGAAAGTAAAAGCTCAATCAGCTATGAACAGCAAACAAACTAACTCTTAAGATCAAAACGACACTTTATCACAGGTCTAGATCTAAGAGGCCACAGCAAGACTAGTTCACTTTCGTTATGGGAAACTGTAAATGTACAAGAAATACACAAAGAACAAACATAGTTTCTTTATACAACCGAGGCGGAATAGTGACAAGGAAAGTTGGTTTCAGATAGGCCTACTGACTGGTAACAAACAACAAAAACAAGAGTGAAAACAAGGCAAGAAACAGCAGGAAACCCCAGCAGCACAAGGCAGGACTGGTCCAGCGCAGGTGGAACACTGCCTGTTTGACCTTCAGCGCAGGTAGCCCCTTCGGGAACTGCGCTGAAATGCAAACAGCCTTTGTACAGCCTGCACTGAAGAACGAAACTTTCGTTTCTGGTGGTTTCCGGGTCACAGATTGCTCAAAAATTCACAGTTTTTGCTCAAATCAGAAGCTATCAGTCAAGGACACACTAAGGAATGACAAGGAGGATGAAAAGCTATCACTAAGAGCTTATTAGAGTCCTTGTGGATCAGCTCTTCAAATTATAAACTTGCCCAGAAACTGAGCTAGAGTAGCTGCCCTCTACTTTGTATTTGAAAGATTCAAATACAGTTCGATTCGGTACTCCCTTTGTTTATAAAATGAATAGCAAAAAACACAAGTAACCAACAAGATACGATCCCCAGCGGAGTTGCCAATTTGTTGTTGGGAAAAGTATCCAATACGGAATGACCCTATCCCACTCTAAGGGTGATAGTACCTCAGCAACAACTGAATGCAAATCTATTCAAGATTACTTCTTTATGAGATGAGAGAGAGAATAGAAGGATGATCTACTAACCGTTATCTTGCGCTTGATAGTCGATCCAGTCCTCACTCCTTGCTGCTTGCTCCTAGCTCCTTGCTCTCTCACCGGTCCAGCTACACAAAGATCCTGTAAAAGCACAAGAAAAGGAAACTACAAGAAGCATACATCCATAATCGATTCAGGGATTAGCATAAATCAAATATACAAGAATCTATTCACCATAAAGACACATGCATATAGAAGAACCTCAAATACTTTATTAATGGAAGAAGTAAAGTTCTGAGAGGGTTACAACCATAATAGGCCCAATCCAGCAACACCTCCCAGTAGAAAGAAATCTCCTCTTCACCTCCTTCAAGCAATCACCCAATAGTTCTATACACAAACCAACAACACTTCCTTACTTGCACAAAATTCCAGCCTCCTTAGACCTCATGAGAGAGCTCTATATATAGGAGATTTGGAGAAAGGATGAGTCAGCTTGAGGCTGGCATGAAGCTGACTAGTGTCCTCTCCCACTTTAGTTAATCTTCAGTTCTTGAGTCCACTTGGAGATTCTTGCTTCCACTTGGAGATCAAGACCCTCTTACTCATCACAAGGCAAATTCCTTGACCCAAGTGTCAGTTTGGAAGCTTCCTGGGCAGTTCACTCCTTGCAGAATGACTGTGCCACTTGGCCAATCTCGCCCAGCGCAGGTAGCCTTCATTAGTTTTGACATTCAGCGCAGGTACAGAGTGGAGCAGTTGACATTCAGCGCAGATGCTCAGTGGAGCAGCTAACATGATCCAGAAACTGCTTGTTTTTGAGTGTTTTCAGGTGGAGAACTGATTTTCAGTGCTGTGGTTTGTTGACCTTGTTCTTCTAGGGGTAAGAACAACATGTTTAGGGACTTTGGATCCCTCAGATTATTGACATTTCATGCTTCATGCTGTTAGGCACAAAAATGTCTATAACACTTGGGCTTACTTTAGGTAACAAGCAAAGTTGAATTTAGGATTTTTACCAGTTTTTTAATGGTGAATTTACAGAGAATTGGAATGCATGGGCAAAGTGGGGAAAACTGGTGAAATACCTGGAAAAACTAGCTTGGAAGCTTGCGGGCCGGGCTGTGGAGGTTTAATGCCGTCGAATTCTGGACTTGTAGTGGTCGAAATGTTGAATTTGATGGCTGGGGACAAATTTCGCGGCAGCTGGTTGACAACAGCTACTTCTTTTGCGCATGAAAATGACCCAAAACGGCTCATTTGGTCGTTTATAACGTCAAATTTGGAAAAAGTATGCATTTGGCGCTTTTCCGCCGATGACGTTGGCATGACGTCATGGCAGGGCCCGGGTACGGAGGTGACGTGGCTGCTGAGGTGTGAGCCAGGGTGGCAGGACACGGTGGCGGGTGAATAAGGTGGGAGGAGTACGTGGAGGATCACATGGTGCGTGGGTGGGCGAAAGGTGATACGTCAGGATGACGCAACGATGACATAAGGGACGGCGGTATCGGAATGGTGGTAAGTGGGTTCCCCGCACCACCTTTGCTGATGAGTGGTATTGGGGAGGGGGGCTCCGAACAATCCCAGCGTTTGACACGCGTCCCTGTACGGGGCGGAAAACCATTTTCCCCGGACGCTAAAGGTCGGCAGGTCGGGGAACAGAAATGACCGCCCACCGTTGGATCATGGGTGGCAGAAGATTGACGGCTGGCGGGCCCTTCGACGGATCGTGCAGGTTTGGGGGTCCCGCCGGCCTTAATTAAATATTCCTTTAAATATTTACAGCGGAGAACTATACGAAAGTGGGTTTTTCTGCTTTTTCGGGATTTTCATGGGATTTTTCATAATTTCAAAGGGGTTGTGGGTAGGAAGGGGTTTTTATAGGGTTTTCTTTGCAAATGACGGTTTAATGAGTGGAATGACTTGAAACAAGGGATAGAGATGAGGTATAGGCTCATCAAAGTGACCAGATGTCATTTTGATTCCTTTTTAGAGAACATATGGCTATAATGCCAAGGGGAGGGATATTTATACAAAATTTGGGGTTTATACACCATGGTGTTAGTACTAGTAGGGGAAAGGTAATATAGGGGATTTACATAGTAGAGTTAGAGTTAGTATGGGGAAAAATGAGAATGAAGGGTAAAATCACTAAGTTTATTTGAAACTTACTTAGTTTAGGGAGTAGATCAAAATGAAAAGAATTTTACACAGGAAATGTGGCTTTTAAATGAACAAGAACCATCATAAAACCTTAGAAATTTCTCATCAATCTTCATGGGTGAAGGGATGTTAGTAATAAGAGTGGAAGGGGAATTTGGGGAATTAGACATGCTCCTTTGCCTTGCTTTTCTTATTTAAACCAGCAAGATTCAATCTGGAATGAATACCACTTCTGCAACCCCATCTGCTTACCCAGCTACTTTGCCTAGCATTTTTTATTTCTTCTTGGAGGGTGCACTTGGACTTGCAGACCCTTACTTGCCTTTTCTTTTATTTGGATTTTTCTTTTGTTTTTTCTATCTACTTCTACCCTTATTTCTTCCAAGGCCCCAGATTAAGCTGTTGGGAACCTTTTTTCTCTACCTAAACTACTTGTCTGCCAAGATTAAACAGTTTGGACAAACTTCTTTCTCTAATCTACAACTGCAAATTTAAACCATGGAATGATCCAGATTAGACTGTTGGACCATCCATCAAAATTGGGACGCATTAAGCTATTTACACACCTTGTACTCCTTTGGAAATATGTGATCTTTGCATGATCAAAGCAGAGCATATTTGGAACTTCTATAGCCAATCATGAAATATGAAACCTATTGGTATAGGTAGCTAACAATTGCCATTCTATCAGCCTTTCCATCAGATGAGCCATCGTTTTTATTTTTGCATTGCCACTATCTGTTTGGCCGATCATACGCTTTCACTTTATTGTTTTACTCTTTTTTAGGAACAATTGCAATGAGTGGTCTTATTAGCCAGCCTATTCACATAAATCAACATTTTTTGAGAAGTTCCAACATCGCTTGAACTAGTTGCTACCCTAGACACCACTCATTCGTCAAATTTAAGTCCTCTTTAAGCTATTTTCAAACTCTCTAAATATGAAAAGATTGTCGAGCACTTGTCCTTTTTAGCTCATTAACGGACTGGAAATGATATCTCTCTAGTATTATTTTACACTTTTTCGGTCTTGAGAGATTAATTTACGAAAAAGAACTTGTGGAGTTTTCTTTTTGTCCCTTTTTAAACTCTCTAAACATGAAAAGGACCGAGTTGTCTTTGTTGTTAAACTCGTTAAAGCATCAAATAGCGACAAACTTGTCCATCTAGACAAGAGCGAGTTTCACCTTCGCTAGACTCATTAAAGCATAAAATAGCGATGGATTCACCCGAAGGGTGGAATTATATAACAAGCATATGTTATCCTCCTCAATCTTGATAAAAATAAAGAGGTACTGGTCAGCAATGACTAGGCAAAATTGGAAAAAGGGAAAACCAGTTTATGGTAGCAAGTCACTCTTGAACATGACACTTTCACTTCATCTCCGTGAATATTTGGGTTGGGTTATCTGCTTGACAGTTATCATACTTATGGTCTATCACACCATCCATCACTTTTGTTTTGGGTCGATGCTGCCAATTCATTTAGACTAATTGGGTTGGGTTATATGCTTGAGGGTTATCATACCTATGGTGTATCACACCATCCATCACCTTGTTTTGGGTCAATGCTTCCAATTCATTTAGTGTCACTGATTTGTTCAAGAGAATTCATCCGTTTCAATACCATAAACCTTCATTTTCATGACCACCCTTCTTGAACCTTGTGTCGTCAATCAAATTTCATCTCCAAAATCACTACACTCGTTTTATGCCATTGATGTGGGATACATCAAGGCCCTCCTGTGACGAGTCGCTTCTTGTCAACATCAGCGCATTATCCAAGAAGTTGAATTAGAAACAACCCTTCAGTACCTTGAGGCTTGCATACATCAATGGCAGGTTTCTCGCTTCCGGCGATAGGTTGAAATCACTGGCGTTCGACCGAAAGACTTTGTATGGTGTTCGACATCAAATCATTTATTCATACCATGAAAAATTTACTATAGTACCTTGAGGGTTATTATCATTATCGGTGATTCCTCTCATGTCCGTTAACGATTTACATCATTGGCTGGTAATCAGACGATGTCTTCCCATGTTCAACTTCAGATCATCTTTTCACATGGTTAGACTTGTACTTGAGCGAAAGATTGAACAAAATTGAAGACCCAAGATCTAGTTTCATCCATCCGGGCTGCGATATTTTCAAGAGTACTAAATCAAATTTACAATGGCCTTACATTCATGGTCATCCATTTCATGGGTCTATATCTGTAGACAACTAGTTTTGTACATGTAATGATATTTTATAAGATGAGCATGGGTATGCCTTCCCTCAGTAAGTTCATGAGAAAAAATCAAAATATCATGATAGATGTATTGTAATTGATGCAGATCACCTTCCATTTTGAAACCTCCTCTCCACATAGTAAAGCATTTCACTCGACATACATATTTACGACTTCATGCTTTAGGGGACAACTGTTACAGATCCATTTGGGTACATCAACCCCGACTTATAGATCAATACTATGAGGGCCCATCAAACCCTAATTCAGTTGTTACATGCCCTAATGAAGCCAACAATTAGAATGCCTCCTTCCCAAGAGATTCCATGACTGAAATCATCCAAAAACTGCCTCTAAGAAGATCAGCGTAGGAAGGCCTTTATCAGGGTGCACTGTAGTGCAGCCCAGTAAATAGTCAAGGTGCATTACAACGCACTTGAGCCCTCTTTGGCCTGCGCTGGGCGAATTTGAGTGAAATATGCATTAGGGTTTGGAATATTCTTATCCATAGGATGCTTCTAGAAGTTTACCAAGGCTATCCACTCCGTTGAGCTTGAAATTCGATGAGGGAGGAAGTTAAGGAAGATCAATCCCCTTATCCCTTCCTCCATGGAACTAAATCCTAAGTTTGGGAGGGCATTCATTGTCACCATTTATGACATAACTTCCTTCATTAACCTATAAAATGACAACTCATCTAAGTGATTAGGGGATGGAAATAATTGAATTATAGGGAGATGTTGTTAGTATGAGAGTTGAGTTGGTTTCAAGTATTGTAATGATGTCAAAATGTCTTGCTTGTTATGAGGAGAGGATGGGATTGAACTGGAGGAGTGGCACTGAATCAAGAAAATTGGGTTGTAACTCTTCCTTTTACTAATAAAGTGTTCAAAGATTTTTTCCATATGTTTGTATTGTTTATTGATGCTTTCATATGTGTATTATGTGTATTAAGTAAGTGAAATCTTTTGGTAGGCTTCTTTACTATCTTATTTAATCTGTTGGTTATAGAAAAAGTAGAGAATGCTTTGCACTGTTGTTCTAGACTTAGCTACTAGTATAGGGGTTTAGGCATTTATCCATAGACACTAAAATTCCCAAAACAAGGGTGCACAGGGCAAATCCATTGTTGAACAGGCTTAGCACCAGGATAAGTTGGAATCTCATGCACCACTATGGCTGGATGGATACTAGACATTTCCTCGTATGACTAGGTGAAAACGCCTAGGAATTATTTAAAAAGCTCAGTATAAATCCCAATCTCTTTTGGAGAACAGGAAACCCCAATATGACTGTTCTCGACAATTCTTGGTTTAACGAAAATGTCGAGAGGCATTGTAGCAGTGATGTTTCCCATATTACCCTCTGACAAGAATTCATGCACCAAGATAGGTGTCTGAAGTGAAGGTGTTGGAAAATGAGAAACATATGCTTTAAGATAGGAAGTCATCTCATCGATGCTAGGAAGAAAAGAAGAACGATGATTTAGACCATTCCATGGAATTTCATCCTGAGACATGAACTCAACGACACTCTCATCCGTGGGGAATGTCTCATTCAAAGGATCCAGAGAATCCCAGCAACCAAGCCAAGGAGGTGACACATAAGTGTCCAGGTTCATACTGAAGAGAGTATGACTTTCCAAAGCGGCCATTGAAGATAAGACAATTTCTTGATAATTTATCTCCAATGGACTTAAAGGCATAGTATTGCCAAATGAGTCAATTTGATCGTCGGTATGGATAATCCAAGGATCTGTAGAGCCTGAGATGATATTGACTAAATGAACATTCAAAGGTGGGAAAGAAAAGGTACCCATTAAAGCAGAGCCTTCGAAGAGACTTGCTCCCACACTCTCGTAAGGAATCTCAGTATTTCCCACGTAATGAACATTCCCATGTGATGAATCAGAAGAAAGGAAGCACAATTGATCAACCATGACAATGTTTCCTTCATGAGGAAAATGAAGTACGTGAAACGAAGAAGACACCACACAAAATGGCATGATTCCAACTTTGCCCGAGAAGAAGGTTGTAGTTGAGATTGGCATCTACAACACCCACCTTTAATTCAAAAGTCTTTCTTTCTAATGTAATCAACAAGTTCATGAGAATACCGTATGGTCGTGAACCTCTACCATCAAAGGCTTCCAAGGTGTTCGGAGATTGGTTAACAGGAGGAGAGCCAATGTCTTTCCAACATGAAATTGACATGATGCAGGTAGAAGCACCTTCATCAATAACTATTTGATGGATCGTCTTTCATTTGATAAGGACCTGTACCAGAAATGCAATCTGATGAGGAAGATGAGACACATAATTCTATAGATCGAAAATAATCATAATCAAATCAGAAGGATCGATAAAAGCTATAGAAAACAACAGTGACTCTGCTGCATTGGACAAGATTGAAGAACCTCCAAGTCAGACATCACTGAAGGTTCTTGAGCTAAATCCTCAACAATATTGTAATGTTGTGCATCTCTAGCATTCAGATTAAAATATGACTTCTGTAGAACACCTTTGGGAGGTGGCCGTATGACGAACTCACTGTTAGGGTGCTCGATATGGAGTGGACTGGAACTGGACAAAGTAGAAGTAGGAGTATTAGTGGCTTCTTTCTCCATCGTCTTCTTAGACATGGCTTGATAGTCCTTGGTTCGAGTAGCAATCGAGATAGGTGATGAACCTTGCATCATGAAAACATGGGAATTGGAGGATGCAGAACACTGAGGTTGGTCTATCAACTGGGTTTGTTGTGATGGAAAGGGTTATTTTAAGACAGCCAGAGCCCTTTCATCAACATACTAACATTAGATAATTGGGGACAATCCTTAGTGTAATGATCCTCCTCACAGATGAGGCAACGATATTTCAGCTTTCTTTAAGAAGCATCATCAATAGAAGATTTAGGAGGGTCCTGTTTTGGAGCATCGATTTTGGCCTTACCTTTGCCTTTTTTTTTACCTTTCGAGGTCTTATTTGTTGTGGTAGACTAGACAACATGTACCTCAGAGGTTTTACCAGGACTAGATGAATTTTTGGAGGGATTATTGGAACCAGTGTTCAAGACAGATTTCCATTTCAAAGAAGCTTTTGCGGGAGTCTGAGACATGGAACCAATCACACCGTCAATAGGTGGTGTATCCAGGGACTTCGATGTTGTTAAATCCAATGATGGTCTCGTAGCATCAGGTCATGTCTCATACAATGTGCTAGATTGCGAATATACCAAGTCTAAATACTGGGCACAGGTGATAGCTTTCTCTTTAGTATCGCATCCACCCATGGCTATGTCCTTAGCAATTTTGCTGATGAATGATTTTGTGAACCATTCTGTCAACAACTCATCAACAATCTCAAACTTGATGAGGCAAAACAAATGTCTCCATTCATGGATATGATCAGAAATGTGGGTCGGGGCATCTTGCTTAAGTGACGTAAGCAAATGAGAGCTAGTTTCATGCCAATTGGTAGTTGGAAATGAGTGAGGAAAGCCATAGGAAGAGAGTTGAAATCACCATAGGTATGTCGAGGCAATTTGATGTAACATTTAGTGGAAACACCTGTGAGAGTTATTTGAAAGAGTTGAAGATAGATAGAATCATTGACATATGAATTGGAGGAGCACCAAAGGTGATATGTCATCACGTGGGCTTGTGGGTCCTCCTTCGCTTTTCCCTCGAATTTGGGGAAATCTCTTGGAATTTTCGTCGGAACTAGAGGCCAGTAAGGCGAATGAAGAATGGGATCATTCATGAGCCTCAAGACATCAGGCAACTCCAACATAGCCAAGAAAGGAAATTGCATATTAAACAACATATAGGGCCTTTGAGGAGACCCAAACTAAGGAGTCCATCCTTGTTGGTAAGGATTTTTCTTCGACACTGGAGGATTTCATCCATATGGAACTTGGTTTTTTCCCCACTAAGGGTTACCTTACCTGTAAGGAGAATTCGATCGAGGGTAGGCTTGATACTACCCTGCCATAGGCCACTGATAAGCATTGTACATGGCATACGGGTTATAAGGATACTGAAGCTGTTGACCTTAGACGTAAGGAGATTGAACCTGGTGATGCACAGGTTGACCTTGTCCTTGTTGATATGCATATAAAGCTTGTTGCTGCCAAGGTTGACCTTGCTACTACAAAGGTTGGCTTTTCGAGGATAAAGGTTGGGAGGACTGCTGAACAAACTATGTCTAAGACTGCAAAGGTTGTTGTGATTGCAGCAAAGGTTTCCCCTGCTACTGTAGTAGTTGTCCTTGCAGTTGCATTGCTATCCATTACTACTTCAAATATTTCCCTTGCTGCTATGAAGGTTTCCCTTGCTATCGCAAAGGTTGTCCTTATTGTTGCAAGGGTAGCTAGACAGATCCTGGGGTTATACCCTAAGGGTATTGATAGTTCCTAAATTGGATCTGTCTATATCCACCTAGAATAGTGGATTGACCAGGATGAACATAAGGTCCATCTTGAGGAATGTAAAGTGGTTAACTAAGGCTTGTGAACCATATAGGACATATGCCTATCAGAATGGGACTTGAGCCATATATGGCTGCTGGTATTAGACGTTACCTAACCTGGATGGACCAAAAGGGTTAGGAATAACGCCATAAAAAGGTTGATTCATTCCAACCATGTGAGTTTGTAATACAATCACATTAGTTTCGCCTGACATGAGAGGAATATTCAGATCTTTCCCCCAGGCGGTGACACAGACTGTCCACTCACTGAAGGGATAGAAGAACTTACCTAGACGTGACCTGAGATAGTCGGTTGAACATGAAGAGTCAGTTGGAAAAATGAAATAGGTTGAGATGGAATGGTAGGTTGAACTAGAACTGAAGTGACTATCATTTGTATAATTTTTCGAGAGGTCATGTTCAGAATGAATGGACCTGATGTAGGCATAGAATTGGAAGACTAGATGGAGATTTGATACAATCATGAGGCACAAGGAGTGCCCAAAACTAACTGAGCTAAAGTGGTATATCCATGTGGAAACATGGATCCACTAGTTTCAGGATAAGAGAGAGATGAGACTCTTCTTGTATAAGGAAAGCCTTTAGGAGGTAACTCATATCCCTTCTCATCATCTATGTGAGGAGTATGGTTAGCAAAAACTTCTAAATGACCTGGAGATGAGACTGGGATCTCACCTTCTGACTCCATATATGGAAACAATTGGCAATAAGGAACCCAAGATGTATGAGGCGATAACTCCAAAGGAATACCAAGCCCATCGTACGGACTGTAAGAATGCTGAGGAGATATCAGTACGACATCGAAAAATGGATTTTCTGAATAGACAACCAACCCTTGCAGACTATCAGGAGTCTGTGGACTCTCGGGGGTCTGAATAGGATTATTAGAGGAATTCAGATCAGATTCTTGAGATGACCAGGAATCTGATGGAGGCAAACAAGAAGAGAAATGTTGGATACCTGGAACAATTCCAAGTTCAAAACCTTGATCCTTAAGCGACTGAAGAAGTTCCAGATGAACTCCTTGGGAGGACCCTTCAGTATCAGATAATGAAGGGGAACTATGAGACAGACTCAATGGTTCAGCCACGATGGCTTCCCTTGAATAGCAAAAAAGGAAAGGAAAATTTTGTTTAGGGATTTAAAAATCATGAAATTAACAGGAAATTACTCAATTCGGTCTAAGAAGAAACTACTTGGGATCGACATGTTTATAGTGGGCAGTTATATTTTAAAAATAAAAAAAAATTCCTTTTCTTCTTTTAAGAGTTGAGAAAAGGGAAAAAAGTTGCCTCTAGTCGCTTTCAATAGTTTTGCAAGCTTGAAAGGACGAGTTTCTCAATGATATTTTCAAATTTAAAGATTCAGAAAAGATTAAATGGATTCTCAAGAGAATCTAGTTAAAATGAGTAACAAGTAACCGTGAACTGCAATATACACCTCATTAAATAAATTTACCAAGGACTTGACGTATGTGCAGGCAATAACCCTGAATGTTGTGTTTGGTGTATCAGGTTTATAGGGTGGAAGTATCAGTTTCCTACGGATAAAGGTTTGCAACCTATGGGGGTCTCCTTTTATATACGTGACGGTACAAGGAGCAGAAGTCCATGCTAGCATTGTCTAATGACGAAGCGAACGACAACTGTTAAGTTTTCTAATTATGTTTCAATTTCAAGGCCTTAATGATGTTACCTATTCCTAAAATGCAAACTAGATGACGGAATGAAATCCTTCAATTCGATGAAAGCTACCTATGTAGGGAAGAAGATCACTTAGATCGTGGATGAAGACAAATGAAAAAGTGCATCCATGACAATCTTCAAATGCTAAATGCAAAATATGAAATCTAATCTTTCATATGAAATGAAAATACAATGCTAAAACAAATCTTAAAGAAAAATTTCTTTAAGATATAATGATGATTTTTCTCTTTTTCAAAATGCAACTAATGTAATATAGTGCCAAGTAAAAGAGAATTCAATCAAGCCAATAATTATGAATATCTCTTTCACATCAATGATTTTAATGCAACTCAAAATGCTTCAAAAACTATGAAAAGAATAGCACTTTCACTTTTCGAAACACAAAAACTTCGAAACAAAACAATTCCTTTTGATCCCAATGAAACATTGATTTGTAATATATCGTTCATCAAATGAAGCTTAAGTTACTTTCACAATATCCACTAATGAAGAAAACTTAAGGCACAATAACCAAAAAGTGATCTGCAAAGTATGTCTGAACACATAAATACTCTTTAATGTAGGCAGTTGATCTCTGATTTCTAATAGGAAGACCAATGAGTGGATGAAGGTTGACCTAGAACACTAAAAGGCTAATCAAACTTCAAGCACACTCAGACCAAGTTAAAAGACAACTACAATCAAAAAATGAGAAAGTCATGGAAGAACACACTGGTAAATCATAGGAAGAAGTCAAATAGAAATGAAAATAAGGGAGAAAGCCCTAAACTTCTTAATTCTCTACAATCATCACACCTATTAGGAGGAAAGTAGAGATCATCGCTGTTAGCTACCTATAGCAATAGGTTTCATATTTCATGATTGACAATGAAAAGTTCCAAATATGCTCTGCTTTGATCATGCAAAGATCACATATTTCCAAGAGAAAACAATCTGTGTATATAGCTTGATGTTGTCTAAATTTTGATGGATGGTCCAACAGCCTAATCTGGATCATGCCATGTTTTAAATTTTCAGTTGTAGAATAGAGAAAGAAGTCTGTCCAAACTGTTTAATCTTGGTAGACAAGTAGCTTAGGTAGAGAAGTAAGGCTCCCAACTGCTTAATCTGGGACCTTGGAAGCAATAAGGGTAGCAGTAGATAGAAAATCAAAATGAGAAAGCCAAAGAAAAGAAAAGGCAAATAAGGATATGCAAGTCCAAGTGCACCCTCCAAGAAGAAACAAAAAATGCTAGGCAAGTAGATGGGTAGGCAGTTGGGGTTGCAGAAATATCATTCCTTGCAAATAAATGTGCGCTGAAATGTCCACAAAGGAAAATCAATGGTTGAGAAGCTCCTCTTCTCCATCAGGTTGCAGCAAAGCAAGGAAGCATGTCTAACTTCCCAAATTTCCCCTTTCACTCTTATTACTAACATCCCTTCATCTATGGAGATTGATGAAAAGATCTGAGGTTTTATGGTGGTTCTTATTCATTTAAAAGCCACATTTCTTGTCTAAAAATCTTTTCATTTTGATCTACTCCCTAAACTAAGTGACTTTCAAATACACTTGATGAAATCACTCCTCATTCACTTTCCTCACTCACATTAACCCCTAACTTCTATTATCTAAATCCCCTAAACTGCCCTTTCCCTACTATTATAGCACCATGGTGTATAAACCCCAAACATGGTATAAATATCCCTCCCCTTGGCACTATAGCTAAATAAGTTGTTTAGGGAGACTTCAGTCCACCAGGGGCTGTGGTCAACCCTGTCTTGGGGCTGCTCTAACCTCTGGTTATGAGCAACAACCTTTCCCCTAAGCCCTCACCTTCCCTTTGCTCAAAAAATTCACAGAAAACCCCTTTCCCTTGCTAAACCCACTCCTAAACCTCTTTTTCCTTATAAAACCCTTATAAAACCCTTGAAAAACCCAAAAATCCCGAAAAAACACAGAAAAACTCTTAACCCTAAGGTTCTCCGCCCAAAAATATTTAATTGAATATTTTAATAGGCCAGCGGGACCCCCCAACCTGCACGATCCGTCGGAGGACCCACCAGCCGTCCGATCCCCGCCGCCCAAGATCTAACGGTGGGCGGTCATTTTCGCTCCCCGACCTGCCGACCTTTAGCGTCCGGGGAAAGTGGTTTTCCGCCCCGTACAAGGGACGCGTGGCAGGCGGTGGGGTTGTTCGAAGCCCCCCTCCCCGATACTGCCTTTGCCCAAAGGTGGTGCGGGGAACCCGCTTACCACCATCCCGTTACCACCTCCCCCTTGCGTCATCAACACGTCAGCATGACGTAGCGCCCTCCCCCGCCCCCGTGCCGTATGGCCCTCCACGTAGCCCTGCCACCTCATCCACCCGCCACCGTGTCCTGCCACCCTGGCCTAAACCTCAGCAGCCACGTCATCCTCCGTACCCGGGCTCGCCATGACGTCATGCTGACGTCATCGGCGGAAAGGCGCCAATTACCCATTTTTTCCGAATTTGGTCGTTAAAGTCATGTTTTGGGCAGTTTTTATGTCATTTTCGCGTAAAGGGAGAGATAGCCGTTGCAGCTGCCAAAGCGCCTCCAGACCTCCAAATTCAAATTCCAACCATTCCAATTCATCAATTCAACCTCCAAAGTTCGGCCTGCAGGCTTTTCAGGCGTTTCATCCAGGTATTCACCGTAATTCCTCTGTTTGGCCCATGCATACCATTTCTCTGTAAATTGCCATTAAAATACCTGTTGAATTCCACATAAACTCTGCACCTACTACCTAAAGTGAGCCAAGCTAACCTGCTTACCCTCAGAACCACAAATTCAGCATTGAAACAGTCAATTCGCGAGACAAAATTATGAAATTATCTTTGAGGTGCCCAGCATTGTTCCCTTTTACCGGGTGCAGACCAACATCATTTTTCCGCCAAAGTAAATCTCACTCACCCTCTGCAATTCACCCCTAGCAATTCACAATCTCTGTGAACCTACCAAGACTGCAGAAGCAAGCCTGTTTTTTCACTATAAAAAAGGCATTTCAGACTTTGTCGACAGTTGGCCTATCACTTAAGCTCTTAAAAGCTTTGCAAACTAGTGCACTCATATCACTCAAAATCAAACCATACAATGGCTGCCCCTGCACCCATAGATCTCAGTGTTGCTCCATTAAATCCACCCAATAAAGACCTGCAGTCTTTATCTCTTGCTGACCAGGACTACCTTATTGAAGACTATGTGGGAGACAGAGATTTTCTGCAAACCTTCAGACAGTTGAGAGAGGACTACTTAATCGGTCATGATACATATGGCATCTGGGAGTCAAACCTGCCATACTATTATCTCCCCTCTGTAAATGTGTTTCCTAAAATCATTCGCCTATGTGCTGAAAACTATGATGTGCACCACAGGGCCATCAGCACCCCATCTGGGAGGGTCCTTTTCTACATTAATCCTGAGACAATCAACAAAATGCTGCATTTTGACCATACAGAGTTGTTGTTCCCATTCTCTATGAACTATCTGCTGGACACTGGTACCAAAATGACCAGTGAGGAGATTCAAAGTGTCACCAGGACATTCATGAGACCTGAGTGCCAACCTACAGGGCCACCTCCTTATTTAAATGTCCACTTCACTGAAGTAGGCAGATTACTCCTGGACAGGATTGCTTATGTGCTGGGGTACAGCACCAGTGAGCATGTGGATCAAACCATGCTAGTATTGCTGGCTGTTTACAGCCCAGGCCAACCCCCTTCCCGCAAATACAACTTTGCAAAGTTCATTGCTAATAAGATTCATGATCAGCTGAGCAAAGTGGACAGGCAGGGTGTCTTCAAGTACTCAGCCTATATTTATCATCTTTTTATGTATTATCAGTCTGAGGCTTTTCCATGCTATATCAAAAAGCTGGATTATAGAGGGGAAAGAAGATCTGTCATCTTCTGGACCTCTGTCTATCACAATGTCACAAACTCGCCCTATTCCTATTGTGAGTTTGTTGACCAATTTGTGTATCCAGTCTCTTGCCTATTAATGAGGTCCCCTCCTCCCAGAATGTCAACAAAAGATACAGAAGGCTCTGCAGCTTTCCAAAAAATGTAAAATAGGGGATTGGTACCTATATGAGGAACACACAGTCATCAGGGTCTATGGCTGTGAGCTCTATCCTTTCAGACTCCCAAAGTATGTGCCCATGAGGATATTTGCCTTGGAATATTATAGGCAATTGATTCAGTCTGACCTCACCCATTTCCACAGCTCCAGGAAGAAGGCTCACCTCAAGTTCAAACACCAGTTGGGCCCATTCATCATGAATAAAAAAGAAGGATGGGAAGATGCTGACCTCATCCTCAAGGACAAATATAAACTGTCATACAGTTTCCGGTGGGTCCCTTATGACCCTGAGGGCTTCATCACTGCAAGAAGAACCAAATACAGACTTCTAGGTTATGGGCATTGTCAATACCCACATATTGAGAAATATGCCAACCAGCAAGAATCGCTACAGGGTACTTTAGTTGAAAAGCTAACTGAAGAAGAAGTAATGCTAAAGAATATGAAGGAGCTTGAAAAGACCATTGACCTAGACTCTGTGCAGCAGGTACCCCTCAAACGGCCTCACTCAGCAGGAGAAGGGACCTCGGCCTCAAGGACTGCACCACAGGGACCCTCTACATCAGCACCGGCAACAAACAAAGGTAAAGGCATAATGGGTGCAGAGGAGGAAACAGTGAAGGAAAAGCCTGCCCCTGTAACAGAGCAGCAAACAGGGCAGCAAACAGAGCAGCAGCCAGAACAGCAGCAAGGGAAAACTGTCCTGCCACAAACTGGGCTGCCAGCAGCTCCAATAATGCAAACACCACCACCTCAAACTGAGCCATTGACTGCCCCAATTTTGCAGACCCCAGCACATGAGGAAAGGGGTACAAAAAGAGATAGAGAAGAGTCCACTCCTCTTAGTGGATCCTCCCAACAAACAGAAGCCAAAAGGCAAAGGCTAGACTCCCCAGAGGTGGAAGACATCACTGAAGAATTCCTTGACAGCTCAAGGAAAAATAGGGAGGGCAGCCAGCACACAGGAACAAGCTCCTTTCAGCAGGAGCAAGGATTGCAGCTTTGTTTGGAGGTGTCTTCCTCCTCCCAGCAGAACAAGAAGCCCAAGAGCACTAAGGCTTCTTTCAAACAAATAAAATCTCAGAATGATCTGCTAAGGGCTGAGGTCTACAAGCAATTCATAGATGCAACACC
The DNA here is from genome assembly GCA_031772625.1 of Pinus tabuliformis. NCBI lineage: Eukaryota > Viridiplantae > Streptophyta > Pinopsida > Pinales > Pinaceae > Pinus > Pinus tabuliformis. Next base: position 1,565,121,053 of record CM062804.1, read on the forward strand.
AGCCCAGCAAGAAAGGCTAATGTCGGTATATGCCATTCAGGAGGAAAAATTGCTCCTCAGCCATTTTAAGCCCAAAGGGTCGCAGCCTAAGTCAGCTGCAGATTTTGTGAAGACAAGGGTGGAGGTCCTAGCCAGAGATATACATCCCATGGACCAGATTGAACTCCACAAGCAAGCTGGGGAGATGGTCTATGCAACCTTGGTGGAGAAGGCCACCATGGCCCACGAGCTGAAAGAATCCCTGAAAAACACCAATACCCAGTTGGATTTTGAGAGAATGTCCTCTCTGGCCAAAGACAATAGAATAAAGTCTCTTGAGGAGATCATCATTGATCTAGGACATGATCCTAGTGATCCAAAGGGTGTGAAGGCCCTTATGAAGAGGAAAGATGATGACCTGAATGCATTAAAGAAGAGGTTGAAGCTGCAGCCCACAAAGCACCCTCAAACAGCAGAACTTCAAAAGCAAAAACAGGCTGATGACCAATTAGACCTCCTAATGCAGCAAGACCAGAGGATCAGGGAATTGGAGAAAGATCTGGAAGGAGCACTACAAGATAAACAGGGAGAATCCACTTCCCAAGCTCCTCCAACTACTTCCACAACAGAAGCAGCAGGAACAACAACAGCTCTAGAAGCCAGCAAAAGTGCAGAGGAATTGACGAAGGCCATCAAAGAAATGGAGCTCCAGGCCAATGAAATAAATAAGGCCAAGGAAAAATTGCCAGAACTGGATGCCAAATATGACAAGTCGAAGGTAACTGTGGCTGAACAGGGCAGAGAGATAAAGGCCCTCAAGGACAAGATAAAGGCCTTAGAAAAAGAGCTGAATCTAGAAACAGCCATGGCCGACATAAAAAGGATTCTATGGGCCAAAATAGGCCAATCCATCTCTCAACAATGGAGATCAATAAAAACAATGCATGAACAGATGGACTTGTTGGGCCAAGCACAAACAGAAATCAATAAGGCCAAAACACTGCTGCAAAACAGACCAGAGCATGCCAACAGAATGATAGACTTCCTGAACAGGCAAGAAAAGGAGGAACTGGCAGCCATAGGCATTCCCAACAGAACAGAGGCTGTCCTCACTGCCAAGAAGGTGCTAACTCTCAGAAACTATGTAAAAACTGTGGAGAGGAAGTGCTATGAGATCACAGCAGATGTGGAGGAATTCAAAGTCAAGTTGGAAGTGCTGCAAGCAAAAGGCCTGCCCAACCTCCTAACTAGTGCAGGAAAACTAGTCTCCCGGGATCAATTTGCCAACAGAATGGCAACATACATTGAGAATCAAATTACTGCATCTGGCAGTACATCTGAACAAACAGGACCTCCCTCAGGACAGAGCTTGTATGACAAATTGGAAGGCCTGTTCTTTATTGAGAATGAAGTGAATCATCTTTTTGAGACTCCTCCTAATTTATACAGACATACAGAGGCCGATGAGACCTTGATAAAGATTAGGAGGCATCAAATGCCAAAAGAGGATTGGTGGCAAGCAATGCTTCAAATTCTGCCACGGCAGCCTCAGCTGTTCGGTCACTGCCAGCTCTAGGTCACTACAAGACAAACAGCAAGATAAAGTCAGCATTAAAAGCAACTGAAATGTGACTCAGCACATAGACAACGACGACTAGCCCAAAAGGTAAAGAAATGCGCAAATTTTGACAGCGTACCCTCAGCCGACTCCAACTGCCAGCAAGTCAACAGGCTCTGACCATTTTTGACAGCTAAGGGAACAAAAGTTATTACAACATTAACTTTCTCAGCTGCTACACTCCAGCGGTTGGCATGCTATTAATGAAGCATTTACTCTCCATTCAGATATTTTCTTATGTAAACTTTGTATATATACTCCCCTTAGTAACGCATAAGGGGTTGGTAATTTTTCACTCTGAGGCATGTATACTGTTTACCTTCAGAATTGTTTAATACAAAGAGCTAGATCAGCTCAGTGATTTCCTGGAACTATGGTGTCTTGCTGATGATTCATGTGTTGATGCAGAATTCCTGTGCTGTCTGATGAAATAACAAGTTTTTTCCTTAATCTCTGTTCTTGTCTTTCTTATGTTTATCAAATCATATTCATGTTACACTAAACTAGCAGTAAAGAAAAAGAATAGTGCAGGATTTGTTACTACACCTTGTACTCAATTTTTACTGCTGTGAATGTTTGTCTTCAGAATTAACCATGAACATGAATTCTTAATTGCTCATGTAGCTGTTAATTCTATATGTATGAATATTACCTAGAAATTCTTAAATGCTCCTAGGTCAATATTCTCACTGTCTTTCTCTAGCAGTTTACTGTAAGATTCTTGATTGCCTTTCATAAACTGGACACAACCCACCCAATCACTTTATGAACGTTTGTTTCTCAGACACTAACCTTGCTCTGCAGCATCACTACAACATCACACAACACCTCAAAATAGTTAAAGGACCACTGACTCCATTGCCCAATGACATATAACATTCTAATGAGAGCATATATATTTTGACTGAAACATTCCCAACCAAACACAAAACAAAAGTTTGAACAACATAGCTAGCCTAAAATACTATCAGAACAGAGACAAATTATAAAGAGAGAGCCCTCTCTGATTACAGTTTGGCTAGAAGCTGTAATCCAAAGATTGGTTAGTGGTTACCCCGGCCGTATTCCCTTGGGAGTCATAGGGAACAACCTGGGTGTTAACATAATTGGCGACTCCGCTGGGGACTTCCTCAAGATTTTCTAATTCCTGTTTATCTCTTGAAAGCTGCTCATCAGCTTTGTTGCTAGCTTTGGAAAATATACATTAAGTTCAAAATCAATCTTGTCTGGCCTCTGTAGACACAAAAATATCCTGCAAAATACCAAAAAGAAGTTTAGAAACTGGCTCCTAAAGGGAAAACCAAGCATACTAGGTCAAACCCTGACCCAGAACCACCATATGTTTTTGAAAATCCTAATATAATCCCTAGGATCGTCAGGAAGCAACAGGGACAACAAACTCTTGCTGATTCAACTCCTGAAACAGGTTATCAAAACCTCGTTCCAACTCCAATCAAGGTTCTGTTTCGATCTACCCTTGATTCCCCCAGTTCCCCTTCTACATCTTAGAGCCCTCCTTTCACACCTTCATCCACTGCACATACTCCTTTAACCAACATCCTAGTTTCTACCCCTCCCATTAACCCTGTTATACCAGTCACCCTGGTCCCATTCATCCCTGTCAACCCCTTAAACCCTGTGAATATGGCTAACAGATATGCACCCTTGCAAATACCAGCTAATGCTGCAGCTCTACCCCAAGACTACCAAACCAAAATCTCATATTTTGACTCCAATGGCCCTTTGACAGTTGTTCAGCATGCTAAAAGGATGCAAGACCATTTTGAGACCTATGAAATAGACGATGACAGTGTGAGAATGAGGATGTTTGTTCAAAGCCTAACTGGGGATGTACGAACTTGGTTTAGATCCCTGAATGCAAATTCCATCACAACTCCTGATGAGCTGTATCAAGCCTTTACTAACAGATGGGAGAAAAAGAAAGATCCTCTTCACATACTTGGGGAATATGACACTATCAAAAGAGGGCCCCAAGAGACTGTTTTGGAGTATTGTGCAATATTCAACAATGTATATAACGTAATCCCACAAAATTTAAGACCCCCTCCTGATTTAGCTTTGTACAAATTCCCTGATGGTTTTGACCCAGACATAGCCTATCAGTTAAAGGAAAGAGACCCTCAAACCCTTGCAGAGGCCCAAAGGGTTGCTGTCACAGTGGAAGCTAACCTCATTGCCAAAAGAAACAGAGCAAGGTTGGAAAAGAGAACCGCTTTCAAAGAGGAACCCTCAGCCTTTGATCAAAAACTGGATGCAATACTCTCTGGTATGAAGAGATTGGGGGATAGAGTGGAATCGGTTGAGAGAAAATCATCATGGGAAGCACCACAAAACAACCTTCCTAGGAATCCAAATTTTAGAAGAACTCAGAACCCAAACGTTGGCAAGGCCACTGCTGACCAAGACATAAGACCCCCTTTCCAAGAAAACTATGCTGAAACTTCCACATCAAGTGAACCCAATGAAGATTCTCAGATTAATTTAATGGGTCTAGATGGTGAAAGTCAAGTCTTTTTGACACAAGAAGACCATGAGGATGAGGTAATCAAGCTGTTCCCAATCAAATCAGGTGAATCCTTTGACTTTAAACAAGGCTATGACACTGCTGTTTATGAAGTCCATAAACAATACAAGCTAAGGAGCAGAACTGTGAATGTAAATCAGCCTGAAAAGATAAAGGATAATCAGCAGCCTAAAAGAGCCATAGTCACAGAGCCTAATGACAAAACAAATTCACCTGCAGAAGAAGTAATTATTGAAGAGATCACTGAACCATTGTCCTTAAAACAGCAGCCTATGGCTACTTCATCCTCTCATCCTGATTTAAACATTACTCCTCAAGAGATGAGTAAAAAAGACAAGCCTCGAAATCAGGATAAGAATCAAGAGGAAGAGTTAGTGAACAAGGAAAGGACTGTTATCCATAACCCTAAGACCCAATCTGAAAAACCCTTTGACCTAGAAACTGAAATTGGCAAACTAAAGATAGCAATTCCTCTCTCAGAACTAGCCAAGCATGACATTTATAAACAACAGATCAAGAAGTCCCTTCAACTCACCAGCAGCAAGGATGATGTTAACGTGTTGGATGATACCCCAGAGCTACTTTTTGGCCCAGAGGTGGATGGAAAGACAGCAGGTGTAGGCATTTTACCTTTTTATGTCAGTTTACATGTTCATGACAAGATATTACACAATGCAATGTTTGACTCGGGTGCCTCTCACAATCTCATGCCAAAAGCAGTCATGGAGAGATTGAATCTAGATATAACAAGACCCTACAAGGACCTGTTTTCCTTTGACTCCAGCCAAGTCAAGTGTTTAGGTCTCATAAAAGATTTATGTGTGTCTCTGGTTCAATACCCAAACAAAACAATTCTAATGGATGTTGTAGTTGCTGATATCCCACCTAAGTATGGGATGCTGTTATCAAGATCATGGGGAGCTAAACTTCAAGGTTCCCTGCAGTTAGATATGTCATATGCCACCATCACTGTTTTTGGGCAACCAAAAAGACTATACAGAGAAACACTCATGAAATACATGGTCAGCAGTGAAGAAAAGCCTCAAAACTTTCCCATATATGTTGTCCACTCAGACATAGACTCATACATTATCTTCAATGATAATACAACTCTCTCAGATGATGAGGTTGAAACCAAGACACTCACACAAAAGGAAGACACCAATGAGCAAACTGCTACCCAAGAAACAATGATTAACCAAACATTAAACACAGCTGCTGCTCAAGAAAGCAAACAGGTTCCATCAAGTGAGGAAACTCCCCTAGAAAACCAACCAGATGAAAAACCAGAACTTCAACTTACATTGCTAGCCCATGAACAGATCATTAAATCTCCTTCACAACAAGATATTCTATGGTTCCTTGAATTTGATGGCTCAGTCAACAAATTAGGGGCAAGAGCTGGAGTTTGGGTACACAATAAAGAAAACACTCATGCAGAAGGCAGAGCCTATAGATTAAACTTCAGATGTACTAATAACATGGCAGAATATGAAGCTCTTTTACTAGGCCTCAAGTTAGTAAAATTCTTGCAAGCTACTAGGGTTTCAATCATGGGAGATTCAGATTTAGTTATCCAACAAGTGAAGGGAAATTTTGTCACCAATGACAAAAGACTTAGGTCTTATGGGTCTGCTGTTGCTGAAGTACTAAACTGCTTCTCTGAATTCCAAATTACTAAGATTCCCAGAACCCATAACTTGCATGCCCACAGTTTAGCCACATTTGCAAGTACCTGTAAGCTGCCTTTTGAGCCCCATCATTGCTTTACAGCTGAGGTGAAACACAGACCTTCTGTCCCAAACAATGTCAAAGACTGGCAGGTATTTGAAGATGATGCACAAATAAATAACTTCTTGACCTTGCAACAAGAATTTGCTGGACTAAATATTGACACTAAAAGAGCAAGTCAATCACAAATACTTGATAGAGCAAGTCAATCACAAATACAGTTTGAACAGACTAACCACACAATATCACCTAGAACAACAAAACAAATGCTAAATCCAACTATCTTCAACAAGGAAAACATTCAGCGAATTCAACCAATCAGTTGTGAAGAAGTGGCCAATGCTGAAACTGAAATCATAGAGCTGAAAGACAATTTTATACCAACAGGCCTAACCCCACTAGAGGACATCTTTGATTCAAATGATATTCCTAGAAAACCAAAAATGCAGCCCTTAAATGCAACCATTGAAGAATGTAACATTGGTACCATTGACAAGCCCAAAATAATTAAATTGTCTGCATCTTTACCTCCTGATCAAAAGCCTAAATACATTGACCTCTTCAAAGAGTTCCAGGATGTCTTTGCATGGAGTTATGAGGATCTAAATTCCTATGATACCTCTGCTATCCAGCATACTATCCCTCTCAAACCTGATCAAAAACCCTTTAAACAAAAATTGAGGAGAATCAATCCTATGCTTCTCCCAGCAATGGAACAAGAGGTAGAGAAAATGTTCAAGGTAGGCATCATAGCACCAATCAGATTCTCTGAGTGGATTTCAAACTTAGTCCCTACAAGAAAGAAAACTGGTGAAATAAGGCTGTGTGTGGATCTTAGGAACTTGAATCAAGTATCCCTCAAAGACAACTATCCCTTACCCAAGATGGATCACATTCTCCAAAGAGTGGTAGGGGCCTCAAGGATCTCATTACTTGATGGATTCTCAGGTTTCAATCAAATCTTAGTACACCCTGATGATCAAGACAAAACTGCATTTACAACCCCATGGGGAACTTTCAAATATGTAAAAATGCCTTTTGGATTGAAAAATGCAGGGGCAACTTTTCAAAGAGCAATGGATATTGCTTTTGCAAAGGAGATTCATGACTTTTTAGTCATTTATTTGGATGACCTCACACCCTTCTCAAAATCTGACCAAGAACATTTGAAACACTTGAGGCAGATCTTCTTAACATGCAGGAAATATGGAATTTCACTGAATCCCAAGAAATCCCTGTTTGGTTTAGAGGAAGGTAAACTATTGGGCCACATCATTTCTAAAGATGGCATAAGAATTGATCCAGATAGGATACAAGCTATCTTACAAATGCCCCACCCAAGAAATATCAAAGAATTGCAAGCATTCTTGGGAAAAATCAATTTCTTGAGAAGGTTTATCCCAAACTTAGCAGAACTGATCAGATTGCTAAATAACATGCTAAAGAAGGATTCGAAAGTAAAATGGACTGTGGAAGCAAATCAAGCCTTTGAAGGTATAAAATTGGCCCTTACTCAAACTCCAGTCTTAACAAATCCCCAATTTGACAGAGAATTTATCATTTTCTCTTTTGCCTCCCAGCATACTATTGCTGCTGTTTTGTTACAGAAAGATGACCAAGGAAATGAGAAGCCAATTGCTTTCTTTAGCAAAGCTCTTAGAGATGCACCTTTAAAATATCAAATCATGGAAAAGCAAGATTATGCTTTGGTCAAAGCCATTAAAGACTTTAGGATTTACATCCTTTATTCCCATGTTGTAGCATATGTGCCAAGTCCTATTGTAAAAGACATACTCACTCAAGAAAACCTAGAGGGCAGAAGAGGAAAATGGATTGCTAACATCTTGGAATTTGATATTGAGATAAAACCTACAAAACTAATAAAAGGGCAAGGCTTGGCAAAACTAATGACAGAAGCAAACTTCCAAGCCTTAGACATCAACCAGCTGGACAGTGAACCGGAGCTGGCGACTCCAAAGATCAATGTAGCCTTTGAACAATCCCCTTGGTACTCTGATATATGTTATGTATTGCAAAACCTGTGTGCTCCCCCAGGATTATCCAGAACTAAATGTAGGTTCTTAAAAATGAAAGCTTCTAAATTCTGTGTTATGGATGGAAATTTATTTTGGAAAAACCATGAAGGGATATTGCTAAACTGCCTAATTGAGAATGAAACTGACAATATCATAAAATAATTTCATGCAGGTGACTGTGGTGGACACTTGTATTGGAAGTCCACTGTGGATAAAATACTAAGGGCTGGTTACTACTGGCCCACCATGTTCTCTGATGTCAAGAAATTCACCACCTCATGTCATAAATGTCAAGTGTTTGAGGGAAAGAGATAGTTACTGCCACTTCCCTTAAAGCCTATTGCAACAGAGGGACCTTTTCAACAATGGGGCTTGGATTTCATTGGGGAAATTCATCCCTCATCTTCAGGCCAACATAGATGGATCTTAACAGCCACAGACTACTTCACCAAGTGGATTGAAGCTGCTCCATGCAGACAAGCAAATGATTCAACAATCATTCAGTTTTTGGAGAATAACATATTGGCTAGATTTGGTTGTCCTGACAAAATAATAACAGACAATGCTGCTTCTTTCAGATCCAAGAAAATGGTGAATTTCTGCCACAAATTTCACATTACCTTAGGCCATTCTACTGCATACTACCCCCAAGGAAATGGCCTTGCTGAGTCTTCAAATAAAAGCCTGGTAAACATTATAAAGAAAGTGCTAGAAGAGAACAAAAAGAATTGGCATAAGAAGCTTGTGAATGCTCTATGGGCAGATAGACTAACAACCAAGAGATCAATTGGGACCAGCCCATATGAGTTGGTTTATGGATTAGAAGCCAAATTCCCTTCATCACTAGGGGTGCCTGTTATGAAACTTCTTCAAGAAAGCCAAGCTGAACCAAATGATATGCAAAGAAGGATCAATCAAATAATATGTTTACAGCAAACTAGAGACCAAGTTTTCAACAGAGTTCAAGTTCTACAAGAAAAGCTAAAGAAGGCCTTTGACAGAAGAACTAAGGCAGAAGACTTTAATGTTGGAGACAAAGTCCTCAAATGGGACTCAAGGAGAGAGGATAAGGGAAAACATGGAAAATTTGATTCCCTTTGGAGAGGACCATTTGATGTCCAAGCAGTACAAGGAAACAACACTTATTTCCTTAAAAGTCTTAATGAAACTGATTTGGATGAAGGTCCTGTGAATGGCAGGATGCTGAAGCACTATTTTGACTATCACCCATAAGTGCAGCCTGAGGTTCCATTGTACATATTCAAGTGTATATATTACTTTCTGTGAAAATGTAAAAATGCAGTTTCTCAAGTTTTATTAACTATCAGCAAAAGATAAATAGATTCAGAGATCTACCAAGAAGGAAAGTGCTCAATTTTTGCATTTCAAAGCAGCATACTTCAAGTTTGGTAAAAGCAGTCAAGGGCCAAGGAATTCTGACCTGTTGTTCTTGGTCTTTCAAATGAAAAACCATCCCCATGTGGAGCCACTGTTAGCTACCTATACCAATAGGTTTCATATTTCATGATTGACAATGAAAAGTTCCAAATATGCTCTGCTTTGATCATGCAAAGATCACATATTTCCAAGAGAAAACAATCTGTGTATATAGCTTGATGTTGTTTAAATTTTGATGGATGGTCCAACAGCCTAATCTGGATCATGCCATGTTTTAAATTTTCAGTTGTAGAATAGAGAAAGAAGTCTATCCAAACTGTTTAATCTTGGCAGACAAGTAGCTTAGGTAGAGAAGTAAGGCTCCCAACTGCTTAATCTGGGACCTTGGAAGCAATAAGGGTAGCAGTAGATAGAAAATCAAAAGGAAAAAGCCAAAGAAAAGAAAAGGCAAATAAGGGTCTGCAAGTCCAAGTGCACCCTCCAAGAAGAAACAAAAAATGCTAGGCAAGTAGATGGGTAGGCAGTTGGGGTTGCAGAAATATCATTCCTTGCAAATAAATGTGTGCTGAAATGTCCACAAAGGAAAATCAATGGTTGAGAAGCTCCTCTTCTCCATCAGGTTGCAGCAAAGCAAGGAAGCATGTCTAACTTCCCAAATTTCCCCTTTCACTCTTATTACTAACATCCCTTCATCTATGGAGATTGATGAAAAGATCTGAGGTTTTATGGTGGTTCTTATTCATTTAAAAGCCACATTTCTTGTCTAAAAATCTTTTCATTTTGATCTACTCCCTAAACTAAGTGACTTTCAAATACACTTGATGAAATCACTCCTCATTCACTTTCCTCACTCACATTAACCCCTAACTTCTATTATCTAAATCCCCTAAACTGCCCTTTCCCTAATATTATAGCACCATGGTGTATAAACCCCAAACATGGTATAAATATCCCTCCCCTTGGCACTATAGCTAAATAAGTTGTTTAGGGAGACTTCAGTCCACCAGCGGATGTGGTCAACCTTGTCTTGGGGCTGCTCTAACCTCTGGTTATGAGCAACAACCTTTCCCCTAAGCCCTCACCTTCCCTCTGCTCAAAAACGTCACAGAAAACCCCTTTCCCCCTGCTAAACCCACTCCTAAACCTCTTTTTCCTTATAAAACCCTTATAAAACCCTTGAAAAACCCAAAAATCCCGAAAAAACACAGAAAAACCCTTAACCCTAAGGTTCTCCGCCCAAAAATATTTAATTGAATATTTTAATAGGCCAGCGGGACCCCCCAACCTGCACGATCCGTCGGAGGACCCGCCAGCCGTCCGATCCCCGCCGCCCAAGATCTAACGGTGGGCGGTCATTTTCGCTCCCCGACCTGCCGACCTTTAGCGTCCGGGGAAAGTGGTTTTCCGCCCCGTACAAGGGATGCGTGGCAGGCGCTGGGGTTGTTCGGAGCCCCCCTCCCCGATACCTCCTTTGCCCAAAGGTGGTGCGGGGAACCCGCTTACCACCATCCCGTTACGGCCTCCCCCTTGCGTCATCAACACGTCAGCATGACATAGCGCCCTCCCCCGCCCCCGCGCCTTATGGCCCTCCACGTAGCCCTGCCACCTCATCCACCCGCCACCGTGTCCTGCCACCCTGGCCTACACCTCAGCAGCCACCTCATCCTCCGTACCCGGGCCCGCCATGACGTCATGCTGACGTCATCGGCAGAAAGGCGCCAATTACCCATTTTTTCCGAATTTGGTCGTTAAAGTCATGTTTTGGGCAGTTTTATGTCATTTTCGCGTAAAGGAAGAGATAGCCGTTGCAACTGCCAAAGCGCCTCCAGACCTCCAAATTCAAATTCCAACCATTCCAATTCATCAATTCAACCTCCAGAGTTCGGCCTGCAGGCTTTTCAAGCGTTTCATCCAGGTATTCACCGTAATTCCTCTGTTTGGCCCATGCATACCATTTCTCTTTAAATTGCCATTAAAATACCTGTTGAATTCCACATAAACTCTGCACCTACTACCTAAAGTGAGGCAAGCTAACCTTCTTACCCTTAGAACCACAAATTCAGCATTGAAACAGTCAATTCGCGAGACAAAATTGTGAAATTATCTTTGAGGTGCCCGGCATTGTTCCCTTTTACCGGGTGCAGACCAATAGCATTTTTCCGCCAAAGTAAATCTCACTCACCCTCTGCAATTCACCCCTAGCAATTCACAATCTCTGTGAACCTACCAAGACTGCAGAAGCAAGCTTGTTTCTTCACTATAAAAAGGGCATTTCAGACTTTGTCCACAGTTGGCCTATCACTTAAGCTCTTAAAAGATTTGCAAACTAGTGCACTCATATCACTCAAAATCAAACCATACAATGGTTGCCCCTGCACCCACAGCTCTCAGTGTTGCTCCATTAAATCCACCGAATAAAGACCTGCAGTCTTTATCTCTTTCTGACCAGGACTACCTTATTGAAGACTATGTGGGAGACAGAGATTTTCTGCAAACCTTCAGATAGTTGAGAGAGGACTACTTAATCGGTCATGATACATATGGCATCTGGGAGTCAAACCTGCCATACTATTATCTCCCCTCTGTAAATGTGTTTCCTGAAATCATTCGCCTATGTGCTGAAAACTATGATGTGCACCACAGGGCCATCAGCACCCCATCTGGGAGGGTCCTTTTCTACATTAATCTTGAGACAATCAACAAAATGCTGCATTTTGACCAGACAGAGTTGTTTTTCCCATTCTCTATGAACTATCTGCTGGACACTGGTACCAAAATGACCAGTGAGGAGATTCAAAGGGTCACCAGGACATTCATGAGACCTGAGTGCCAGCCTGCAGGGCCACCTCCTTATTTAAATGTCCACTTCACTGAAGTAGGCAGATTACTCCTGGACATGATTGCTTATCTGCTGGGGTACAGCACTAGTGAGCATGTGGATCAAACCATGCTAGTATTGATAGCTGTTTACAGCCCAGGCCAACCCCCTGCCCACAAATACAACTTTGCAAAGTTCATTGCTAATAAGATTCATGATCAGCTGAGCAAAGTGGACAGGCAGGGTGTCTTCAAGTACTCAGCCTATATTTATCATCTCTTTATGTATTATCAGTCTGAGGCTTTTCCATGCTATATCAAAAAGCTGGATTATAGAGGGGAAAGAAGATCTGTCATCTTCTGGACCTCTGTCTATCACAATGTCACAAACTCGCCCTATTCCTATTGTGAGTTTGTTGACCAATTTGTGTATCCAGTCTCTTGCCTATTAATGAGGTCCCCTCCTCCCAGAATGTCAACAGAGATACAGAAGGCTCTGCAGCTTTCCAAAAAATGTAAAATAGGTGATTGGTACCTATATGAGGAACACACAGTCATCAGGGTCTATGGCTGTGAGCTCTGTCCTTTCAGACTCCCAAAGTATGTGCCCATGAGGATATTTGCCTTGGAATATTATAGGCAATTGATTCAGTCTGACCTCACCCATTTCCACAGCTCCAGGAAGAAGGCTCACCTCAAGTTCAAACACCAGTTGGGCCCATTCATCATGAATAAAAAAGAAGGATGGGAAGATGCTGACCTGATTCTCAAGGACAAATATAAATTGTCATACAGTTTCCAGTGGGTCCCTTATGACCCTGAGGGCTTCATCACTGCAAGAAGAACCAAATACAAACTTCTAGGTTATAGGCATTGTCAATACCCACATATTGAGAAATATGCCAACCAGCAAGAATGGCTACAGGGTACTTTAGTTGAAAAGATAACTGAAGAAGAAATAATGCTAAAGAATATGAAGGATCTTGAAAAGACCATTGACCTAGACGCTGTGCAGCACGTACCCCTTAAACAGCCTCACTCAGTAGGAGAAGGGACCTCAGCCATAAGGACTGCACTACAGGCACCCTCTACATCAGCACCGCCGACAGACAAAGGTAAAGGCATAATGGGTGCAGAGGAGGAAACAGTGAAGGAAAAGCCTGCCCCTGTAACAGAGCAGCAAACAGGGCAGCAAACAGAGCAGCAGCCAGAACAGCAGCAAGGGCAAACTGTCCTGCCACAAACTGGGCTTCCAGCAGCTCCAATAATGCAAACACCACCACCTCAAACTGAGCCATTGACTGCCCCAATTTTGCAGACCCCAGCACATGAGGAAAGGGGTACAAAAAGAGATAGAGAAGAGTCCACTCCTCTTAGTGGATCCTCCCAGCAAACAGAAGCCAAAAGGCAAAGGCTAGACTCCCCAGAGGTGGAAGACATCACTGAAGAATTCCTTGACAGCTCAAGGAAAAACAAGGAGGGCAGCCAGCACACAGGAACAAGCTCATTTCAGTAGGAGCAAGGATTGCAGCTTGGTTTGGAGGTGTCTTCCTCCTCCCAGCAGAACAAGAAGCCCAAGAGCACTAAGGCTTCTTTCAAACAAATAAAATCTCAGAATGATCTGCTAAGGGCTGAGGTCTACAAGCAATTCATAGATGCAACACCAGCCCAGCAAGAAAGGCTAATGTCGGTATATGACATTGAGGAGGAAAAATTGCTCCTCAGCCATTTTAAGCCCAAAGGGCCGCAGCCTAAGTCAGCTGCAGATTTTGTGAAGACAAGGGTGGAGGTCCTAGCCAGAGATATACATCCCATGGACCAGATTGAACTCCACAATCAAGCTGGGGAGATGGTCTATGCAACCTTGGTGGAGAAGGCCACCATGGCCCACGAGCTGAAAGCATCCCTGAAAAACACCAATACCCAGTTGGATTTTGAGAGAATGTCCTCTCTGGCCAAAGACAATAGAATAAAGTCTCTTGAGGAGATCATCATTGATCTAGGACATGATCCTAGTGATCCAAAGGTTGTGAAGGCCCTTATGAAGAAGAAAGATGATGACCTGAATGCATTAAAGAAGAGGTTGAAGCTGCAGCCCACAGAGCACCCTCAAACAGCAGAACTTCAAAAGCAAAAACAGGCTGATGACCAATTAGACCTCCTAATGCAGCAAGACCAGAGGATCAGGGAATTGGAGAAAGAGCTGGAAGGAGCACTACAAGATAAACAGGGAGAATCCACTTCCCAAGCTCCTCCAACTACTTCCACAACAAAAGCAGCAGGAACAACAACAGCTCCAGAAGCCAACAAAAGTGTAGAGGAATTGACCAAGGCCATCAAAGAAATGGAGCTCCAGGCCAATGAAATAAATAAGGCCAAGGAAAAATTGGCAGAACTGGATGCCAAATATGACAAGTCGAAGGTAACTGTGGCTGAACAGGGCAGAGAGATAAAGGCCCTCAAGGACAAGATAAAGGCCTTAGAAAAAGAGCTGAATCTAGAAACAGCCATGGCCGACATAAAAAGGATTCTATGGGCCAAAATAGGCCAATCCATCACTCAACAATGGAGATCAATAAAAACAATGCATGAACAGATGGACTTGTTGGGCCAAGCACAAACAGAAATCAATAAGGCCAAAACACTGCTGCAAAACAGACCAGAGCAGGCCAACAGAATGATAGACTTCCTGAACGGGCAGGAAAAGGAGGAACTGGCAGCCATAGGCATTCCCAATAGAATAGAGGTTGTCCTCACTACCAAGAAGGTGCTAACTCTCAGAAACTATGTACAAACTGTGGAGAGGAAGTGCTATGAGATCACAACAGATGTGGAGGAATTCAAAGTCAAGTTGGCAGTGCTGCACGCAAAAGGCCTGCCCAGCCTCCTAACTAGTGCAGGAAAACTAGTCTCCTGGGATCAATTTGCCAACAGAATGGCAACATACATTGGGAATCAGATTACTGCATCTGGAAGTACATCTGAACAAACAAGACCTCCCTCAGGACAGAGCTTGTATGACAAATTGGAAGTCCTGTTCTTTATTGAGAATGAAGTGAATCATCTTTTTGAGACTCCTCCTAATTTCTACAGATATATAGAGGCCGATGAGACCTTGATAAAGATTAGGAGGCATCAAATGCCAAAAGAGGATTGGTGGCAAGCAATGCTTCAAATTCTGCCACGGCAGCCTCAGCTGTTCAGTCACTGCCAGCTCCAGGTCACTACAAGACAAACAGCATGATAAAGTCAGCATTAAAAGGAGCTGAAATGTGACTCAGCACATAGACAATGACGGCTAGCCCAAAAGGTAAAGAAATGCACAAATTTTGACAGCGTACCCTCAGCCGACTCCAACTGCTAGCAAGTCAACAGGCTCTGACCATTTTTGACAGCTAAGGGAACAAAAGTTATTACAACATTAACTTTCTCAGCTGCTACACTCCAGCGGTTGGCATGCTATTAATGAAGCATTTACTCTCCATTCAGAGATTTTCTTATGTAAACTTTGTATATATACTCCCCTTAGTAACGCATAAGGGGTTGGTAATTTTTCAATCTGAGGCATGTATACTGTTTACCTTCAGAATTTTTTAATACAAAGAGCTAGATCAGCTCAGTGATTTCCTGGAACTATGGTGTCTTGCTGATGATTGATGTGTTGATGCAGAATTCCTGTGCTGTCTGATGAAATAACAAGTTTTTTCCTTAATCTCTTTTCTTGTCTTTCTTATGTTTATCAAATCATATTCATGTTACACTAAACTAGCAGTAAAGAAAAAGAATAGTGCAGGATTTGTTACTACACCTTGTACTCAATTTTTACTGCTGTGAATGTTTGTCTTCAGAATTAACCACGAACATGAATTCTTAATTGCTCATGTAGCTGTTAATTCTATATGTATGAATATTACCTAGAAATTCTTAAATGCTCCTAGGTCAATATTCTCACTGTCTTTCTCTAGCAGTTTACTGTAAGATTCTTGATTGCCTTGCATAAACTGGACACAACCCACCCAATCACTTTATGAACGTTTGTTTCTCAGACACTAACCTTGCTCTGCAGCATCACTACAACATCACACAGCACCTCAAAACAGTTAAAGGACCACTGACTCCATTGCCCAATGACATATAACATTCTAATGAGAGCATATATATTTTGACTGAAACATTCCCAACCAAACACAAAACAAAAGTTTGAACAACATAGCTAGCCTAAAATACTATCAGAACAGAGACAAATTTTAAAGAGAGAGCCCTCTCTTATTACAGTTTGGCTAGAAGCTGTAATCCAAAGATTGGTTAGTGGTTACCCCAGCCGTATTCCCTTGGGAGTCATAGGGAACAACCTGGGTGTTAACAATCGCTATTGTAACTAGAAAAACCATGATATCGTCATGACTGTCAGGGTTAAACCTACGATGGTTGAGGAAAATAAAAAATAAATCCAAAATATTCAAAAATAGCTCAAGTTAACAACCTTTAGGAATCTACTAGAAAGTGACACTGACTACAAACAAGCAATCAAGTCTAAAAGTCAATGGTTGTTCAAACTCGTCAAAAGACAAGGTTAAGGAAGGGAGGGAAAGGGTCATAGGCTTCCTAGCGGAGTCACCATTTGGTTGAAAATGTTAATCCTCTCTACGAACATAGATGATCCCTCTAGCCCAATGAGTGGGTCTAGCAACTGAAGTGACAATATACTAGACATCTTTCTAGATTATAATTGAAAAGTAGAATGAGAGAGATGACCTACCTCGCCCTGATGCTATTCCACTTTCCTTTGTTGACATCCTCGAGTTTCTTGTGTCATGGACTTGTTCCTGCTTCTTTCATCACTTATGTACCTGCATAAGTGATGAAGAGAGAACAAAGCATGCCAAAACAAATTATCAAATCCAATAGTAACCTACTTAGCTGATCAAGGAATGCCAAGCTAATACATACATGAACATATATATTTTGGAAAGATGAGCCAACAGTTGTATATTATTTAAAGAATAAAGGGAAGCTTAAAACAATAACCTTGATTTTGAAAGGCTTTCCTTGAGTGGTAATCCATGTCCAAGCTAAGAAACTCTCAAAACACTCCTTTTCCAAGTCAAATGAATAACCTCTAAGCACAAGCTCAGCATACGGGTGCAAATGGACATAAATCAACCATTTGGGAATGGGAGAGGGAGTTAGGACTCCTCCAAAGATAGAATTAGGCCCACATCTCAAGGAGGTATACCATAGGGATGAGATCAAGACATCAAATTAAGAGGATTCAACCTCATCTATGAAAAAACACCTCGAGCTTGTCGCTCTGGAAGCTTATAGATCATGAAGCTTCTCATCCTCTTTGGGAAAACTTCTTTTTTGAGACCATAGAAGGTATGAAAGGGAACATAGCCATGTCATTTCTAGCTTAACACGATGAAATAGGTGATCATCATGGCTTTGAGCTTCATAAGGGCGATGAACCTCATTTTAGGGTTTTAAGAGCTATTTCTTTAGGGAAATCTCTTGAGATTTTCCAAGAAAGGTTAGAGGAGGGATTTGAACTGTATACATGGATGAGTATACTGTATAATGACCATGTTTTGGGCACTTTAGGGTATGTCACTGGGAAGTGCACGAGGCGTGAAAAAATACTGTGTAACAGTATGCCACTTTATATGAGAGATTGTTCCTTTTTCATGCTAGAGGAGAGATTTTATGAGTGAGAGTTCTTATAGGAGAATGTCTCATGGAAAGACATGGCACTATAGTTGATGGTGTTCATCCTTGTATTGACAAATATTAAATTATGTACCCATCATTGTATTGCAACAACTAATGAAGCGACCTCCCCACTCTTGACATCAGGCCCAGAGACATAACCCACATTGGGTGAACTCCATTATCATATCGTGTTTTTATGGTTGCTCATGATTATTGCTTTTTGTTTCATGTTGATGGTTTGCTGAAGTTTTTTAGAATATGCATTTATCTTGAGCTCACATGAAAATGTAAGTGTCAATAAAAGGTCCTATATATGGGGATTTTTGTTTGAAAGAATTCAGAAAAATTTCCCGGATCACATGGACACTAGAAAAATTCTCTTCTTGGGATTAAGAAATATCCCGTATTTATGACATTGCTCAAAAATCTATTTCAAATTTCTTAAGTGACCTGATCTTCTTTTGGAAAAATTGTTACATCACCAAGGTAGACCATCATTGTAGTGTTTTCTTCTCCAAGATGTACGAAAAGAACCCACTTAAGATTGTGGATGAAAAACAATATAAACAATATAAATGGATGGTAAAAATTGTGTCTCTGTAGCAACTGATAGAAACAAAACTTGCCAAAATTTTGATCTTTACCACAATCATAGTTAAACAACAAAAATGAATAGCAATAACTCCAATCGTCCAATGGAAACCAAATATACAAAGAATAGTTTTATTATAACACTTGAGAATGGAAAAAATAAATGTTACTTATCCCTCTCTATGGGATGGGTTATTGGCTATCCTCAAACGTCTTTAGCTTGTGCAGAGTCCCTCTCCTCTATAATGTGTAAACCCAACAAAAATATGTTGTCCGACAATGAAAATAATCAAAGTTATAATAGTGAGTGCAACAATGAAAATAATCAAAAGTAAATAATGAATGGAAAACCCTTTTATGTATAACAAAATATTAAGTTATACTCGAATAATGAGCAATAATAAAATATTATTAACCCCATTCTTGGAATAACCACTTGGAATATTTTATTATATTTGGTTAGGAGGGAAAAAATATTTAAACTTTTATTTAGAAATAATAAATAAATAAATGATTTATTTATCATCTCAAGAAATTGGTTAAGGAATAATAAACAAATAAATGATTGATTTTATTATTCCTAAGGTCAAATTTGACAAGGAATAATAATTAATTAGTAATTAATTAATTATTCCTAGAGAAAAATAAGATAATTAATAATTTATCTGTTGATTTTTCATAATTGGGTCAAATATGACAAGGAATATAATTGAACAATGGTTTAATTAATTATTCCTTGAAGAAAATCAAATAAATAGTTATTTATTTAATTATTCTTCATGATTTTAACTATAAATTACTTAACAAATGTGGTTTATTAAGTAATTTCTCATAGTGAAAGTAATTTTACTATGGTAAAATTAGCTTTACATGGTTTACTTCGATCCATCTAGTAAATTAGGTTAGATGATAAATTTTTGGTGATAACAGATTGCCCCCCAACGTACGAGTTTAAGAGCAAAACATATGACCGAAGTGCATTGTAAAGAAACAATCACTAGACAATAAAGTGAAGTCAGAGAGAGAGAGAGACCAATAGAGCTGAAACTAAAGAGGGTAGGGATAGAGGGGCGAGACCAATGCAAGTCTCCTTTTATGTTGTGGTACCGGACCTCAATGAAGCAGGGGAGGCATACCCATACCCACTAAGATAACTTAGTACAAAAATAATTGTGCCCCCAGAAACATAAAATTGAGCAATGAAGTACGTGTTGCATGGTACATGAAATGATGGCATAATAGAGCTAGAAAATAATACAATGTGTCCTATATACATAATGCACCTAGAAAAATATGAGCCAGGACTAAATACAATAATATCTGAGTACATGAGATATAATGGCCCTTCCCTCAAAAAATGAGTGGGAGGGAGGGTACAACAACTGGAGAAACCCTGCTGAATAGGGAAGGGATCTGCAAAACTAAATGGATTATTTGAAGGAGATGTGCATGCTATGAACACTACGATCAGTAAGAACTAAAGCCATCAACTCTGTGGAATTACATCTGAGGTTGTAGCATAATAGGAATGCATTTGGGCATGTGGGGGGCTACCTGAAGGGCCACCCTCTCATGAGGTTTGAAACATCTCACACACGCTTGAGAATCACTGGTACAATCTACTACATAACTGGACCATCAAGTGCATGAATCATGAACATGAAACAACCAATTCAAAGGGAAATAATGAGACCCTTTGCTTGATTTGAAGCATTGAATAAGAATGGAAGCTGGAGCCAAGATACATCGCCCGCTAGGCCATTCTTATAGAATAAATGATCTAATGTCGACAGAATAAGGCCCGCAATAGGTGAGGCAATGAGGATCCTCAACTAAGGCACGAGGGAAAATTGTAATGTGACTAATGGACTGACACTAGGGAAATGCGAAAAGTGGTATTGATGGAAAAACATACAACTTCACTTGTGACAACATAAAGTGCATGGTTGACCTGGCAGCGATTGACTGAACTCTGGAGTAGACGGGGATAGTATCATTGCAGGCCTAAATGGGCAACACATGATGAGCGGTATGCAAAAATGGATGGTATATTGTGGCATGATATAATGGGACATGAAACAAACTCTATGGATGAAATGGTGACTCATCGTGGATGCTTTGAACAAGGGTGACTCAATGATGCTGCCACATAGAATAGGCCCAGTGGGGACCTTCAAAACATGATTAAATGATGGTTTCTCATGACTAAAATCGACACATGGTATGAAAAGTATTGAGAGGAGGTGGTCCCTAAGGTAGAAGTGTCGCATATGAAGAAATTCGATTTTGAGAGGTGATGAAGTGACCTTTCTTGGAAAATGACTTCCTGGTGAAGTGTCAAATCATAAAATCTAAGGAAGACCCATTATAGTACTTGACAAGAGCTTTCCAATAGTTCTAATGATTCGTCAAAATGAGCTACTATTTGGTCGTAATGTGTGGCAGAAAAAATGTTGGTTTTCTTATAAAAGGGTGTTTTCCCTCCAATTTGAGTGGAGGAGAAGGCCCTAAATATTATGGAGATTATAGTAGACAATCCAACCATCAGAATTAGGAGATGCGACGTTTAAGCAGGTGGCCTTGTCTAAATATGAACTTAATGCTTCTTGGAACGATGGTTCCTGGGGAAGAATTAAGTGAAGAGAAAAAAGAGAATGAACTACTAGAGGAGGTCTAGAATCATCCTCACCCACTAAGTTGAACATGGGGACTATGTGGACATAGAGTAGAATATTTGAAGATATGGTATCAAATGTCTACGATATGCAATGTGAATATGGCTCGCCAGAGAGGCTGGTAGGACAAACTATCTAAGGAATGGGAGGATAATCGACCATAGCTAGATTCAGTGGGATCTAAGCTGAGACTTATGATAATCAATTGAGAATATGGCCAGGGGAAAACCATAATTCCCCCAAGCATGGAATACTTCCCACAAAAATATGTGATGGAGGGAACGGATTTGGTATGCAATGGTGGGAATGATGCCCCCTAGCAGAAGAGGTTTGTGGAGCACCATTGTGTTCCGAGTGCTCAAAAAAGGGATTTAAGAATCTTGACCCAACTTGGCATGAGGTCCTCCAAAGGATGATAATGAGATATAGAGGCCTATGTGCACCCCTGATATGTTATGGGCGTACTGGATGTATTTAGAGTGGTGGACTCCAAATGTCTATATGTTTTATGTGATACATAATATGATTATGCATTTTTATATGACGATGATGGTTTTCCATGTGTTATGTTTATGGTTATCTTATGTGGTATACATGTGATAAATGCCAATCTAGAATATTATTTGCAATGGTATCTACATAGTTATTTTGGGCTCTAGGAACAAGACCGAACATGATGGTTTCAAATTCAAGTACCAACAACTTAAATCATATATATTTTATAGATAGGACTTGGTTATGCACATGATACACCCATTCAATTTCACGAAAAGTAGAAAGGAATATAAATGAACATGAATATGAAGGATGTTATGAGTGATGGAATCAACTAACAAACCTATCACTGCATCATATTTAGCGTGGTTATTGGTGGCACATCCAATGCACACGCCATTTGAAAGGACTCACATATGCAAGGGGGTAAATTTGGCCCAGGTTGTCGGGGCTAGATTCCTAGTGTTATAGCACAATTTACCACCCTTGGTAGATTTGAGGCTCTGTGTTATGGCCTAGGGCAACCCTTCCCTTCCAGACTTTGTGCAAATTCTAGAAAACATTGTTTTAAATCCCATACATTGTTTTTCCCTCTATAAAAAGCGTGTACACGCAGGTCAATCTATACCCAACCCGCGTATATGTGTTAAAAAATTAAAAAATATATAATCTCACTAAATTCGAGTGGATTTTATAGGTTTTACCTGTTACTCACCTATTGTAGCCAATGGCTCAACTGTTTCCCAATTGGAAAACTAATTTGGAGATGTATAAATAGACCTCCATGGGAAGGCCTAAATGAGGAGAAAATATTAGATATTGATATTATGGTTGATTACATCCCTGATCAAGTCTAAAGAAATCCCAGTGCCTTATGCACTCCCAAGTCATAGGAAACCTTTGTTTCCTTCTTTAGATTTCCTTCATCCCTTTGTGACATCCTTGAGTATACCTATGGAGGAGGATTGTTGAGGCTCGGGCAAGATGGATCAGGAGGACGGTTTCACTTGGAGCCAGAGAACGAATTAGGTTGTAATTCTTCTGTACTTTCTTTATTTTACATCAATAAAGAGGTGTTTTCTTGTTCCTGATGTTTAAGGTCTTAATGAATTAATCTATGTTATGATTTGCCTATACAATCTTATGTTCATGCTTATTTTTTTACATGCTTATATGACCTAACACCTATATCATGAACATGCTTTCTATCACTCTTGTTTTATATGATTTTCTTGAATGAGTTATAGGTTCTAAAGAATTGGAAGAAGCAGAGGGTTTGGACCCTATGGGAACAACCTCAAACATACGACCTTCGGGTAATACCACTTCTTCCTACTTTAGTAGTTTAAGTATTAGGACTGCTTGTTTACATGTCTCATTATGCTATAAGCCCTCCACTCTATTGGGGTTCTCAACCCAATACCCTAGTGTGACTTTAGCTGTAACACCTGGAGAAGTGACTCGCACTGTCGGCATGATTGATATATGATGTGGATGATGGATCCATTTGAAAGGTCCAAAAGACAACGAATGAGATGATGCAATCTACCTATCTCCATGGGGGAAATAAAGACACACAAATCAAAGGGATATGCTATGAGAAAAATTTCTTGAGGTAGAGTGCATTGGGAGAATCAGAAAGGAGATAGCCTTTAGAATCCTCCAAAAATATGCCCCCTTGCCTAAGTGAAAGGGTAATCAGGGGTAGATGTAGCTTCCATGATGTCCTCATCAGACTGGAAAATGGGCGGACGGGAGGAATATTGACTACATGATGTGGCGACATTACCTGGTGCATCAACCTGATAAATAAGGTTCACATATGCATCATAGACGATGAGCTAGTAGCTGGAGGATCTACGGATGTTGCGACATAGGATTTTGTCGAAAGAGGTTCAATAGAAGTGCGCGAAGAAACTTCAGAAAGGTCTGCCTGCGAGGAACTCAAGGATGACGACAGGTAAAGGATATGGCTCGTGGATTCTGTCATCTCGAAAATGGGGGGTGGGATCACAATGGTGGGACCAGAGTCCCACTAGTCTAGTTTACTAGTGGTACCATAATCCATGGTTAGAGTAGGGGTTCCACTACGAGGGGTCTCGTATTCGAGAAGCCCTTCAAGGCAATCATGAAATTCATCAAGATGAGTGAAACAATGGGAATAGTGACCATGATGATGACACAAGGCACAAGGTTGACTTGTGTGTAACGTTTTGAGTTTCTTGGGTGGACCCCGTAAACTAACATGTAATTTAGGGATATTTGAATTAGGGAACGTTTCATGAACCGAATGTTTGAGATGAGGAAGCTCGAGACAATTATTGGTGGCATGCCCAACAACTTTACACAAAGCACACTGAGGTGATACCTCTGGGGCCTTAGGGGCTGGAGGATCTTAGGGAGCCTTTTCCTTAGGTTATTTCCTCTTAGCTTTGTCCCCCTATCTGGATGATTTCGCAATAGGAGTGGGTTCCTGTTGAGGTTGTGATTGAACTGAAGCAACATCAGGGGCTGTAGGGATTGGTTGAACCGAGGTCAAAGTGTTGGCTTGTTGGGGCCTGACCTAGGTTTGGAGTTAGTTAGTCAAGAAAATCCCGGTACTACTGGCCCTTTCAACAACAGTCCATGAAGCGCATAATGAGGTCTCACCTGAAGTAGTATGGGAGGGTGCTAGAACCAGGTTTCTGCACCCTTGAGATGTCTGAGATGGTCGACTGGTTTCACTAGACAACCCTACACGCAAGTTACTTTGTGCACCTTTAGGCCATTACGCCCTAATATACTACCTTCGTGCATCCCTAACCAGGGACTGAGGAGCTTCCACGCTACCCTGGGGCTATCTATTGCGACCTTACTTAGTCTCTTATACCAATTAGTTACCTTCACGTATTTGTATGCCGTGTGTTATAATTAGTTATATGAAACGTTCAAACAAGCTCATGTAGCATATAAATAGTATAATTATGATTTATAACCAAGCATATATTGAAATAGAAAAAGATGCGTAGAAATAAGGTAAGCTTTCTCTTTGTTGATTCTTCCAACTGTTACAGACTCGACTTGCCCTACGCAGATAGCTGCAGGGGTCCGTACACTTAGCTGCAAACTACGAGGCCTCTATGCACTCAGTTGCAGAGCCTTCTCCTACTTTATGACCCAAAGACATAGTCTACCCCCTTAGGATCACTCTTCTCTTGATGTTTTTTCTTTTTTTTCCTTTACAACTTAGAGCCTTTCTCTATTTATACAATCCCATGGTCCGTGGACTATGGGTAGGTTTATCCAGCAGACATTATATTACAAAAGCTAGGGTGGACAACCCTACAACTCTATTACACTTTCGCATCCCACGCCCAAAATTCGCAAATCTTTTACAAAGGACTTGGTCAAAACTTGGGCCTTAAGCCCCAAAACATGCCTTAGGGGGATTACATGCCCAGCAAGCCCCCAACACAAACATCATGACTTGTCCTTAAGTCACTCTGTTGGTGCGGAGATCTTGGTGCGGAATCCCTCCAACTGTGTTCGAATTGTTGCAAGGTCGGTGGTGCATTGAGCTGCTGCTTCTTGGATCTACTGCATCCGCTGTTTTGAAACCTCTGTGTTAGGAGTGCTTCTCTGCATTAGTATGTGAATCCCCTAGATGTGTGTGAGCTTGCCCTCAATTTATGTTGTGATGGTAAATGTCTCATCTATCCATGGCTGAACACACACCTTCATGACCACTTCTTTGTGTCGAGCTGCATCCACTTGCTCTTTTATTGCTTTGGCCTGCTGCATCTACGTGAGCCTCTGGGTGAGGGCCACCATCTGTGTAGTACCTCTGATGCTATCATACTACTTCTGGAGGTCGCTCGCCTCTGTCTCTAAGTGCTGAATGTTGGGATCCTCCTCTAGCCACATGAGGACTTCCAATGACTCCTCAAACATGCTAGTACAGTCCCGCACTATACTAGCAATTTTGTCCAAACCCACTGAGCGCTAACGCACTATTATTTGACTTCTGAAGGGGCAGACGGCTACACCTTTAACCACAGCTCAATGATCTGAAGGTTCAGCTCCATCTAAACCTTTGTCATTTCCTCTCACACCTCACGTACTCCTGTCGCGAACCTGAGGATGCGCGCCTCTGTTGGAGTGTCCACTGGGATAGATAGCTTCGACATGCTTTGAAAAGCGTCAGTTATTACTTGTTCTGGCTGCTGAGTCTGCATCACCACTTTGTCACACTATAAGCTCAGCTAATCCATGTTGATTTTCTACTCACTGAGGACTTGCACTGTGCGGCTCTCCCTAGCTCACAGCTTTGCGGTTATCCCATCCTGCAACATATATAAGGTCTCTTGTGGGAGTGTAGCCATATTGATACTGAGACCCTTTAGTGCACTCACTGTAGGCCTGTTGGCCTCATTCGTCATCACGAGTGCCCCTTCCAATAGTACTACAGTATTTTTCATCCATGTGCGCAACATTTTTTCTGTTGTTGTTGTTCCAATTGTGAGGTTGGTCAAAGAGGTGCCAACCTAAGGAGGGTGCGCTTGTAAGTCCTGCAACTGTTCTCTAAGGGCCCCCAACACAATCTGGGTCTCTCGCATGAAATATTGGAGAGCCTCACAGGTGACATCACGCAATACTTCGCCAATGTCGTGTAGATCACCCTCGGTTAGGGTGATCGGGTCAATCAACAACTTCGATGAGTTGACCTTCTTACGCAACCCTGGTTGCTTGGTTGGGTGTGGACACTTCAACTTTGTTGACGTGGTTTTTGGGTCTGTGCCTCCCTCTTCTGTCTCTATTTCCTCTTCTTCCATCCCATGTGAAGGCATCATTTGGTCCTCGGCCACCTTCTTAGCTCCCTCCCGTGCTGTTGCTGCTGCTGCCCTTTCCTGTTCCATTGCTACTTGTGTAGCATCCCACGTCATGCACTCTTCTGCTACTGCTACTTCCTGCTTTCTCTTTTTCGTCAACTTTGTAATGCACGGCTTGGCCTCATCTTTCTTCCTCTCAGACACCAACTTTTTTATTTTTGTGATGTCTGGAGCACGCCATTCTGGTAGCCATGTCTCTAGAATGTTGAAGATGACATCATATATGGCTACAAAAGGTAGCTTCCTCCATTGTTTGGTCAAGTCCTTATGTGCTCTGATGTAAATACTATGCATGTTCGCTTTCAATTCCACGAAAGTCTGCAGGCTGTTGTAGATAGTGGGCAACAACCTTGGCTTGTAGTTGATCCCCATTCTGAGGTTCATTTCCATGAACACCCAGACTATTTGAATATCGCAGATTATAGTGACATCCTTCGTGGCCTGGAGTGAAGCATACTTTGCGGCCTCCGGTAAATCCCTATCAATGATGGGAAATTTGCTATCCTCTGACAATTCCCTAGCCACGAACACTATGGACAGCAGAATCCATGCATAGTGGAGTGTTTTGCCTTGTTCCTAGTCTTCTCTACAATTCTCCAGGAATTCCTTATAGAGGAACATAGACTAGTTAATATGGATCCCCTCCGTGCACTGCTCAGCCAGTGCTACCATCAGTGCGGGTACTTCGTCAGCGCGACACTTATGCATGACCTTCCCTACAAGGATTTGGGTCACCAAGTGTAGTGCTTTATCCTTGATGCTGGAGATGGCATAGCCCCTCTTTCTCTTATCCAGCCTATATTTTTCCTTCATGGCCTCCACGATGGCCAATTCACTGCTTTTCCCTTCTGATATGACCACGAGGTCTTCTCCATTGTAGGGAAGCTAAGAGATGTGGTGAATCAAGTCTGCCATGATGGGGATGGGCTCCTCTAGCCATAAGCACCCATCATGAACCAGGAATAGCAACTGCCTGATGACAAAAATAGTTATTGGGGTGTGATGGAAATGCGACACGAAGAGAAAGTTTAGTATTCTGGCCTTTTCCAATCCCTATAATCACTTCTGCAGCTCTAACTCTGTAACCCCCACCGTGGTATTCTTTTTGGGCCTCATGAGGTCTGCGGTCGCCAAATGGGGGAACCTCTCGTGGTCAGCGAGGTCCCAATCTTCAAATTTTAAGCCTGACACCCGTCCCATGTGTGTACCCTCAAAAATAATATTATCTGTCAGGAGTGGGGTCTGAAGCGAGATTTTTGTCTCATCAATGTCCTTGGGTACCTTAGCTTTCCCTTTTAACGGGGGGATATAAGCAGGTAATTTGGTCGAGAGGGGCATGGGCTCAGCTTCCTCCCCCATGCCTTCTTCCACATCTTCTGCAACCATTAGCTCCTCTAGGTTTATTTCTTCTTCATCAATTTTGATGGTGATGGCTTTCCCCTTGTCTTCCATTCCCAGTTCGGTGCGCAGCGGGTTCCATAGGGGCACACGTATGGGAACCATCACTTGCTTGTCCTTCTTGGGTCTTGGCATGCGCGGTGATCTCAGGATTTCTACCATGGTCCTGACACCTTCAGGTACATCTCCCACAGTCAGGGCCTGTGCGGCTTCTTTAATGGTTAGCATTGGGGTTCTCATAACTTCTTCAGATGCAGTCATCGTGTCTATCTAGAAATATAGCACTCACAAATCTAGGAGATCAATCAACACTCGACATAAATAACCCAAGGCTCTGCTCAATAGCTCAGTTCGCAAATGACTAAGGGTTGTTTTTTGGGTAGCCCTATGTAATTTATAGTGCTTTTGGAATTTGAATTCAATCGTTCCCCCCAAATACGGTTCATAAATGCTCCCTTGGCGACATTTTCCCAAACCTTGCCCATGATTCATGTCTTAAGTGCTTGTCACCCACTCCATTTGGCCTCAAGTCAAGCATCCCATCGTGAATAGTGACTTCAATGGTCACATTTTGGCCAACCCACACTGCAGCGCAACCCCTTGTGCATGGTCACGAACCTTGTGACTCTTTGCTTCTGCGCGTAGCTCCAATGTCACGCAACCCTCGGGAAGAGTAATTTATAGTCTTGCACTTCCTTTAAACTTCCTAGAGTGCTAATACTGTACTTCCCTCAGCTAGTCAGGTGGTCACACCACCTGTGTAAACTTTCACCCTGGCATCCATTACTTTTCCTCGGAGATACCCACCTTTCATTGTTACAGGTGGTAGCGCGCACTTTACCATCAAGAACATGCTAGCATGATTGATTCGCTTAGTAATCTATGTTCCAAGACAATACATCAAACTAATCAATTCATGTCGATAGTCCTCAAACCTATCAGCAGGATCATGTGCACCCTGCTTTGTCACCCTAGTCTTCTTATCGAGAAAATCTTCCTCTATCTCATCTTCTAGTTTCTTGACTTTCGCTTCTACCAGTGCACTCTTCTTCCTTAATCACACCCTTTCATTCTCAAGTTCTTGGAGCCTAAAATTTCCTTGCAGTAATTCTTCCTCAAATCCCAAGCGTTCGGCTTCTTTCGGTTGTGCAATACCTTCCTTCAAGGCACCACGGGCTGTCATATCTACTGGTGTTGTCCCGCGTGGACTAGGCTCTTCCTACTCCATGGGGACTCTCGCAGTTGCGTCATATTCCAGTTGAGGTTCCTACGTCATCAGGTTCTTGCATGCGGTCCTATAATCCCATAGAACTGTTGGTACGCACAGGTCCCAGTCAGTCCTGGCACGGTCCCAGTACATCTAGTTATGAGTTCTTACAGTCCTTTCATAGCCTTGCTGTCATGCAATAGCTTCATACATGTCTCCATGAACGTAGTGAGCATCGATGGGTCGAGTTTGGGCTCCAATCTATCTTTAGTTCCTGAGGTGGAGACCTCCACAAAACTCTTCTTAGCTTCTATGAAAGTCTCCTTAGCGTGCTCTAAATCAAATTCCAGTTCCTTTGTGGGAGCCTTGCGAACCCAAGTACTTTATTCAGGTTGTTGTCCTTTATCATCCCCTGTCATAACCCCATTTCGAAGCATGATATTTACATTTGGATCCTCCTTGCACAGCTCAGATCTCATCATTTGTAGATTTTGTGCCGAAGGAGGTTGGAGTTTTCCATTATCGTGCAACCTTACTATTAGTGTGGGACAATCTTCTGCCTCATGATCAAACATTGTGCAATACACACATGACGGCCGTGTTGGATTTGTGCAATTGTGGGCATAATGTCATGGCCCTCTGCAGTTGTAACATATTAGCTATCTGCAACCTCTTCCTATTACTTCTCCTCCTCGACCTCGTCTATGCCCCTGGAACCCAGTTCATGCTAACCCTACATTCTAGTCAAGGGGCTGTGTTTCTGATTGAACTCTGTAGGTCAAATTTCGATCCATCATCAACTCATAACTTTGACAAGTGTGCTCATCATGTCCTACAGATCTACAGAAATTGTAGAACAATTGTTGTGATTTCTGAGTGTACTTCTGTAATAAATGGAAATTATCTATAGCATGCTTCCCTCCTATTTGGCAAATCGTGCACCATAATGTAGGCACCACGCTTGGTCCCGCTTGTGCCTCTGGTATTAGTGGCATTGGTCCACCTCCCACAAGGTAATTCACAAACACTGGGCAATGGTCCTTGTTGTGCCCCTGACCCTTGCATTTTATGCACCATACCTCATTGTGCACCTCTGGGTGGGCTATCCGGTCCTATTTCAAACTCTGCATTTCCAGGCACAAATTTTGCAACTGTATGTGAATCTGCTGAACTCCGATGTTAGTGTCTTGTATTGGGGTCTCGTGCAATCTCATCGCGGCCTCCAAGACCTCGACCTGAGTGGTTAAATTTTTTTGTGATAGTGTGTTCCATAGGTCCGATGTTAACGATGCTACAAACCATGAGCAGTGTTGCCCATTTGTTAGTGTCATGTTTGCTTCGCGAATTTTGCATGTCAGTCTTTGATCTAGATCCCACGGTGTTTCCCCTGGTAGCATTGTGATTTCCTTGAACCCAATGATTGACTGTGCCTCTGACTTTGGCCTGCTAAATTCTTTGTTTAGCGTTACTTGGATATCCGCGATCCCTGCATTTGGATTATCACTGGAATGCTTAATTTACCATGTCAATGTGCGATCCTGCAGAGCGCTGACCAATGTTTCCTTCTTTATATTGTTATCCATGACTCTTGTGCTTACCATACAACTTTTATCACGAACCAAAATTGGTCTAGATCTTCATTTCCTACTCCCTTGAATACTAGTATCTTTAGTGTGCTTGCCATACTACTTCGTGGTGGTGGCGCGGTTGATATGAGTGAAGATGGGGGTGAAAATGGTGAAATTGGAGGTAGTGTAGGTGGAGTTGATAGGCACAGAATTCTTTGTCATATCAAATTGATCACACTTCTTGGTGAGGCTTTTGTGAGCTCTTCTTCAGCCCCTCATGGAGGTGAAATCAAGGGGCTAGTTTCTGGTTCTACGCTACCCTCATTTCTGTGGATTTTTCCACTTCGCATAGCCCCAAACATCAATTTATTTGCATAACCCGCTTTTCACACAATAGCATTTTAATCTAAGTGTTTAAAGATTTAATGTACTTACCTCAATGTCCCTTGAGGAAGCATCGTTCTGCCTCGCTATAACTGACTGAAGTATAGACCGCAAATTCGGCAATAAATCCTCCTATGATTCGATGGAGCCAATGATTGACAGCGCGTGCGATTTTATCCTCTAATGCTTCCAGTCAGCGCACCAATTTTGGAGTCCACACAATTGGTTTGTCGAGTTTATACCTTCCTTGATTGTCTGCTCGCTTCATGATCCACTCATACAACTCAGTGGGGAAGGATGCAAAGAAAATTTCATGGATTTCTGTATATAAGTAGCAGTCTAACCACCTTTCTTTTGATAACGCAGATTCTTGTTTTCCTGCATCACGAACTCGTGAATCTTCCTGTCCAACAATTCTTCAATTTATTTCTTTGTTGGATTCCAGTGATACAGCATCAGACATCTCTTATGCAGATCTCGGTCCCGGCAACGGAACCATTTGTTGGCTTGTTGGCTCTTAACCAAGGTTCAGAGTTTGTTGGCCAAGCAAATCCTGGTACTATTGGTCCTTTCGGCAACAGTCCATGGAGCACAGACTAAGGTCTCACCTGAAGTAGTATGGGAGGGTGCTAAAACTAGGTTTCCACACCCTTGAGATGTCTGAGATGGTCAACTGGTTTCACTAGATGACCTTGTGTGCAAGTTACTTTACGCACCTTTCAGCCCTTATGCCTTGATATACTGCCTTCGTGCAGCCCTAACCAAGGACTGAGGAGCTTCTGCGCTACCTCGGGCTATGTACTGCGGCCTTACTTAGTCTCTTATACCAATTAATTACCTTCACATATTTGTATGTCGTGTGTTATAATTAGTTATATGAAACATTCAAACAAGCTCGCGCAACATATAAACAGTATAATTACGAATTATAACCAAGCATATATTGAAACATAAAAAGATGCATAGAAATAAGGTAAAGTTTCTCTTTATTAATTCTTCCAACTGTTATAGACTTGACTTGCTCTACACACTCAGCTGCAGGGGTCCGCGCTCTCAGCTGTGGACTACTAGGCCTCTGCGCACTCAGTTACAGAGCCTTCTCCTACTCTATGACCCAAAGACACAATCTACACCCTTAGGATCACTCTTCTATTTATGTTTTTTCTTTTTTTTCCTTTACAACTTAGAGCCTCACTCGATTTATACAATCCCATGGTCTGCGGACCATGGGTAGGTTTATCCAGCTGACATTATATTACAAAAAATAGGGCATTCAACCTTATGACTCCATTACACTTCCGTGCCCTGCGCCCACAATTCGTGGATCTTTTACAAAAGACTTGGTCAAAAATTGGGCCTTAAGCCCCAAAACCTGCCTTGGGGGGATTCCATGCCCAATACAAAGCATGATAAGGTCTTAGCTGACCAGGAAGAATGCTTGTAGGGGGATCAATGTACCATATTGGGATCCCCATAGTCATATTAAGAAGAACCAGCGAAGCCATGACAACGACAAAAAATACTCTTGGAGGGGGGAATAAGAAAGGTATCCGGCTTGTAGGGTAATGTCCTGGTGGAATAGCTCCTGGATGGTTGAGACCTGGAGGAAAATTTCATGGTGGAAACATAGGAGAGGCACCCACCAATGGAGGAGGTCCTGGGGGGTGGATCTATAGGGCTCAACTGTGATGGCAATAATAGGGTGCCAGGGAAAATTTTAAGAACCCCCCCTAAATTTATAAATATAATAAATGGGCGAAGCTCCATGGTATATAGGAAAAATGGAAGGCGATTTTATCAATAATATAATATGTATATATAATTTTTTGGTGAATCTCTCACCAGGCCTGGCGAATATTTTACTCAATTATAAAATCTTATAAAATCTTGGCGAGTCTTTCACTAAATAATAAAACTTTGTAAAGTCCTAGTGAATCTTAGCATAGGCTACATGCTGGTTTAATTCCCCCATTTAAATAGGCTACATTCCAGGTGAATACCATGGGTCAATACCATGTGCCATTTTTATTTTTATTAATTCTAATATTAGGGTTAATAATGGTTTTTTGCATGGTATTAATAACAATCTAGTCCATGGTATTTGTCCCATAGTAGTATTTGTCCCATAGTATTTTGGTCATAAGTTTCACCTAAATATAACCCATTTTTTGAGTGTTCGTAAATATAAGGTGACTTATGGAGTAAATGTAAAAAAATGTTTTATTTGTTTACCATACCTCTCGTTTATTTATATTTTTATTAATTTACCATTCCTCTTTTACAAATATGGTACTTGGCCCATAGGATTCACTTAAACAAAAACCTCTTTTATAAATATGGTATTTGGCCCATAGGATTCACTTAAATAAAACATATTCTTGAAAATGGGCGAATGGAAGGTTGTAAGTCCTAATTTCAAGGGTTAAATTTACCTTTTTTTTACCTCTCCCTTAAAATAAGGTGGGCTATTTGAGGTGATTTGTAAAAATGTACTATGATACAAAATATTTGCCCACTAAAAATTTAAAACCCCTTAATTTCACCAAAGGGCGAACTTTCACCCCTAAAATTATCCTTGTAGGGCGCTGAGGAGCTGGCTCTTGATTGGATGTACTAGACTGCTTAAGAGCAGCCCATGATGCTTGTAACATGAAAACACTCAAAGCGTTAGGCTTTGAGATGAGACGGTGAGGACCAAGAAAAACACCCAATAATGAGGAATATTTATAGACTCCGGGTGAAACATTGGTGAGAGGAGTTGAAGACTGCTTATCTAACATCAATGAGATAATGGACTTGGGGGAGGTCACGGATGCGACTCTTAGTAAGTCAACTGATTGATGGTAACGATCTTCCCTTCATGGGGGAAGCACATCTTGCAAAACACTGCAGATGCAACGCCTGACATGGCATATGTGTAACTACAACCTAAGAGAATGTTATAATCCAAAGGGGCATCAATAACCTCAATGTCGACATGAACAATCTTTTTTACGAAAGATTTTTCGGCGTAAATCACATGATATTTCAATAGTCGACGCGTTTCGAACCAACCTATGTGGTTGATCGTCAGGACAAGTTGAGGAACAAATCAAGCTATGCATGTTAAATAGACAAAGCATACCTCTGGAGGCTATAGATCAAGACTAGGCAATGGCTATATTTGACTAGGGAATGGTTAGATAGACTAGGACAAAAAATAAGGTAGATTTAATAAGTTATATTATTATAAAAAGTCAAAGGGGCATATGAATTTTAGTTATAACCCAATATCTATATATATATATATATATATATATATATATATATATATATATATATATATATATATATATATATATATATATATATATATATATATATATATATATATATATATATATATATATATATATATATATATATATATTTAATTAGTTAGTTATAAAAGGTATTAAATAAATATATAAAATAAAAAGTCAAAAAAGGGGGGATAAGATTTCAATTCTCTCTCTCTCTCTCTCTCTATATATATATATATATCATTTAAATGATTATAAGGTTCCTAGTAAGTTACAAAAGGTATTAAATAAATATATAAATTAAAATTCGAGGGTTAGGATCATATTTTAAAAATAAATGTTTATCTGATTAACCTAGAGGTTGACCTATTCAATAAATTATCGAGATTTAGACCAATGTTTGTAGAAATTTTGAATAATATGACACATATTCACAGAGATTATCCTGATCATACAATTATAAGCAGAACATGTACAATACATAATCTCCTCTACGTTGATCATCAATTTACAGAAGCAGAAACATTCACAGGCACACATAGAAGCATCAATCAAACTCATAAACACAATATGTATCCCGGGGAAAGCATCTCGCTAAAAACCCCACACTATCTGTATATTATATTGATTGAATCATGTAAAAATACAAAGAATAATACTTCTCACAAGTATCTCCACCTGTTACACACAATACAGCTCAGATTTGATCTCCAAATCTCCCCCACTGCTTGCCTGCCTCCACTGCTCAATACCTGCTCGAGAACTGATGAGAATAGCTTCCCAAACTTGTTTTTCACCTGCAAAATAGTCACTCACTTTTTGTGGACGTGAGAAAAGGCTAACATGTGGGCCAAATACGTGAGCAAACTCATTGGCATACTCAATCCCTTGATTGTGCAAGATCTGATGCACAACTATAGTCACAACTGATAGCAATCTGATTCTCTACCACTTGTCCCTGTTGAACTGAACATGCACTGACATGCAACTGAGTTAACTGATGTATTCTTTAGTTGTATTATGAGTTAATAATTAGTTTAACAACTCATCATTATTCTATCTGCAATTAGACTAACTACAACTAGTTTAACTAAGTCAAACTAAACACAACTCCATCAACTGTACCTCCAGTCCACTAAACTCAACTCACTTGAGTTCTAACTGAAGTTATGCATGCAACAACTCAACTGACTCATAAGAAAAGCGTATTTCCTTCTGACAGCTGCATGTGCCACCTCTGTAGCTCAAACTGAAGTGCTCCAAGAGAATAAGATCAGGTTTATAGTCCAAATATTATTGTGAGATAATAATATTTGACTTTTCTATTTTTGACAGCCAGTCTAAAAATAGACTTTGATCACTCACACTGTGATCACTCACACTTTCATCAAAAATATAAGTCCATCTATTTTTCCCAACTTGATCAATCATCCATAAACATAGACATGATCCATATGTCTAAAAATAGACATAGTCTAAAAATAGACTTGCGCCAAAAATAGCCTGCGGGCCCACTTAGTGAAGGCGACTCTTTTCACTAAGCTCCATCATCTTGTTGTATTCTCAACAAGCATTTCTTCTTGCACACTTTTCAACAATGTTGTGGTACATGCTAAGGGGTTGGGAGGAGTGTCTATCCCAAGCACGCAAAGTGATGGTGGAGGGGGACAAATCAGGTGACTTAAGTTGTTTCAAAACGACATCAGACATCACACAGGTGGATGAATCTTCGTCAATAATGCATTGGGAGATGATGGCATTACAGACTTGAACTGGTATCTGGAAAACAACAAATGAAGGAATGTGGGATGTTCTGATGTATCAACAGGGAAGACAATAAAATGATCGTCAGAAGGATATACTACACCCAAGGCAGTTAGTAGAGCTTTATTTTGATACGGGCATGACTAGATTACTTCTAATGTCGACATGGCAGTAGGTGATTGCGCCAAGTTGTATACTATATTGTATGTATGGGAAACTTGGTTAGAAGCCACATTATGACATAATGGTCTATTTGGGACCTTAGGAATGGCCTCAACTTTAGGTTGAGAGACCTATAACAGACAATTTGGTTTCATAAGAGGCTTAGTAGATGCTTTGGTTTTGGACTCAGTGGCGGACAAAGTGGATGACTTGTCATATTGATGCGACTGATTTTTCAAGTTGATATCAGAGGGGTTAACCTCATCAGAGTTCATCATAAGGATATGGGAGTCACCAAGACCAGAAGGTTGGCAGGGATGGGCTGCTTGACCTGGTTGAGGTTGAGCAATGACAAATCCTTGATGAATATCCTTGTTCTTCTTAGGCTGGTTGCCCTGTCGTTGGTTGTTGGTGTTAGGTTGGTTACCTAGGGGTTCACTAGGCTGATTACCTTGATTAGCTTGGTTACCCTTGTTACCCTTCCCCTTATTCTTTTTCTTCGAAATTTCAGGATTTTTTGTACTCTACTATGAAAACACATGACCCTGAGGGGGCGGTGGCTACTGGGACTGAGGATGCATGGGAGGCTATGATGCTAATGCTTGAGGGGCTGGAGTGCTCGGTTGTGCATAAGGAGGAGAAACAATTTGGTAGACAAGTTGGGGCCCTGAAAACATGTTGCTAGCAGGAGGAGCATGAGGCTTAGAGGAACTAGTGCCCCCTTGCAGACAGCCATAACTTTGCTGAGTATATGGAGAAGGGTGTGAAAGGGTTCCAACGATTCTGTCAGTGGCATGAGATGCCCCCAGTGCATTGGCACCTCTATGACAAGGAAGGTCTGGAATGACGGTATAGACATAACTAGATTGTGCATAAATCATGTCCTATCTTAGAGTGGTTTGGAGAGCTTCTTCCTCAGTCTGAGGAAAATGGGACACAACATCTTCTCCAATGGGTGCTAAAAGGATCCTAAGAAACCAATCTATATAGACACGGTCTTCGAAGGCTAGGGCACAATATGTGATCCTCCTTCTATGCGACTCTTTAACATGGCTTGAAAGGTGAGTGGCAGCGGATTGATGGAATGAGGTCAATATCACCATACCCATGTCGTAATGGAGAGGTAACTAGAAATATGAGAGGAACGCTTTAGCAAGCATCAGGAAAATGGAATGAGATGCGACGGGCTAGTCTACATACCATTTTGCAATATCTCCAGTGAGGATGCATTGGAAGAGCCGAAGATGAACACCACATGTGGAAGGAGAGGACGTGGTTGGTAGGATCCTCTCTAGCATTACCCTCAAACTTTGGGATGTCTAAAGGAATCTTAGTCAGCATAGTAGGCCAACTAGCATCATGGTGTATGGGGTCGTTTGTCAATTGGCTAAAATATGATATACTTAACCAAACCATAAAAGGGGGTATGTGGGTTGCCGTAATGGTTCCTGAGAATATTCTGCTTGATGTTACCACTAGGATAGAACTAGAACCAACACCAAGTTGGGTTCCTGCACCAGTTGTGGATTTAGACATGGTGACAATATGGAGTGAAGGAGGCTCAGAATCAAATGAGGAATCAGATGAACTAGGAGAGGAGTCATTATGGGAACTTGGAGGGCTATGAACTCAAACTTGACGGGGGGGTAATATGCCCAAGTGGAAACTGGGGGTGAAGGCATAATAGTCTCTATGACAAATGCCTTGGTAGTGCAATGGTGGCAAGACACATGTGACATGGAAATGGTGAAGGGTGATAAAAAATGTGCCTTTGTCTCAATGAGGGGAGATAAATTTATTATGTTAAATCTTGGCTTGGCGGTGTAAACCAAGTGCCCTTCTCTTAAGGTGTGCTTGTGTGTGCAAGTGTATTGATTGATTAAGCCCAGATCGTGTTTGTAAAAAATAAAAAAATTTGCTGAAAATAAACTGATATTAACAACAGAAAATGAACATCAAAACAATTAACTAAACACCACCCAAACTGAGTTTGCAAACAATGTGCTGGTTGGTGGCTAAATCAATAGAAAACACATTAAAAAGGTAAATATATATAATTGTCTGTGTGACTAGGATCAAGTGACACTAGGCCACTAGAAAGTGGTCCAACAATAACAAAAAACTAGAGAGACAAATTACTGCAAAAAATAGGGAGATGGGTGAAACACTTGTGGCAACTGATGGGATGCTAAGGCCATTGACCAAAAAAGTTTAAATATGAAACTATGTATGGTGACAACCTATCTTTATAGATTTGAAATAGAAGGGTACAGATCTCAAAAATGTGGTTGAAAGTGCTGCAGAAACTCAGACTACTCACTCATATAAACTCCTCCTATGAAGGTGGTAGTGTACTAGAAGCCCTAGGGGAGCTAAATTCCACTTTGATGAGTATATCAGAGTAGATCAAGGCCTAAGTGGGATGAAACAGAGGTCAAACAACCTAGCAGACAACTCTCAGCAAAACCGAGAAACAAATATGACAAAAACACGGAAACCCTAAAATCGTAGGTACTAACCTATTTTCAAGTGATATTGCACTTTTTGGGTTGAAAGGTGCGCTTTGGCCTCCAAATCAAAAATTTTGGGCTAGAAAGTGCGATTTCTACTCCTTGATTCCCGGTTCGGAAATCTCGGAAAAATTGTCGCCTTTGTCGTGACTGGTTCTTGTGACCGGCAAAAAATACAAAAAAGATTCAAAATTCAGAAATTTAACAGATCTAGGGTTAAAAATCTAGGAAACATTAAGAGACTTGAAAAATGAAGAAAACCTAAGATGAAAACAAAAGGTCACCTAGGTTTCTAGATTTGAAGTAAAAAACCAGTGGAGTCGCCAATTTTGTTATTGGCAATAATCAAAAAATTCCCTAGTGGAGTCGCCAATTTTTTTGTAGTGTTTTCTTCTCAAAGATGTAAGAAAAGAACCCACTTAAGATTGTGGATGAAAACAATATCAACAATATAAATGGCTGCTAAACATTGTAGATCTGCAACAACTGATAGAAACAAAACCTGCCAAAATTTTGATCTATGCCCCAATCATAGTTAAACAACAAAAATGAATAGTAATAAATCCATCGTCCAATGTGTTAGCCTCCTGCTGCAGCGGGTATTCATCTTTCATGATCGACATTTTTACATGCCAAATATGTCATACTCTGCATGCTGCAACGTTCCATATTTGCTACAAAGGCCAGAGAATTGCCCATGAGAGTGTGCTAGTCTAAATGCCACTGCTATGTTCCATTTTGATGAGTTGTTCCATTTTTGAGGAGTTTTTTCAGTTAAGGGAGGGCCAAACAGCTTAATCTTGGTCTCCCTAGGTTTCAATTTCCTGTTGTAGAATATAGAGAATCAACATCTGTCCAAACAGCTTAATCTTGGCAGATTTGTAGATAGGTAGAGAAACAAGGGTGCTCAACTGCTTAATCTGAGCCCCTGGATGAAATAAGTGTAGATGTAGATAGGAGGACAACAAGAAGAAAATAATGAAAATCTAGGTATGCTAGTTCAAGTGAACCCAAACCAAAAAAAGAAAAAATGTTAGGCAAGTAGGCTGGGTAAGTAGTTTTGTGGTTGCAGAACCAAGCTATGTGATCCATTTCATGCTTCCAAGTGTTATACCTTTTCAGATCACAAATGCAATGCAATTTTCCTTTGGAGGACTTCAAGCGAGACATGACTAACTTCCCCTTCTTCTTATTCCCCAAATCATTGACTAACCTCCCCAAAGAGGTCAAGATCTACTTGATTTCTCTTAGGTTTCATCATTTTCCATACCATTGCCTAAGTAAAGATCTGCTTTTCTTAAGGATGCTTATATTTCTTATACGAGTCATTTTCCCCTTAAATAGCCTAAGATTTGCATACTTAGCACTCTCTCATCACATTTCATATTAACTGCTAGCTTTATTATGTAACTCCTTATCTTATTCCCCTCCCCCGACTAATTCTATGTTAATAAATTCCCCTATATATTTATCCCTTCCTCTGGTTGAAATATAACTATAAGTATCACTTGGGAATTACTAAGTTTACTTGAAACTTAGTAAGAACCCTCATTTTGCTTAAAAAACCATCTTCCTAAGATGTTTGGACTCCTTCAAAAACACAAAAACCCCCCTTCAAATGCCATCAGACTCACTCTGATGCATCAAGATCCCTTCCAAAGTTGTAAACGGCCTATCCGATCGCATTAACTCTCCTCCGAGAAGTCTTCCTCTCCTCTGACGCAATATCGCTGTCGGAGGTTGCAACATTCATTCATCAGCCCACCCCTTTATTCTCTCCCGATATCGCTTCACTGATGTGATTTCGCGATCGTCAGTCGCAAGGTTTTTTACCTACATACATACGCCCCCTCTCGTCCACCGATGTGATATTGCTATCGCATCCGAAAGCATATCGCATCGTGATCCATTCATTTTCGCAATATTTTCCATTATCACACAGTCACATGCCATGTCGCCTTTCCGAAAACGGCGATCGCCCCCATTGCATCATATATATAAAAAACCATTACCCTCTCTCCTTGCCGATTACCGATCTCCGAGTTAAAACCCCGCCGTACTGCCACATTACCCTGCCACGTCACTATCATACTAGGACCCCCTACTGACATCATACTGACGTCATCACTAAACGAAGGCACGAAGGGTGCAAATCGCAGCAAAAAGAGCCCAGAATGAAAATCTGAGGCAGTTTTCGATGCGCGATTAGCGCTTAGGAAAAATGACCAAAATCGAAAGCCTCATATCATTTGGCTTCCAAGAGGCCCCAAAATTCGCAGTTTTAACAGGATTTCTTCATTTATGATTCCTATTCAAATCGGCCAGCGCAAGTAGCATTCCAGAAGCCATGGAAATCATTTGCAGCAGCCATTCTTTCCTTGAAAGGGCAGAAAAGGGGAGATTTGACAGTTTCAAACACGCCGAGGGAGAGAAAATGGCCCGATTCAAGTGTCAAAGAGTATCATAGGAAAGATGAAGCCCGGATTAAATTAAAGAGTATCAGTTCGAAGCGAGCGAACATTAAAAGCCCCTAAACAAAGTCAAAGAAAGCAGTACAGCCATTTAAAGGCTCTGAGATCACAGTTAATACACATCAAAGCCACTCAAGAGTAGGGGATCAAAGCCCAAAGAACAATTATGGCTGAATGAAACGCATAGAGCCGTAAGGACAGATTTCAAATCATATTTTTGAGGCAGCTACCCAGCGTAGCACCTAGATATCTTCTTGCATTTATTTCACAACAAGATTAGGTTAAAGAACTTGTTTTCCTCAAATTTGTTTAAGATCTGCTATAATGAATATTTTTAGATATTTTCCCTATATAAACCACCTTGATGCATTGTTTAAAGGGTTGGTTGGTTGATTTGCCCCAAGAGAGACTCGCTTTATATATCTAATAATGTTTTCTTTAATCAAAGATTGCTGAAAAGCTTGGACGATGGACTGGCTGATGTGTTGTTACTGTTATGAAAAATGAATATGGAATTCTTGTGCTGCAACATGATCCAATAAGTGGCTCTTATCTCTGTTTTAAATTCATACATGTTTTTATCATACATATATCACCATCTAAGTTACAGAAAGAAAGATTAGCTTAGAATTTGCGTGGTTGAACTCTATGCTCAGTTTCTGTGACTTCTATATGATTTCTTCTGCCTCAGGCATAAATATGAATTCATCATGGCTCGTATTTTCTCTATTTCATTCATGTTTGACGGTTATCTAGGGATTCTTTATTGCTCCTGGATAGAGCTCATTCACCCTCCCTCTTTTAAGATAAAAGAGAGATTCTTAATTGCCTCTCTTTTTCTTAGTATTCAATCCATCTCCATTTAGCTTGAAAATTGTTTCATGTGTAGCTATCTTGCTCCATATTCCTCTTGTGACCAAGAAAATGCACTAGCAGTCCCACTCCCTGACTCCACGGCCAATGGTTTGAAACTCTCAAACTATACTTACCTCTCTATTTGGAAGCCTCATCCAGCCCACCAAAATCAAACAAAACCCCTTGAACTCAATAACTAGCCTAAAATCACCATCAACAAAGCTAAATCATAAAGAGAGAGCCCTCTCTGACTGCCGGTAGGCTAGGACCTGCAGTCCAAAGATTGGTTTGTGGTTACCTCGATCGTATCCTTTAAGGAGCTTTGAGGAAAACCTGACTGATAACATAATGGAAACTTCACTGGGGACCCTCTTCGGATAATTTCACAAATCAAGTTGGAAAGCTCCATTGGGAAAGAATCTAACCTCCAAAAGTTTCTTTCTAACCCACTTTTCTTAAAAGCTGGCTCCTAAGAAGAAAATACATAATACCAGGTCAAACCCAGACCCAAATCCACCAGCTGTTTTTGAAAATCCGAATTTAATCCCAAGAAACCTCAGGAAATTAGAGCGAAAAGAAGACTTTGCTGATTCTAGTCCTGACATAGTTCGGCCAAGCGGTGTTCCCACCCCTGTCAAAATTTTATTTCGTTCAACTCCTAGTTCCCCTTGTTCCCTATCCACCTCTCAAAGCACTCCTTCCACACCTTCGTTCACTGCGCACGCTACCACTACTACTCCTGTTATCCCAGTTGTTCCAGCTGTTCCATCTATCCCTGTTGCCCCACTTATACCTGTTAATATGGCTAATAGATATGCACCCCTACAGCTGCCTGCTAACCTCGAGGCTATGCCTCAGGATTACCAGACTAAAATAACTTATTTTGATGGCATGAATGCCTACACAGCCCTTCAGCATACAAAGAAAATGTAGGATTACTTTGAAAGCTATGAGATTGACGATGATGGGGTGAGAATGAAGATTTTTGTCCAAAGTTGGACAGGCGATGTCAGGATTTGGTTTAGAGCACTCCCAGCTAATTCCATAGCAGACCCAGAAGCCTTCTACCAGTCATTTATCAACAGATGGGAGAAAAAGAAAGACCCCTTGCACATACTAGCCGAATACGATACAATTAAAAGAGGCCCTCAAGAAATTGTTTTGGACTATTGTGCAAGATTCAATAACGTATACAATGCAATACCACAAAACTTAAGACCTCCACCTGACCTTGCCTTGTATAAATTCCCTGATGGTTTCGACCCAGATATAGCCTACTAGTTAAAAGAAAGAGTCCCTAACAACCTTGCCGAAATGCAAAACGT
Source organism: Pinus tabuliformis (assembly GCA_031772625.1). Taxonomy (NCBI): domain Eukaryota; kingdom Viridiplantae; phylum Streptophyta; class Pinopsida; order Pinales; family Pinaceae; genus Pinus; species Pinus tabuliformis. The sequence continues at coordinate 1,565,164,440 of CM062804.1, forward strand.
GGTTGTCACTGTGGAGGCAAATTTAATTGCCAAAAGAAACAGATCCAGAACAGAGAGGAGAACAACCTTTAAGGAAGAACCCTCAGCCATAGACCAAAAGCTGGATGCCCTTATCAGTGGCATGCATAGGCTAGAAGACAGAGTGGACAATGTTGAGAAAAAATCATCTTGGGATGGGCAGCAAGCCAACGCTGTTAGGAACCTGAACTTTAGAAGGAATCAAAACCCAAATTCCGGAAGGGTGAGCTCAGACCGTGAACTAAGGCCTCCTTTCCAAGAAAATTACGCTGAGACATCAACAACTAATGATCCCATGGAAGACACTCACATAAACCTAATGGGTTTGAAGAATGAGCAACACGTCTTGAAGACGAAAATAACGATAACATGCATCAATGCCAAACTCAAACCCAACAATCTTTCCACTTTGAACAAGCCTATGACCCAGCCGTTTATGAGCTAAAAAAGCAGTATAAGCTAAGAACTAGAACGATTGATGTGCCCAAGCCCATCAAACCAAAGGAAAAACAACATCTCGATAAAATCAAAGGCAAGGCCATTATAACATAACACGTTGAACAATATGTCCCAAACCCACAACACGTAACCATAGATGATATAACTATTGAATAGCCTTCTAAAAAACAGCCTGTCGTGCCTCTTGCCTCAAAGGAAGATGTGCACAACGTTCCAAAAAGCCTGCCCATAACTGAAAAACGCAAGTGATTACTCTCCATAACGCAGGGAAACGAGAGCAAATCGCTGATAATTCCAATGAAAAGGAGAAATCTTCCATCATCAACACCAAGACTCCACTGGAAAATCCATTTAATTTAGAGGTAGAGATTGGAAAACTTAATATATCCATCCCCCTCTGAGAGCTTGCCAAGCATGATGTTTATAGGCAGCAAATACAAAGATCGTTACAAATGCCAGAGGTTAAGGACGATGTAAATGTTTTAGATGATACCCCGGAGCTGCTCTTTGGCCCAGAAGTCAATGGAAAAACAGTCAATGGAGCAGTTTTGACATTTTATATCAGTTTGCATATCCATGATAAAATTTTACATAACACAATGTTTGACTCAGGTGCATCGCACAATCTTATGCCCAAATAGGTAATGGAAAGACTAAACCTTGACGTAACCAGGCCATACAAAGATTTATTCTCCTTGACTCAAGTCAAGCCAAGTGTTTAGGCTTAATCAAAGACTTGTGTGTCTCCTTAGTCCAATATCCTAACAAGACAATCCTCATGGATGTGGTGGTTGCTAACATTCCACCAAAATATGGCATGCTCCTATCAAGATCTTGGGGAGCAAAACTCCAAGGATCACTTCAATTGGACCTCTCTTACGCCACTATATTAGTCTTTGGGCAACCAAAAAGACTATATAGAGAAACACTCATGAAATATATGGTGAGTCATGTGAAAGGTCATGCATATAGACTAAATTTGAAATGCACCAAGAACATGGCTGAGTATGAGGCACTCCTTTTAGGCCTTAGGCTGCTCAGAGCTTTAGGAGCTGCCAAAGTATCTATTCTAGGTGACTCCGACCTAGTAATCCAACAAATGAAAGGCAACTTTGTTACTAATGACAATAGAATGAGGGCCTATAGGACTATTGCCACTAATATACTCAATACATTCACTGAATCCACACTTGCCAACATCTCAAGAGATCATAACATTCACGCACATAGTCTAGCCACTTTTGCTAGTACATGCAAGCTTCCCTTTGAGCCAAATCACCATTTCACTGCCGAGATAAAACATAGGCCTGCTATCCCAAATAATGTTAAAGATTGGCAAGTGTTTGAAAGCGTTGAACAAATTAACAATTTCCTCACTCTTGAGGATGAGTTTTCAAATACTAACATTGACATGGATACCATGACGGATGAACAACATCAAACAAATGAAAATCAGCAGGCTGTAATAGCTGTAACAGCCAAACAAATGTTGAACCCAACTGTTTTTGACAATGCAAACATAGAAGAGCTGAAACAGATGCATTTGGAGGAAATAGCCAAAACAGAGGCCGAAATCATTGATCTAAAAGATAACTTTCTCCCTGCTAGCCTTACTCCATTATAAGATATGTTTGATGCTAATGATGTTCCCAAAAAGCCAAAAATACAGCCCCTAAACACTACTATAGAAGAACATAACATTGGGACAGCAGAGAAGCCCAAAATGATCAAACTATCTCAAACTTTTCCAACTGATCAAAATCCCAAATATTTTGATTTGTTCAAAGAATTCCAATATGTATTTGCTTGGATTTATGAGGATTTAAAGTCCTATGACACCTTAATGATCCAACACACCATTCCCTTGAAACCAAATCAAAAACCCTTCAAACAGAAACTTAGAAGAATCAATCCCGTACTCCTTCCTTTGATTGAAAAGGAAGTGAAAAGGATGTTTGAAGCAGGTATCATAGCACCCATCAAATTTTCTGAATGGGTATCCAATCTTGTTCCCACAAGAAAGAAGACAGGTGAGATTAGGCTATGTGTAGATCTAAGAAATTTAAACCAAGTCTCCCTAAAAGACCACTACCCATTGCCAAAAATGGACCACATCCTACAGAGAGTAGTGGGGTCATCAAGAATCTCTTTGCTAGATGGCTTTTCAGGTTTCAATCAAATACTAGTTCACCCGGATGACCAAGACAAGACAGCCTTTACCACACCGTGGGGAACATTTAAGTATGTGAAAATGCCTTTTGGACATAAAAACGCTGGTGCTACCTTTCAAAGGGCAATGGATATTTCATTTGGCAAGGAAATACATGATTTCCTAGTTGTCTACCTTGATGACTTAACCCATTTCTCCAAATCTGATCAAGAGCACCTAAAACATTTGAGGAAAATGTTCATGACATGTAGGAAATACGGCATTTCCTTGAACCCCAAGAAGTCTCTCTTTGGCATTGAAGAAGGTAAACTACTAGGCCATATCATCTCAAAATATGGGATTAGAATAGATCCTGAAAGGATCCAAGCCATTTTTCAAATCCCATATCCAAGGAATATAAAAGAATTGCAAGCATTCCTAGGAAATATCAATTTCCTATGGAGATTTATCCCAAATCTAGTTGAACTGATAAGACTGTTAAGCAACATGTTAAAAAAGGATGCCAAGGTAAAATGGTCTATTGAAACCAAAAAGCCTTTGAGAGTATCAAATCTGCCTTAACCCAAGCCCCAGTCCTCACAAGTCCTCAATTTGATAGGGACTTCATCATATTCTCATTTGCATCTGAGCACACCATAGCTGCTGTCCTTTTGCAAAAGGATGATCAAGGAGCTGAAAAGCCAATTTCATTTTTCAACCAAGCCTTAAGAGATGCTCCCTTGAAGTACCAAATCATGGAGAAGCAGGCCTACACTCTTGTTAAAGCAATCAAAGATTTCTGAGTTTACATTTTATATTCACATGTGATTTCCTATGTCCCAAATGTTGTTGTAAAAGACATATTAACCCAAGAGGGATTAGAGGGAAAAAGAGGCAAGTGGATTGCTGGTATCCTTGAGTATGACATTGAAATAAAACTAACCAAGCTGATAAAGGAACAAGGTTTAGCCAAACTGATGTCTGAAACAAACTTTCAAACCTTAGACATTAACCAACTGGACAATGAACAGGAGCTGGCGACTCCACAGATCAGTGAAACATTTTGCAATCTCCATGGTATGCTGATATATGATTTGTATTGTTAAACCTGTTTGCTCCCCCAGGATTGTCCAGAACCAAGAAAATATTTTTAACGATGAAGGCTTCAAAGTTTTGTGTCATAGATGCTGCATTATTTTGGAAAAATCATGAGGGCATATTGCTCAATTTTTTAACCATGAATGAAACTAACAATGTCATGAAATAATTCCAAGTAGGGCATTGTGGAGGACATCTATATTGGAAGTCCACTGCTAATAAAATTCTAAGGGTTGGTTTCTATTGGCCCTCCTTGTTTACATATGTAAAGAAGTTTACTACTTCGTGCCATAAATGCCAAATCTTTGAGGGCAAAAGAAAGTTGTTGCCTTTGCCTCTTAAGCCCATTTCAACCGAAAATCCTTTTCAACAATGGGGTCTTGACTTCATTGGAGAAATCCATCCCTCTTCCTCAGGCCAACAAAAGTGGATTTTAACAGCCATCGACTATTTCACCAAGTGGATTGAGGCCATCCCATGTAGGCAAGACAATGACTCCACAATTATCCAATTCCTTGAGTACAATATCCTTTCCAGATTTGGCTGCCCTGAGAGGATAATCACTGACAACGCCACTACTTTCAAATCCAAAAAGACGATCAATTTTTGCCATAAATTTCATATCACCTTAGGCCACTCTACAACCTATTACCCTCAAGGTAATGGCCTGGCCGAATCATCCAACAAGAGTCTGATCAATATTATCAAGAAGATCTTAGAAGAAAACAAGAAGAACGAGCATAGAAAGCTCACAAATGCCCTGTGGGCAGACAGACTTTCAACAAAGAAATCCATTGGGATGAGCCCTTATGAGTTGGTATATGGCATGGAGGCCAGATTTCCATATTCCTTGGGCATTCCTATCATCAAGTTGTTACAAGAGATCCAAGCAGAACCAAATAATATTCAAAGAAGAATAAATCAGACCATTCATCTCCAGCAAACCAGAGAGCATGTGTGTGACAGGGCTCAAATTGTGCAAGAAAGGCTAAAGAAAGCATTTGACAAAAGGAGTAAAGCTGAGGATTTCTTTATTGGTGATAAAGTGTTGAGGTGGGACTCACGAAGAGAAGACAAGGGAAAGCATGCAAAATTTGATTTTCTTTGGAAAGGCCCATTTGTTATCAGTGTTGTGCAAGGCAATAACACGTATTTTCTCAAAACTATAGATAACAGCACAGTGGAAGACGGCCCCGTAAATGGCCGAATGTTGAAACATTATCGAGACCCCTTTTAAGGGATACGGTGCCCCTGTATATATCTGTACATTAGTGTTTGTATATATTAGAGCTTTCCTTTTATTTTTCATAAGCAATTCGATTGCTAGTAGCCACACAGCATAGTATGGAGACAGAGTAGTGCAAGTCCTCCATTTCAAAGCTCTGTCTTTGCGTTGATTTTGGGAAAAGAGCGCAGTTCTGAAGAAAAGAGCCAAAGGAGCACAACATTCGAAGCCTCTATTCGTTTGAAGTTAATTTCAAAGAGAAGCACCTCAAATTTGCTCTCGATTATCAAGTTACTTCAAAGGGTGCGCAAGGTAGGTTTAGATATAATTTAAAAGTACTCAATGGTAAAGGGGCAGCGCTGTTGTTTATAACAACAAATTCAATTAAAAATGCTGCATTCAAGTTTCCAGCTCTTCAGTCAATAGTATCAAAATAGAGGAGCGATTTTAGTGTTACATCTACAGCCTATTCAAAACAAAATTAAGAGTAGTTTCTCCAGTTTGTTCCCTTTTTGTATTTATTTCAAAAGGAAGTTCTCAAGCAAAAGTGTATGTAATATCAAGAACACAGAAGAAAGCAAGTAGTGCTTCATATTCGTAGTGATTCAGCTAAGGGAAAGTGCTGCTCATACGTCAAAGTCCCATGCATTTAGTAGTCAGCACAAAGGAAGTCTCAGTCCCACAGCAACAATATAAGATCAAGGCAGTCTGACCTGTTGTTCTTGGCTTTTCACAAGCAAAAACCATCCCCAAGTGGAGCCACTGTTAGCCTCCTACTGCAGCAAGCATTCATCTTTCATGATCAACATTTTTACATGCCAAATATGTCATACTCTGCATGCTGCAACGTTCCATATTTGCTACAAATGCCAGAGAATTGCCCATGAGAGTGTGCTAGTCTAAATGCCACTCCTATGTTCCATTTTGATGAGTTGTTCCATTTTTGAGGAGTTTTTCAATTAAGGGAGGTCCAAACAGCTTAATCTTGGTCTCCCTAGGTTTCAATTTCCTATTATAGAATATAGAGAATCAGCATCTGTCCAAAAAGCTTAATCTTGGTAGATTTTGATCAGGTGCTCATGTCCTAAGTGTCGTAAAATGCTCAAAATTTAAAGTGCTTAGAACTTGTTCAAAGTTGAATGAATGGAAATTTCTCGTCTTCCCAATTCCGGCGCCGCAAACGGTTCGAAAAATGGTCGCCATATGAGGAAGTTATGGCAAAAAGAAGAATTTGTCCATAACATTAGAAATTTTAATTTTTCAAAAAAAAATTAAAAAAGGAATATTCCGCCTGGCACAAAATCCAAGGAAACCACCAAACATTAAATGTAACTGCAATTAAGTTGGCGGAATTTTGGCAGGAGCACCAAATTTGGTGGACCCACCATAATTGGCGGAGCTATCTAGAGTTAACTAAAGTTAGCTGGAGTTTTTCTAGGGGCAAACTGGAGAAACTTTAAATGGCCATAACTTTGGCTAGGAAAGTCGGTTTTGGACGAATTTTTTTTTTTATTCTGGGTATTTTCGACATTCTAAAGCCATTGGTGCAGGTATTACATCTATATGAGGTCATTTTCAGAGGTTTTGGAGCCGTGAAAGTTCTAGGAGCCACTAGGGCCCAGTTTTGTGAAGACTGTATAGGGTTGCAGGTATCCATTGGAGGTGATCCAATAGTCAATCCTGAAGGATTCAAGTGTTATAAATCCATTTTTTCCATCTATTTGACCTGTAGATGCTTCTATTCAGCTTTATTTTCAATTTGATCATTTAATAAAAACAAGGACAAGCCCGGTAAGCTTTGGACCCAGCAGACGTAGCCCTAGAGGGGGTGAACTGCTTTATCAACTTCTTTTTCATTTGTGGTTGATTTATTTTGCAGAACAAATTCGTTTTAATGTCTTAAATAAATAGTAAAAGGAAATAACTCTGTTATGCTTAAATGGGTCATGAACAACTGAAAATTTCATGTGTTTTCTTTCTGCAAGACATGGAAATCTTTTAAACATGTTTAATTCTGAATTGAATACCTTGCAAACAAATTTCAAGTAGTTTCAAATTCAGATCAAGTTGGTATCAGAGCTCAGGTTTTTGTGCAAAGATCTTCTAATTGTCTTGCAAAGTATTGATGCTTACCAGGTTGAAACTTAAAAGAGGGGAAGAACAGTTGACTAGAGAACGAGAGAATCCTCAGTTAAGGAAGGCTAGAGAGCCATCACCTGCACCTTCAATTTCACCCTCAAGAGTCTTAGCAGAAGCTTCAAGGATGTCTGAACATGAAGGAGAAATTCCTATAGAGACAGATCCAAGAGAAGAAGAAAGAGTCTTCAGAAAGGCTTTCTTGGACCTCACTGAAATGGTGAGGATATTGTACCAAGAAAGAAATGAGAAATTGGCTGGAGAAGGGTCCAAACATCTACATGAAGGAGAGGGATCTTCAGGAGGTAAGAAGGATGATGATCATTCCAAGAAAGGACATGGAGGAAATGGTGATCCACCACCCCCATCTTCACCTTCTTCCTATTCATCCTCATCTTCTTCTGTTCATAAGCATAGATCCTCTGGAAAAGTCCTTTTTTGAAGCTTGATGTAAAATTCGAATTACCTATGTTTAATGGTGAAGTGAATGCACAAAAGCTTGACAACTGGATTAGGTAGTTGGAAGTTTACTTGAGGATCCAGAATATGCATGATGATGCCACAAAGATTCAGTTGGCTTCTTTGAGAATGGATGGAGCAGCATTGGTCTGGTGGGAGGCCAAGACTAAAGAGGAGATCAAGAAATTTGGTAAGGTTACCTTAACATGGCCTGAATTTCTGTTAACCATTAAAAAATAGTTTTATCCTCTTGCTCACATGCAGAAGGACATTATGAATTGGCAAAATTTCAGACAACTTAAGGGTTAGAGTGTCCAAGACTACAACCAAGAATTCGAGAGAAGAGCTCTCTTGTTAGGGGTAGATTTGCAGACCTAGGAAACCTTGCTGAAACACATTGGTGGCTTGCATAGCTACCTTAGACACACCATCTTGATGCTTAACCCTACTAGCCTGGACAAGGTTTGTGTCCAAGCTACCCATTTAGAGGCAAGGGGAAAAAACACATTTGAAGAGGGTAGAAACAAGCCCCCTAAGGGGAAAAACAAAGATAAAACCTCCAAGGGAAAGGGAAAAAAGAATGCATCTGTCAAACAGGAGAGTGAGAAAATGATCTGTAAACATTGTTCTAAACTAGGCTATGAGGAGAAAAACTGTTGGAAATTATATCCTGAAAAAAGACCTCAATTTAACAAATCCAAAGGGAAACAGAAAACTGCTACTACTACATCTACACCACAAGATTTAGGGGAAGATTCAGGTGATGAAACCAAAATTGCAGCAATGGGTTTGAAAAACTTGAAGGGAAAAGAAATTGAAACTCAAGCCAGCACTAGTACCTCAAACTGCCATGTACAAGCTCCTAATGAGGAAGAAAGAATTGAACTGTTTCATGTGAGGGTGATTTCAAAACATACTAAAATTGACACACTTTTTGATAGTGGGTCACAAGCAAACCTTATATCAGAGGACTTGGTCAAGCAGCTTAAACTTGAGACCGTTCCACATCCGAAGCCATATCCACTTGGATGGATTTGCAAGGATGCAAATTTACAAGTTTCAAGAAAGTGCACATTCCACTTTGCAATTACTGCACATTTTATTGACACAGTTGAACTTGATGTGGCACCTTTTGATATAGCAGGAATTGTTTTGGGAAGTCCTTACTTGTTTGACAGGAAAGCTATCTTTCATCGCCATGAAAACAAATATCATTTGTTCAAAGATGGTAATGAGTTCATTGTTAGAGCTCATCGCAAGAAGATAAATATAGCGATGGTGAATGCAGGACAGGTAAAAAGGCTGGTCAATTCAAGTAAGAATTTTGTTCTTCTTATGATTAAGCCCAAGGTTGATGTGAATCATGAGTCATTTGACAATTGTGATCCAAAACTTAAATCATATCTGTATGATGTAGTTGATGCATATCATGAGATGTTTCAGGAGCCAACAAGTTTGCCTCCTAAGAGGGAGATTCAACATGAAATCCATTTTCATCCAGATTGTCCTCTTCCAAACATAGGCATGTACCGCATGTCTATTATGGAGAATGCTGAAATAAAGAAGCAAATCAAGGACTTGTTGGACAAGGGTTTCATAAGGCCAAGTACTTTGCCATGTGGGTCACCGATTGTATTGATTCCAAAGAAAGATGGCACTTGGCGTATGTGTGTTGATTTCAGGGCCTTGAACAAGATAACGGTAAAGAATCGTTACCCACTCCCAAGGATAGATGATTTTCTAGACCAGCTGAAAGATGCTCGATATTTCACTAAGCTAGACTTGCGCAGTGGATATCATCAAGTAAGAATTGAATAAAGTGACATTTGGAAGACAACCTTTAAAACCAAACAAGGACTCTTTGAGTGGCTTGTGATGCCATTTGGTTTGTGCAATGCACCTGCAACTTTCATGCGGGTAATGGATGATGTCTTGCGTCCTTTTCTTGATGATTTCGTTATTGTCTATTTAGATGACATCTTAATTTTCAGCAAGTCTAGAGAAGATCATGTCATGCATGTTAGAAAAGTACTTGATGTTTTGAAGAAGAATAAGTTATTTCTTAAAATGTCAAAGTGTGAATTTGGAAAGACTTCTTTGGTTTATTTGGGACACATAGTAGGAGGAGGTGCTTTGAGAATTGATCTTGCTAAGATTGAGGCTATTGTGAAGTGGCCTACTCCCAAATCCATAACAGAGGTAAGAAGTTTTTTGGGTGCAGCTCAATATTGGAGGAAGTTTATCTCTAACTTCTCTTCTATAGAAGCTCCTATGCATGCAGTGACAAGTGTGAAGCATGCTTTCCAATGGGGAGGCAAGCAGCAAAAAGCTTTCGAATCTTTGAAAGAGAAGATTAGTTCAGCTCCAGTCCTTGCATTACCAGATTTGAGACAACCATTTGAGATACAAACTGATGCTAGTGATTATGCTATGGGTGCAGGTCTTCTACAACATGGTAAGCCTATTGCTTTTCCTTCTGAAACTTTTAATGGTGTTGTTGTAAATTATCCTACTGTTGTGCCCTACAACAACCCCCCATTTCATAACATTTTTATCACAAACAATTAACATATGAAATGGGTCCCTTTTAAAATTTTAATTGGAATTAATGAATTTGTTCGAAAAAGGTATGATAATCAAATGAATTTGTTAACAAAAGCCTTTTTGAACAAATAATAAGCAATTTTTGGTTAAGTCCGAAAAAGCAATCGCAAGATCATTTGCTACCTTGGTTCTTTCCGATGCGATATCGCTATCGGCCATCGGCGATAGCCAATGCACACACAGAAAAAACACATATCTTTTCCCCGATGCGACATGATATCGGTGATCAAATATCGGCGCTACTTCTTATGAAAAGTGTTTCAAGCTTCGACCCGATGCGGTATCGCTATCGGCAGTCGGCAGAATCCCACGCCTTTCCATAAGACGTTCAGATCTTTTCCCGATGCGATAAGATATCGCTATCGGTAGTCGGTAAATCAAATGATATACATTTAGGGATTATGTTTGCGCGCTAATATGATGCAATGTCGCAATCGGCATTCGCCAAGATCTCTCCCAAATGATAATGTCACTCACACCCCGATGCGATGCGATGACGCTTAATGATGACCTGAATTCCTCAAAGGTGATTATTTCAAAGCATTAAAGTTATATTTAAATCCGATTTGACAAAAGCACAAATTTCAAAATGCCGTTAAGTAAAGGGATAAGGTAATGCATGCGTATTTAAAGCTTTGCCCCTTCGAATTAACGAGCAATTACGATTAGACCTTTGAAGAAATCTATTACACGCTTTAAGGGGTCATTCGGTTTAATAACTTAAGTAATGGTCATTTATGGAGCTGCAGGCTGTAAAATCACCATCATTGCATCTGCGGTGCCTTCTCAAATCATTAGATCCGCAGCCACTTTTAGAATTAATCTCACCACGCTTCAAGTTATATATCTATCCCGTTATGGATCGTCATTGTTATTTCTTTGTTACGATTTCTCTTGCATTTGTGTAGAATTCAACCGAGAGAAGTCTGAATATGATGGGAAAGAAGTTCAAAAAGGTGGCAGGTTCTACTCCGACACCTGTCTCAGGCCAAGCTGCTATGGTTTCAAAGAAAGGCTTAATCTCAGATACTACATGCACTGGTCTTCCTGGTACTACATGGCAAGGTACATACAATTTGCTAGAAGCAGAACAACCAGAAAAGACAGTAACGGAGGCTAGTGTGGATGAAATAAGAAAGTCTGAGGCAACTCTTAAAGATTTGGCTGACTCCTTTCTGCACAGAATAGCAGCCAGAGAACAAGTCTTGCCTTATACTGATGTGGTACGTTGGGCAATTGAAGAAATTACTCTCACTGATAGAACCTTCCATACTAAGGATGGAAGGATTTTCGGTTCCTTCAAGCCTGATGACTTGAGATGGATGTATCATTTGCCTCAACCCGAGCTAGTCTATAATAGAGCCTTTTTGGAGAAATTCGCGAAGGAGAATGAATCACCATCCGAACCTCTCCGAGATTGGAGGCAGAATCCAGCTAAACACAAGCATGATATGTCGGGTAAGTACTCCAATGCTTCTTTGGCTTCACCTTATTTCTACGCTGGGATTATGATGTGTAGATTGTGGGGATTTCATGACTCTGCAAATATCCATATTGATATGGTTCCTTTAATGGAAGCGGCCGTCAATAGTATAATCATGGATTGGGCCACTATTTTGTCTGATAAATTGGTCATAGCTATTCGTGAGTTTAGGGCCAAAACCAGAGTCACTGAGAGAAAAATCCCACCCTTCTATTACTCTGCTTACATTATGGATACCCTTTGTTTTAATTCTGAGTTTCCTGTCCTTGGTTGGAGATGGACAACTGATGACCCAACACCCATTCACTTTAATCATCGGAAATTGTGGAAACCCTCCCACAAAGACCATCTGTATCAAATTTGCAATGGTTTCATGGTGCCCGTTCACTATTCTATTTTTGACAGACCTATCCCTAGAATTTCCTATGAAGCTTCTTTTGACCTCCCAGCCGTAGCCCATTGGTTCGGCGAAGAGCATTTTACTTATATTAGAGTTTTTGGAAGCAAGGCTAGGCCACATGTCCTCCCCCTGTACGTCCCAGATAAACTGTTAGCCCGGGAAATCTCCTACCAGATTATGTCTGAGAGTGTCACACAAACTCTCAAGGAGGAGAAGAAGAGAGGATGGCCCTCTTTTCCTTTAAGAATTGGAGTTTATACGCTGCTGAATTACAAACATGCAGAAAAGGAAGCAGCAAAACTCCAATTGATATCCCTGGCTTCTATTCCAAACAGACTTTATGATCCAAAAAAGACTGCTTTCATTGCCTTGGAACAGGCCAAGCTGTCAAAGGTTGTTCATCAAGAAGACCAGTTTGACGACCTGTTCATGAGTGCCGATTCAATAAGCCAAGTCAGACAACTTGCTTCACTGAGATATGAAGATGTGGAGTTAACTGAATTTAATAAACTTAGAAAGCAAAGGTTGCAAACTTTGCCTCTAAATTTATTATCCACAACCCCAACATCATCCTCAAGCGAGCCAGATCAGCAGGAAATAAATTCACCTCCTGTTACAATTAAAGAACAGGAGGAAAGACAAAACAAGCTGCAGGCAGAAAGGCATAGAAGGGAACAGATAGAAAGGCAGCAAAAAGCACAAATTGAACAAGAGCAAAGAAGGCAAAAGGAGTTAGAAGAACAGAGGAAAAGAGAAGAAGAAGAGAAAGCAAAGAAAGAACTGGAAGATAGGCAGAAAAGGGAATTGGAGGAACAGCAGCAAAGAGCACAAGAGGAGCAACAGCGGAAGGCATTGGAGGAACAGCAGAGGATTGAACGGGAGAAAGAACAAAGTAAAGCTCACACAGAACAAAGTGAGCAAATCTCTACTGACCCTGAATTAATTAAAGAATGGAACCAATTCGATTCCATTATAAGTGGTAAGGAAGCCTCCAAAGACTCAGACGCCTCTAAGACTCCCGATACTACTTCTTCTCTGGTTCTAGAAGGAACCAGCGGCCCACCCATGGTACAGAATGTAGAGGTAATCACTCAAGACCCATCCGATCAAATTGATCTTCAGGTGGAGGAAATTCCTCCGCTAGACATTTTCTACAGCCCAAAGCATAGAGCCGTTGTAAGGCGCTCTAGGAAAAGATGAAGGCTTGATCAACCTTCTATTTTGCTTGAGCAAACAATCACGGGCAATGTGGTCTGGAAGGGAGAATTAGATCCCTCTGAAGATCTGACAAAGCTATCGCAATTTGCGGGAGCTTATTCAGCGGCAACTATTGACAAAGCATCCGAAGTAAGTCTTCTTTTGAAGACTAAAGAACATGAGATATACGCATTACAAGCAGAAGTGATAGAGGCAAGGAATAAGGCAGCGCAGTCAGAGGAACAATTGCTGGCCCAACAACAAGAGAATCATTTGTTAACCCAGCAAATTGAACAACTGAGGATAGACCAATCTAACATTCAGAAAGCACAAGAATTGTCAGAGGCATTATCTCAGTTAAAGGCATCGAATGAGCTGATGATACAAGCTAAAGACGAGCAAATAATTCAGCTATCAGCTCAGCTTGAAGGTATTAAGAGCGCCCAGAGTATCGATGATTTCAGAGCAGAGGCAACTCGAATAAACAGCGCACTGATATCTCAAATCAGGATCTTGTGCCAACAACTTGTTGAAGCTGAATCACTATGTGAAACATCTACAGCAGTGTGTGAACAAATCGAGAAAGCCAGAAGTAAGTTGGATCAGGCTGAAGATGATATAACAGAGTATATTGAATGGCAAAACACTCCAGAAGGGCAAGCGGCAAATTTCTCCCGAATCTGTGTAACATACAAGGACATACTCTTCATGGAATGGAACAAACAGGTAATGAAGGCGGAAAGGGCAGCCTCCAGATGCAAAATGATTGCCAGTAACATGATCAATCTAGTCAATGATACATTGTATCTGGCAAACATGATTTCACAATGCACACCTGGAAACATAACAACGGCAAACATGCTGGAGCACAGGAATTACCCTGATCTGGAGAAACAAGGGCGGTTAATTGCTGGAGTAAATACCTTGACCGTCGATGCATACTGGCTTTTCCTGATTAAACCACATTCTCAAAGGTCGGCTCTAAACTGTCTGACAGATGCTCTTCGATACCTGATTGTCGATATTCAAGATGCCACATATGATGCACAGCTGACTTCACGCCTCAATACTCCACCAGAAGTAGAGCCAATGCTGGCGATATGTCAGCGAAGGAGTAAAGGCAAAGAGACCTCTGACTGAAGCATCGCCGCCGACTGCCGAATCACCAAAATGCAAAATGATATTTGTTAATGCCGATTTATTAGTTTTCAGTTTTAGATATTTAGATATTTAGATTAGCATAGTATTTATAGACCCTTTCATTGTTTTGGAAAGGGTCGTAAAATTCTGTAAAAGACTTAAAGGCTGAAGTTTGCACTATTGTGCTTCAGTCTATATTCTTTTTTGAAACGCGACCACTGGTTCTTAATTTTACTTGGAAGGCTGTTTTAAGTAAATTGTGCACTATTGTCGTTTGCTTGGAATGCTTTCTGGTCTGAAGGAAGAACCGCGACATAGCGATTAATATATTGGATTGATCAAACAGCTTGCATGGTACTATTATCTGTATCTGTTCTCTTTTCTATTATATGAATTGCTGTGTTATTACTTTTGCTATTGTTGATTACATGTATGCAATATAACAGCAAGTCATCATTTCATATCACTATTGAATGTTTTGTGATTTGTTATCTCTTTTAATCATGCGTGTAACAATGATATAAATGACTGAGTGCAGTAATTCGCTATTATCGCTCTGCATAACTACTTATGCAGAGCAATCTTAAATGATTTAAACATTTATGCTTATTGTTAGTGTCATCTATATGCCTGCCAGTAAGCCTAAATTATCAAACGATGTATTCAAATGAATCGATAAGTCCCGGGATTAGCGTATAGTTATTATATTTCTTTTGTAGTTTAGTTATTTATTTATTATCACCTTATATCGTAAATCATTCATCCATCCCGTTTACTTATAATCTTTGGGAAACTGGTCCCATTATCCCCAGTCGGAGCCACTATTCCAAACGGAAAAGGAGCTGCACTAAGTTCCGGACCGGGTGGTTTCCCCGATGTTGTTGCAACGAATTTCGGGGCATCAACATTTTTGGCTCTAGAAGGAGGGCCATCGACTGTGAATGGCAAGTAGGTCTAAATCTGCAAACCATTCTAAGAGTAATTCTCCCTCCAAATCCTCTCCCCCTTCTCAATCACACGCTGATTCTTTGGCACACAATCGAGAAGAAGAGGAATCAACCACCACTGCTCATACCCATCATATTTCAGAACATTTAAGTCTTGAATCCCCTGAAGTTCAGTCTCTTATCCATAAACTTCAGAGCTTCTCGATTTCACCTCAGAAATCTGAAGTATCACAAAGCAGTGTGACCTCGCAGTTAAACTTATCCCATCCACTTACCAGACTTCAGAGCGAAAAACTTGGTATTGAACCTACTGAGTTCCCTTTACCGAAAAGGGAAAAGGCTAAGAAGATTACTGAAGTATCTGATAGTGAAGATCTTTCTTCCATATCTTCCATCTCAACTCCTCCTCTGCGAAGTCAACCATCCACTCCTCCGTTACACATTGTTGTTCATCAGGGAATAAGTACTACAGCATCTCAAGCTACTCTCTCTCCAACAACTTCTTCTCCTCAGTCATCTGGAATACCAATAGTAGTAACAACTATTATCGCCAGCATAATGGCAGATCCATGGACTACGCCAGGTGCAGTCAATATGCTCGGACCATTACATGATCTACCTGATGCTCCCGAAAAATGGTTGCCTAAATTTAATCCAGATAACGGAACACAAGCTGAAGAACATATTAACAATTTCATGTTAGCAGTTAACTTAAAAGGAGTGACAGAACAAGATGTTGTTGTCAGGCTTTTCCCTTATACCCTGCAAGGATCGGCAGGATCCTGGTACTTCTCTTTACCTTCTGGTTCTATTACCAGCTGGACCACATGCCAAGAGCAGTTCCTTACCAAATATGGAGATGACAGGTCTCTGGCGACTTTAATAAACGACCTCTCCAATTTGAGAATAGAGCATAGGGAACCAATAAAGGAGTTTAATGCTCGATTCAACAAACTCCTAAATAAAATCCCCACCGCTTCGAAACCAAGTGAACAAATTAGGAGCGAATGGTACATTACTGCCCTCCCTTCCAACATAGCTATTTTTGTTGACAGGGCTGGCAAACCTACCTTAGCTGAAAATATGAAGGAAGCACTTGCAGTTGAAAAGCGTATTAATGCTCTAGAGAAGAAAGCTGCCTTGGAGGATAGAAAATCCAAAAACGTTTCATTTAAAGAAGATTCTAAGAAAAAGACCCCAAAGGACCCATACGACATGGAAGGTTTACAAAAGGTCCTTAAAACATTGTCTAATGAAATGGTTGAAATTAAAAAACAGGTGGCCGAAACTTCGAACAAAAGACCATTTAGAACTTTCAAGAAAACTGAAACAAAGCCACCCAATGTTATATCTAATGCAGACTCTGAACAGGAAGAAGAAGAAGAGGAATCAACTTCTCAAACAGATGATGAAGAAGATGTAGTTGAATGTCACGGCATGTGGGATTTCATACTCCCAAATTCTGACACCGAGAATCAAGAAGAAGCTTTTCCTGTTACTACAAGAAGTAAAATCGCTTCTGAACCTACTCAAACAACTACAAAAAAGAGGAGTGCAGGTGCTGCCACACCAAAAGAAAAAGTTCTTCCAAAGAAGTCTTCGGTAGCAGCCCCTCAAAACCAGCCTCCAATTTCTAACTCTCCTTCAACATCTAAGACACTAGTGGTATCTGACTCCATGGAGTATAATATTGTTGATGATATGAAAAAGACTAAGGCAAACATAACCATGTTTGAACTAAGTAAGTTAAAACATCAGCAGAAATTGCTCCTAAAAGAATTTAACGCTGTCCCCTCTTCTCCTCTTCCCAGTTCAAAAGCTGCTAATGATTCAGGACAACCCCCTCCAGATATGGTCGAAGCTACCGATTCGGTTCTGATCGGAGATAGATCCAATTCTCATACCCCACCTTTCTTGCTCACCTATGAAATCTATAATCGAAATCTGCATAACTGTTTAATTGATTCAGGGGCTTCATCTAATATTATGCCAGCTTCAGTTTGTTCTAAACTGAACATAGAACCCCAGAAGTCCGCGATTCATATTGTACAGTTAGACAGAACCAAAGTGCAGGTTATAGGAGAAATTAACTCCGTGACTATCAGGTTGTCTGCTGATCCCAGAATAGTACAGAGAATAGATATTTTGATTGCTGACATACCTGAATTCTATGGTTTAATTTTGAGCAGAGATTGGTCTGAGAAACTGCATGGATACATTTCCACGGATTGGTCACATATGTGGCTCCCCTACAAGGGTAAGCCAAATCAAATAAGGATCGACCGTGAGAAACACATGACTCACACAGTAACCGATTTCGAACAAGAAAACCAGCCTCTGGCCTTCAACAACAACATTTTGGGAAATTATTCCTCAGAATCATTCTTTGGCAACTTTGTTGCCCAATCTTCCCCTTTTTCAGTTAACCATTGTACATCTCAAGTAGAAAATTTTTCACAAACCAATTTATCCAAATGCTTCAACGCAAATCAAAAGGATGTAAATATTTTTATTAATTCTCCTTTATTTTGGTCTTTATATTTTGATGGCTCTAAGTCCAGTGAGGGCTCAGGAGCAGGTTGCATTTTGGTTAGTCCGCAAGGCGAAAAAACAATGCTATCCTGTCGATTAGAATTTGAATGCACCAATAACACGGACGAATACGAAGCTCTAGTGCAAGGACTATATAAGGCAATTGACCTTAAAGTCCAATATATAAAAGTATTCGGCGATAGTGAGATCATTGTTAAACAGGTAAGAAATACAATTCATTGCCTTTCAAGCCACCTTAAGCATTATCAATCGCTAGTGCAAGATCTTACTTCGCATTTCTCAGCATTCAACATTTCTTCAATTCCAAGATCACAAAACTCAGCAGCTGATTTACTAGCCAACGTAGCTTCCAAACTCCTCCCTTCCGAAGACTATAGCCTTGATAGATTTTCTATAGAATTAATTTTTAGACCTTCAGTTCCCGATAACATCACCAACTGGAGGGTTTTCAACCATGACGAGGACATCTTGCAATTCTTAACCTCTGAAAAGTCTTATGACAATCAAATCATTGAAGAGCATGACCATGATTCTCAAATGAAAGAAACATCTCAAGATAACGTGATTCCTAAGCCTGTAGTAAAGCTCGAAGACCTTTATGACATTAAAGATAGGTTCAAACCTGTAATTAGTGCAAAACTCCAAAGCTCTACTCTTAGGTTTGAATTGATCAATTTGGGAACAGATCAAGCTCCTCAAAATATCAACTTAGGACTAGGACTTTCTATAGAAGAAAAGGAAGCATTCATCAAACTCTTAAGGAAAAACAAGCAAGTTTTTGCTTGGAAGTATGACGACCTCAAGACATATGATACATCTATCATACAACATACTATTCCTATGCTTCCCGATCAAAAACCTATCTAGCAGAAGTTAAGAAAAATACACCCGAATTTGGAGAGCCAAATAAAGTCGGAACTTAATAAGCTCTTAAAAGCTAAGATTATCTTCCCTGTCCGACACTCAAACTGGGTCTCCAATATGGTACCAATTAGGAAGAAAAACGGCGACATCCGAATGTGTATTGATTTCAGAAACTTGAATAAGGCAAGCTTGAAAGATAATTTCCCGCTGCCTACCATGGAACAAATCCTCCAATCGGTAGCAGGATCTGAATTGATGTCCTTTCTCGACGGTTTCTCAGGATATAATCAAGTGCTGGTCCATCCTGATGACCAACTAAAAACTACATTCAGAACAAAATGGGGGACTTACGCATATCAAAAGATGCCTTTTGGACTCATAAATGCAGGAGCGACATTCCAAAGAGCCATGGATACAACCTTTAGAGGGTTAATTAACCGGACAGTAGTCGTCTACCTCGATGATATTACTGTGTATTCTAAAAAGAGATATAACCACTTGCATGATTTAAAACAGATTTTTCAACGATGCAAAACATATGGTATCTCTCTTAACCCGAAAAAGTCTTTCTTTGCTCTCAACCAGGGTAAGCTTCTAGGGTTTATTGTATCTAAGGATGGCATTTATGTAGATCCTGATCGAATTAAGGAAATTTCTGAAATTCCTTTTCCGCACAACAAAAAATCGATGCAGTCGTTTCTAGGGCAGATTAATTTCGTTAAACGATTTGTTCCAGATTTTTCACAGATTGTACTACCACTACAAACGATGATTAAAAAGAATTCAACCTTCAGATGGGGATTAGAAGAAAAGCAAGCTTTTAATGATATTAAGCAATCAATAATCAATGTCCCAGCTCTGAATACTCCAAATCTGTCTAATCATTTTACATTATATACCATTGCATCAGACTTGTCTTACGCAGCAGTGCTCACCCAGTTGAATGATGACAATTTGGAAGCGCCCATCTCGTTCTTCAGTTCAAACTTTCAAGGCGCCGAATTAAACTATTCCGATATTGAGAAACAAGCTTTTGTTGTCTTTAAAGCAGTCAAACATTATCGACCCTTTCTTTTAAAAACCCATACTAAAGTGATAGTCCCTTTCTCAGCAGTTAGGCAACTATTAATCCAAAAAGAATTGGGTGAAAAGAGGGCAAATTGGGTCGTAGCTCTCCAAGAATATGATCTAGAAATAAAGCCAGCAAACTTTGTTAAAGGTCAAGGTTTTTGCAGGATATTAGCAGGAGCATCAAACATTCCGGAATCAAGTGATACAGAGCAAACCCAAGAAGTTAATCAGCTAAGTATTCCCGATTCCGAATCTCAATATGCAGATCTGATCTTTTATTTAAAGAATGGTTATGCACCTACCAATTTGTCCTACAAGAAAAAAAGAGCCATTAGATTGAAAGCTAAGAGTTTTTCCATTATTAATGATGTGCTCTTCAGAAGAAACTATGATTCTGTCCTATTAAGATGCCTTGAGAAACCTGAGGCTCAAAAGGTTTTGCAGGAGCTACACGACGGACCAGCAGGAGGACATTTCGGAGCTGATACAACAGCTCATAAAATCATTCATGCTGGATACTATTGGCCTACTTTGTTTAAGGACGCTCACGAATATGTAAGGAAATGCATCAAATGCCAAACTGCCAGTGGAAGACAACAAAAACCAGCTTTCCCTTTGCAACCAATCAACATTGAACAGCCTTTTGAACAATGGGGATTGGACATCATTGGAGAAATTAACCCTTCTTCTTCCAAGCAGCACAAATATATTCTTACAGCAACTGATTACTTTACAAAGTGGGTATAAGCAGTTCCGTTAAAAACAACAAACTCTGAGGCGATCATTGAATTTATAGATCAGTTTATCATTACCAGGTTTGGTGTTCCAAACGCTCTTGTCTTTGATAATGCTTCTTACTTCTCAGGCAATGCAATGATTGATTTCGCTATCAAAAGGGGATTTAAATTAAAGTATTCCGCTAATTACTATCCTCAGGGTAATGGCCTAGCAGAATCAACTAATAAAAAAACCTAATCAAAATCATTAAGCAAACAATCGAAGAGAATCATAAGAATTGGCATAAATCCTTGGTATTTGCATTATGGGCCGATAGGATAACACAGAAAGCTTCCATAGGGACCTCTCCGTTTAATCTTGTCTATGGAAAAGAAGCAATCGTACCAACCAATCTTCTTCTTCCATCTCTAGCCCTAGTGCAATTTATTGACGAAACTCCTTCTTCCTCTATCCAGTTTAGGTATGATCAAATTCTCAAACTTGAAGAAGAAAGGGAAAAAGCCAAGGTTACACACGCTAAACATCAGCAAGTCATTAAAGCAGCTTTTGATCTAGCCTCATCTAGTCCTAAACAATTCCAAGTCGGAGATCTAGTCCTGAAATGGGACAAAGCCCATGAAGACAAAGGTAAACATTCCAAATTTCAAAAAATGTGGCTCGGACCATTTCAGATCTGTGAAAAAGTAGGCCATTCCACTTTTATACTGCAAAATCTATCAGGGGTGAGGGATTCTCTCCCTGTCAATGGTCTGATCTTGAAGAAATTCTTTAATTGAGGAGGTAACCCCTTCTCTTTCTAGTTTGATAGTTTTTTATATAGTTTGTAGGATTTGTAGAAATAAGGACGTGGGACATCTTCCATTGACCTTTCGCTGTAATTAAAAGTTGTCTCGCCACCGCACTATTAATATTTACTTTTGGATAATAGTGTCTTAAACCAAGAAAGATCATTTCTAGGAAATTAGATATCTTTTTATTCTGAACATCACAGTCGAACTTTTGTAAACTTCACTCTGAACGAGCTTCTATGAGTCATCTTGGGTTTTCAAAATTTAGTCTCCAAAGGTTATCTATATTAAAATAGGAGCTAATCCATCTTCAGCATCTTTAACTCTTAAACCTGTCATCCATTTACTCTTAAGAAGATAGTTGTTCATCCCATTCACTAAAAGTTTATGATTTCTCAGAGTGTAATTCTAAAATATAAAAGATTAAAGATAAGAGGTCTTATTACAAGCCTGCTTACCATGTTCATAGGAAAATAATTTAACTGACATTACCAAAACTGCATACCAAACAGGGTAATGGCTTGAAATTTCAAGACAAGGGGTCTCATCACGAGCCAGCTTGTTCAGTTTGATTACTACCCGTGAATGGCATTGTCGTTATCTGGCCACCAAACCAGGACAATGGCTTTTATCTTAAGCAAAGAAGAAAGTGAAATTCAAAAAATACAAAAATATCTTTTGAATTCATTCTGTTTAGTCACACTCTTAAGTGAATGGAACAATGGACAACGACATGGTTAAAAGGTAACCCTGCCGAGACTATGAACGTTTGCTGGCAGCAGAGGCTCTACCTATGACAGAGGAGTTTATTTTAAAAAAGGCTGATATGGAAAAGTTTTCTATTTTACCTTTATGAACCAATAAGGACTTGTTTTAAAACTCAAAGTGTATTTATAAAAAAGAGGAAGTCAAATGAAGAAACCTGTTTTATTCAGAATCAATAGACATCTAGTTATATTAGAAGTTTCCTTTCTTTATAAAGATTCTATTTGAAAAGATGTAAGTATATTTGTTAGTCCAGAGATAACTGGTTCTACCAGCGAATCGCCAATTGTTGTGCCCTACAACAACCCCCCATTTCATAACATTTTTATCACAAACAATTAACATATGAAATGGGTCCCTTTTAAAATTTTAATTGGCATTAATGAATTTGTTCGAAAAAGGTATGATAATCAAATGAATTTGTTAACAAAAGCCTTTTTGAACAAATAATAAGCAATTTTTGGTTAAGTCCGAAAAAGCAATCGCAAGATCATTTGCTACCTTGGTTCTTTCCGATGCGATATCGCTATCGGCCATCGGTGATAGCCAATGCACACACAGAAAAAACACATATCTTTTCCCCGATGCGACATGATATCGGTGATCAAATATCGGCGCTACTTCTTATGAAAAGTGTTTCAAGCTTCGACCCGATGCGGTATCGCTATCGGCAGTCGGCAGAATCCCACGCATTTCCATAAGACGTTCAGATCTTTTCCCGATGCGATAAGATATCGCTATCGGTAGTCGGTAAATCAAATGATATACATTTAGGGATTATGTTCGCGCGCTAATATGATGCAATGTCGCAATCGGCATTCGCCAAGATCTCTCCCAAATGATAATGTCACTCACACCCCGATGCGATGCGATGACGCTTAATGATGACCTGAATTCCTCAAAGGTGATTATTTCAAAGCATTAAAGTTATATTTAAATCCGATTTGACAAAAGCACAAATTTCAAAATGCCGTTAAGTAAAGGGATAAGGTAATGCATGCGTATTTAAAGCTTTGCCCCTTCGAATTAACGAGCAATTACGATTAGACCTTTGAAGAAATATATTACACGCTTTAAGGGGTCATTCGGTTTAATAACTTAAGTAATGGTCATTTATGGAGCTGCAGGCTGTAAAATCACCATCATTGCATCTGCGGTGCCTTCTCAAATCATTAGATCCGCAGCCACTTTTAGAATTAATCTCACCACGCTTCAAGTTATATATCTATCCCGTTATGGATCGTCATTGTTATTTCTTTGTTACGATTTCTCTTGCATTTGTGTAGAATTCAACCGAGAGAAGTCTGAATATGATGGGAAAGAAGTTCAAAAAGGTGGCAGGTTCTACTCCGACACCTGTCTCAGGCCAAGCTGCTATGGTTTCAAAGAAAGGCTTAATCTCAGATACTACATGCACTGGTCTTCCTGGTACTACATGGCAAGGTACATACAATTTGCTAGAAGCAGAACAACCAGAAAAGACAGTAACGGAGGCTAGTGTGGATGAAATAAGAAAGTCTGAGGCAACTCTTAAAGATTTGGCTGACTCCTTTCTGCACAGAATAGCAGCCAGAGAACAAGTCTTGCCTTATACTGATGTGGTACGTTGGGAAATTGAAGAAATTACTCTCACTGATAGAACCTTCCATACTAAGGATGGAAGGATTTTCGGTTCCTTCAAGCCTGATGACTTGAGACGGATGTATCGTTTGCCTCAACCCGAGCTAGTCTATAATAGAGCCTTTTTGGAGAAATTCGCGAAGGAGAATGAATCACCATCCGAACCTCTCCGAGATTGGAGGCAGAATCCAGCTAAACACAAGCATGATATGTCAGGTAAGTACTCCAATGCTTCTTTGGCTTCACCTTATTGCTACGCTGGGATTATGATGTGTAGATTGTGGGGATTTCATGACTCTGCAAATATCCATATTGATATGGTTCCTTTAATGGAAGCGGCCGTCAATAGTATAATCATGGATTGGGCCACTATTTTGTCTGATAAATTGGTCATAGCTATTCGTGAGTTTAGGGCCAAAACCAGAGTCACTGAGAGAAAAATCCCACCCTTCTATTACTCTGCTTACATTATGGATACCCTTTGTTTTAATTCTGAGTTTCCTGTCCTTGGTTGGAGATGGACAACCCATGACCCAACACCCATTCACTTTAATCATCGGAAATTGTGGAAACCCTCCCACAAAGACCATCTGTATCAAATTTGCAATGGTTTCATGGTGCCCGTTCACTATTCTATTTTTGACAGACCTATCCCTAGAATTTCCTATGAAGCTTCTTTTGACCTACCAGCCGTAGCCCATTGGTTCGGCGAAGAGCATTTTACTTATATTAGAGTTTTTGGAAGCAAGGCTAGGCCACATGTCCTCCCCCTGTACGTCCCAGATAAACTGTTAGCCCGGGAAATCTCCTACCAGATTATGTCTGAAAGTGTCACACAAACTCTCAAGGAGGAGAAGAAGAGAGGATGGCCCTCTTTTCCTTTAAGAATTGGAGTTTATACGCTGCTGAATTACAAACATGCAGAAAAGGAAGCAGCAAAACTCCAATTGATATCCCTGGCTTCTATTCCAAACAGACTTTATGATCCAAAAAAGACTGCTTTCATTGCCTTGGAACAGGCCAAGCTGTCAAAGGTTGTTCATCAAGAAGACCAGTTTGACGACCTGTTCATGAGTGCCGATTCAATAAGCCAAGTCAGACAACTTGCTTCACTGAGATATGAAGATGTGGAGTTAACTGAATTTAATAAACTTAGAAAGCAAAGGTTGCAAACTTTTCCTCTGAATTTATTATCCACAACCCAAACATCATCCTCAAGCGAGCCGGATCAGCAGGAAATAAATTCGCCTCCTGTTACAATTAAAGAACAGGAGGAAAGACAAAACAAGCTGCAGGCAGAAAGGCATAGAAGGGAACAGATAGAAAGGCAGCAAAAAGCACAAATTGAACAAGAGCAAAGAAGGCAAAAGGAGTTAGAAGAACAGAGGAAAAGAGAAGAAGAAGAGAAAGCAAAGAAAGAACTGGAAGATAGGCAGAAAAGGGAATTGGAGGAACAGCAGCAAAGAGCACAAGAGGAGCAACAGCGGAAGGCATTGGAGGAACAGCAGAGGATTGAACGGAGAAAGAACAAAGTAAAGCTCACACAGAATAAAGTGAGCAAATCTCTACTGACCCTGAATTAATTAAAGAATGGAACCAATTCGATTCCATTATAAGTGGTAAGGAAGCCTCCAAAGACTCAGAGCCTCTAAGAATCCCGATACTACTTCTTCTCCGGTTCTAGAAGGAACCAGCGGCCCACCCATGGTACAGAATGTAGA
This sequence comes from Pinus tabuliformis, assembly GCA_031772625.1. NCBI lineage: Eukaryota > Viridiplantae > Streptophyta > Pinopsida > Pinales > Pinaceae > Pinus > Pinus tabuliformis. The sequence continues at coordinate 1,565,189,875 of CM062804.1, forward strand.
GGTAATCACTCAAGACCCATCCGATCAAATTGATCTTCAGGTGGAGGAAATTCCTCCGCTAGACATTTTCTACAGCCCAAAGCATAGAGCCGTTGTAAGGCGCTCTAGGAAAAGACGAAGGCTTGATCAACCTTCTATTTTGCCTGAGCAAACAATCACGGGCAATGTGGTCTGGAAGGGAGAATTAGATCCCTCTGAAGATCTGACAAAGCTATCACAATTTGCGGAGCTTATTCAGCGGAAACTATTGACAAATCATCCGAAGTAAGTCTTCTTTTGAAGACTAAAGAACATGAGATATACGCATTACAAGCAGAAGTGATAGAGGCAAGGAATAAGGCAGCGCAGGCAGAGGAACAATTGCTGGCCCAACAACAAAAGAATCATTTGTTAACCCAGCAAATTGAACAACTGAGGATAGACCAATCTGACATTCAAAAAGCACAAGAATTGTCAGAGGCATTATCTCAGTTAAAGGCATCGAATGAGCTGATGATACAAGCTAAAGACGAGCAAATAATTCAGCTATCAGCTCAGCTTGAAGGTATTAAGAGCGCCCAGAGTATCGATGATTTCAGAGCAGAGGCAACTCGAATAAACAGTGCACTGATATCTCAAATCAGGATCTTGTGCCAACAACTTGTTGAAGCTGAATCACTGTGTGAAACATCTACATCAGTGTGTGAACAAATCGAGAAAGCCAGAAGTAAGTTGGATCAGGCTGAAGATGATATAACAGAGTATATTGAATGGCAAGACACTCCAGAAGGGAAAGCGGCAAATTTCTCCCGAATCTGTGTAACATACAAGGACATACTCTTCATGGAATGGAACACACAGGTAATGAAGGCGGAAAGGGCAGCCTCCAGATGCAAAATGATTGCCAGTAACATGATCAATCTAGTCAATGATACATTGTATCTGGCAAACATGATTTCACAATGCACACCTGGAAACATAACAACGGCAAACATGCTGGAGCACAGGAATTACCCTGATCTGGAGAAACAAGGGCGGTTAATTGCTGGAGTAAATACCTTGACCGCCGATGCATACTGGCTTTTCCTGATTAAACCACATTCTCAAAGGTCGGCTCTAAACTGTCTGACAGATGCTCTTCGATACGTGACTGCCGATATTCAAGATGCCACATATGATGCACAGCTGACTTCACGCCTCAATACTCCACCAGAAGTAGAGCCAATGCTGGCGATATGTCAGCGAAGGAGTAAAGGCAAAGAGACCTCTGACTGAAGCATCGCCGCCGACTGCCGAATCACCAAAATGCAAAATGATATTTGTTAATGCCGATTTATTAGTTTTCAGTTTTAGATATTTAGATATTTAGATTAGCATAGTATTTATAGACCCTTTCATTGTTTTGGAAAGGGTCGTAAAATTTTGTAAAAGACTTAAAGGCTGAAGTTTGCACTATTGTGCTTCAGTCTATATTCTTTTTTGAAACTCGACCACTGGTTCTTAATTTTACTTGGAAGGCTGTTTTAAGTAAATTGTGCACTATTGTCGTTTGCTTGGAATGCTTTCTGGTCTGAAGGAAGAACCGCGACATAGCGATTAATATATTGGATTGATCAAACAGCTTGCATGGTACTATTATCTGTATCTGTTCTCTTTTTCTATTATATGAATTGTTGTGTTATTACTTTTGCTATTGTTGATTACATGTATGCAATATAACAGCAAGTCATCATTTCATATCACTATTGAATGTTTTGTGATTTGTTATCTCTTTTAATCATGCGTGTAACAATGATATAAATGACTGAGTGCAGTAATTCGCTATTATCGCTCTGCATAACTACTTATGCAGAGCAATCTTAAATGATTTAAACATTTATGCTTATTGTTAGTGTCATCTATATGCCTGCCAGTAAGCCTAAATTATCAAACGCTGTATTCAAACGAATCGATAAGTCCCGGGATTAGCGTATAGTTATTATATTTCTTTTGTAGTTTAATTATTTATTTATTATCACCTTATATCGTAAATCATTCATCCATCCCGTTTACTTATAATCTTTGGGAAACTGGTCCCATTATCCCCAGTCGGAGCCACTATTCCAAACGGAAAAGGAGCTGCACTAAGTTCCGGACCGGGTGGTTTCCCCGATGTTGTTGCAACGAATTTCGGGGCATCAACACCTACATACGATGAGGAGTTGTATGCGTTGGTACAAAGCGTCAAAAAGTGGAAACACTATTTGATGGGCAAAGAACTATTGTACATACCGACCATCAGCCCTTACAGTACTTGCAATCACAAAGCAAGTTACAACAGTCACGACATTTCAGATGGATGGGCTTCTTGCAACAGTTCCATTTGGTAATAAAGTATAAGAAAGGTACTTTGAATAAGGTTGCTGATATGCTTTCAAGGCCTATTATTGGTGTTGTTACTTTACTTAAGAATGATTCCATTGTACATGATAGTTACATAGAACAATATGCATCTGATGATGACTTTAAAGATGTGTATCCTAACTTGAGTAAGGAAATCATGTAGAGGAAAATGACTATCACATGCATAACAATTTGCTGTTTCATTTGGGCAAGTTGTGTATACCACAGGGGGAGAGGATAAATTTCATAAGAGAAGCTCATTCTTCTCTTATTGCTGGCCATTTTGGTGTGAGAAAAACAGTTTCACATCTACATAGGTATTGCTATTGGCCTCGCATGGTAGATTCTGTTTCAAGGTTCATAAGAGGTTGTTCATTATGTGCTACAAGCAAGACTAGCAACAGGAAGCTTGGTTTGTATACTCCTTTGCCGGTACCTTCTAGACCATGGGAGAGCATCTCTATGGATTTTGTAGGAGGTTTGCCAAAATCTCAAAAACAGCATGATTATTTATATGTAGTAGTTGATCGTTTCAGCAAAATGTGTATACTTATGCCTTGTAAGAAAACTATAACTGCTGAACAAACTGCTGAATTATTTTTTCATCATGTATGGATTCACTTTGGTTTGCCTACTTCCATTATTAGTGACAGGGGTTCCAGATTTGTGGGAAATTTTTGGTCCAACCTATGGAGATGATGGACACAAAGTTGAAGAAAAGTACTGCTTTCCATCCGCAAACAGATGGACAAACCGAAGTTGTGAATAGAACCATTGTGCACCTCTTGAGAGGTTATTGCAGCAAGCATCCCAAGCTTTGGGATGAACATTTGCACTACATACAACATGCTTACAATCGTGACAAGCACTCTTCCACAAACACATCACCGTTTGAAGCTTGTTTTGGTTACTTTCCAAAATCACCTCTTGATTTCATTCTTGAGAAAGATGTTGCCATTGAGGGACATAGTGACATTGACAAAGCTCATTCATTCATTGAAAGAATTCAGCAAATACATCAGCAAATTCAAGAACAACTTGAGAAGAGTCAAGGCCAGTACAAGGAAAGACATGACAAACGTAGAGTCGATCACAAGTTTCAAGAAGGAGATGAGGTATGGCTGTACATTAGTAAGGAAAGGATGCAAGGAGAAGGTAAAAAGCTGAATTCTTTTCGTTATGGTCCATTCATAATCCTCAAGAAGGTTGGAAATAATGCTTTTCAATTAGATTTGCCTTCCTACATGCAAATGTATTCTGCTGTCAATGTGGAGAACTTACGTTTGTATGAACCTCCTTTGATTGCTGATCATGAAAGTGCTGTTCAACTACCATCTATAGAAGATTTCTCGCCAGAATTCTTAGATGAGCTAAAAGAAGATACAATCCTTGACAGAAGGACACGCACTTCAAGAAGGGGCAGTGTAGATTATGTTCGGGTTTGTTTCAAAGGTATCAAACCGAACAAGGCAAAGTGGATGGAGGTGGACAGAGTGAGGGAGTTGTACCCTCACCTCTTTAACAGGTAGTTGAAGGCTTTTGGGGTCCAAAAGCTTCCCAATGGGGAGGCGTGATCAGGTGCTCATGTCCTAAGTGTTGTAAAATGCTTAAAATTTAAAGTGCTTATAACTGGTTCAAAGTTGAATGACTGGAAAGTGCTCATCTTCCTGATTTCGGTGCCGCAAACGGTTCAAAAAAATGTTGCCGTATGAGGAAGTTATGGCAAAAAGAAGAATTTGTCCATAACATTAGAAATTTTAATTTTTCAAAAAAAAATAAAAAAGGAATATTCCGCCTGGCACGAAATCCGAGGCAACCACCAAACATTAAATGTAACTGCAGTTAAGTTGGCGGAATTTTGACAGGAGCGCCAAATTTGGTGGACCTGCCATAATTGGCGGAGCTATCTGGAGTTAACTAAAGTTAGCTGGAGTTTTTCTAGGGGCAAATTGGAGAAACTTTAAATGGCCATAACTATGGCTAGGAAAGTCAGTTTTGGATGAATTTTTTTTTGATTATGGGTATTTTCGACCTTCTAAAGCCATTGGTGCAGGTATTACAGCTTTCTGAGGTCATTTGAAGAGGTTTTGGAGCCGTGAAAGTTCTAGGAGCCACTAGGGCCCAGTTTTGTGAAGACTGTATAGGGTTGCAGGTATCCATTGGAGGTGATCCAATAGTCAATATTGAAAGATTCAAGTGTTCTGAATCCATTTTTTCCATCTATTTCACCTATAGATGCTTCTGTTTAGCTGTATTTTCAATTTGAGCATTTAATAAAAACAAGGACAAGCCTGGTTGGGAGCTTTGGACCCAGCAGACGTAGCCCTAGAGGGGGTGAACTGCTTTATCAAATTCTTTTGCATTTGTGGTTGATTTATTTTGCAGAACAAATTCGTTTTAATGTGTTAAATAGTAAAAGGAAATAACTCTACTATGCTTAAATGGGTCATGAACAACTGAAAATTTCATGTGTTTTCTTTCTGCAAGACATGGTAATCTTTTAAACATGTTTAGTTATGAATTGAATACATTGCAAACAAATTTCAAGTAGTTTCAAATTCAGATAAGATTTCTAGATAGGTAGAGAAAACAAGGTGCTCAACTGCTTAATCTGAGCCCCTGGATGAAATAAGTGTAGATGTAGATAGGAGGACAACAAGAAGAAAAGAATGAAAAGCTGGGTATGCTAGTTCAAGTGCACCCAAACCAAAAGAAGAAAAAATGTTAGGCAAGTAGGCTGGGTAAGTTCTTTTGTGGTTGCAGAACCAAGCTGTGTGATCCATTTCATGCTTCCAAGTGTTATACCTTTTTAGATCACAAATGCAATGCAATTTTCCTTGGATGACTTCAAGCAAGATATGACTAACTCCCCTTCTTCTTATTCCCCAAATCATTGACTAACCTCCCCAAAGAGGTCAAGATCTGCTTGATTTCTCTTAGGTTTCATCATTTGCCATATTATTTCCTAAGTAAAGATCTGCTTTGCTTAAGGATGCTTATATTTCTTATACGAGTCATTTTCCCTTAAATAGCCTAATATTTGCATACTTAGCGCTCTCTCATCACATTTCATATTAACTGCTAACTTTATTATGTAACTCATCCTTTCCCCTCCCCCGACTAACATTATGTTAATAAATTCCCCTATATACTTATCCCTTCCTCTGGTTGAACTATAACCATAAGTATCGCTTGGGAATTACTAAGTTTACTTGAAACTTAGTAAGAACCCTCATTTCGCTTAAAAAACCATCTTCCTAGATGTTTGGACTCCTTCCAAAACACAAAAACCCCCTTCAAATGCCATCGGACTCACTCTGATGCATCAAGATCCCTTCCAAAGCTGTAAACGGCCTTTCCGATCACATTAACTCTCCTCCGATAAGTATTCCTCTCCTCCAACGCGATATCGTTGTCAGAGGTCGCAACATTCATTCATCGGCCCACCCCTTTATACTCTCCGATATCGCTTCGCCGATGCGATTTCGCGATCGGCAGTCGCAAGGTATTTTACCTATATACATACGCCCCCTCTCGTCCGCCGATGCGATATTGCTATCGCATCTGAAAGCACATCGCATTGTGATCCATTCATTTTCGCAATATTTTTCATTATCACACAGCCGCATGCCATGGCGCCTTTCTGAAATCGGCAATCGCCCCCATTGCATCATATATATAAAAAACCATTGCCCTCTGTCCTTGCTTATTTCCGATCTCTGAGTTAAAACCCCACCGTACTGCCACATCACCCTGCAACATCACCCTGCCACGTCACTATGTACTGGGACCCCCTGCTGACGTCATATTGACATCATCACTAAAGGAAGGCGCGAAGGGCGCAAATCGCAGCAAAGAGAGCCGGAATGAAAATCTGAGGCAGTTTTCGATGTGCAATTAGCGCTTAGGAAAAATGACCAAAATGGAAAGCCTCATATCGTTCGGCTTCCAAGAGGCCTGAAAATTCGCAGTTTTAACAGGATTTCTTCATTTATGATTCCTATTCAAATCGGCCAGCGCCAGTAGCATTCCAAAAGCCACGGAAATCATTTGCAGCAGCCATTCTTGCCTTGAAAGGGCAGAAAAGGGGTGATTTGACAGTTTCAAACACACCAAGGGAGAGAAAATGGCCAGATTCAAGTGTCAAAGAGTATCAGAGGAAAGATGAAGCCAGAATAAATTAAAGAGTATCAGTTCGAAGCGGGCGAACATTAAAAGCCCCCAAACAAAGTCAAAGAAAGTGGTACAGCCATTTAAAGGCTCTCAGATCATAGTTAATACACATCAAAGCCACTCAAGAGTAGGGGATCAAAGCCCAAAGCACAGTTATGGCTGAATGAACCGCACAGAGCCATAAGGACAGATTTCAAATCATATTTTTGAGGCAGCTGCCCAGCGCGGCACTTAGATATCTTCTTGCATTTATTTCACGACAAGATTAGGTTAAAGAACTCGTTTTCCTCAGATCTGTTTAAGATCTGCTATAATGAATATTTTTAGATATTTTCCCTATATAAACCACTTGATGCATTGTTTAAAGGGTTAGTTGGTTGAGTTGCCCCAAGAGAGACTCGCTCTGTATATCTGATAATGTTTTTCTTTAATCAAAGATTGCTGAAAAGCTTGGACGATGGACTGGCTGATGTGTTTTTACTGTTATGAAAAATGAAAATGGATCTTGTGTTGCAACATGATCCAATAAGTTGCTTATCTCTGTTTTAAATTCATACATGTTTTTATCATACATATATCACCATCTAAGTTATAGAAAGAAAGATTCGCTTAGAATTTGCGTGGCTACACTCTATGCTCAGTTTCTGTGACTTATATATGTTTTTTCTGCCTCAGGCATAAATATGAATTCCTCATGGCTCGTATTTCTCTGTTTCATTCATGTTTGACAGTTATCTAGGGATTCTTTACTGCTCCTGGATAGAGCTCATTCACCCTCCCTATTAAGCTGAAAGAGAGATTCTTAATTGCCTCTTTTTTTCTTAGCATTCAATCCATCTCCATTTTCTTGAAAATTGTTTCATGTGTAGCTATCTTGCTCCATATTCCTCTTGTGACCAAGAAAACGCACCAGGAATCCCACTCCCTAACTCCACGCCCAATGGTTTGAAACTCTCACACTATATTACCTCTCTATTTGGAAGCCTCATCCATCCCACCAAAATCAAACAAAACCCCTTGAACTCAATAACTAGCCTAAAATCAATCAACAAAGCTAAATCATAAAGAGAGAGCCCTCTCTGACTGCTGGTAGGCTAGGACCTGCAGTCCAAAGATTGGTTTGTGGTTACCTCGGCCATATCCTTTAAGGAGCTTTAAGGACAACCTGAGTGATAACACAATGGAAACCAGATATACAAAGAATAGTTTTATTATAATGCATGTGAAGAGAAAAAATAAATGTTACTAGTCCCCCTCTATGGGATGGGTTCTTGGCTATCCTCAAACATCTTCATCTTGTGTAGAGTCTCTCTCCTCTTATAATGTGTAAAACCAACAAAAATATGGTGTGCGACAATGAAAATAATAAGAGTTACAACAATGAGTGCAACAATGAAAATAATAAAAAGTGAATAATGAATGGAAAAATATTATATTTATAAGAAATTTCGAGGTATCCTTGAATAATGATCAATAACAAAATATTATTAACCCCATTCTTGGAATAACCACTTGGAATATTTTATTATGTTTGGTTAGGAGGGAAAAGTATTGAAACTTTTATTTAGAAATAATAAATATATAAATGATTTATTTATCATATGAAGAAATTGATTAAGGAATAATAAGCAAATAAATGATTTATTTAATTATTCCTAGAAGAAAATCAAATAAATAGTGATTTATTTAATTATTCTTCATGGGTTTAACTATAAATTACTTAGCAAAGGTGGTTTATTAAGTAATTTTTCATAGTGAAAGCAATTTTACTATGGTAAACTTGGCTTTACATGGTGTACTTCGATCCATCTAGTAAATTAGGCTAGATGATCAAATTTTTGGTGATAACAAACACTATGCTCTAGCCAATCAAACCACATAATGCAATCTCCATAGCACATTGTAAAATTTCACCTGCGCTAATCAATCCAAATGAAATTATTTTGAAAGAAAATGTGCCCCACTTAGTTCAAAAAGTCATTTTATGTCTGTCAGGTTCTAATATTAGAACCTAGTTATAACTTAGAAAAATCGTCAAGTAAGTAAATCATGTATGACCCGAAACTGTTTGCAAAATCTACTCATTGACGACATTGGGTAGTTGTCTTTTCCTGAGGCATGATTAAGATTTCGGAAATCTACGCACAAGAATATTTCCCTAAACTTATTTCTTATAGGGACTAAATTTGGAGACCCATGTTGAATGTCACACTTTAAAGATGATCTGAGCATCGAACAACTTCGTAACTCTTTCTGAATCTGAGGCTCAAGCATCAGATGAACTTGATGTAGCTTATGTTGAAAAGGCTTAAACCCTTCCTTGATTGGAATCATTTGCTATATTATCCTCATGTCATATGTTTTGAGATCATCATATGTCCACGTGAAAAATCCCTATACTGCTTAAAAAGGTGGATGAAAGCTTGTTGCTCTTGGGGTGTGCAGCAAGTACGAGATTGATGTACTTTGGATCTTTTTCTGTACCAAGATTAATTTGTTCATGCAGTAAAGTTAAACTATGAGTATTCACGTACACTAATCCTCGAAGTGATTTTGCAAGTCATACAACATTTTGAGTGACACCATGCCCTTGGGCATGGGTTTTCTTTGCCGGCTTGTGATGCATCCTACAATTCTTTATTGTGCACATCCTCATCAATGAATGCATCCTTAAATAGATGAGTGTTCGCCATCAAGTCCAGTATTTGATGGTTATCATTAAAAATGTGAAAGTTAGTGATATTATCATGAATAGATGGCTTATAAATAATTTTAATAGATGTTGTCTTAGGTGGGTTGGACCCAGGTTCAAAGTGTACTATGCACAACAAAATCTCAACCAGTAGCCCTCTCGGCAATGACTTGCAAGCAGATCGCAATCTCACCTGAAGTGATTATGTGGTAGAACCAGGTTTCTGCAGGCTAAGGGATACTGTGCTATAATACCATTGTATATTCTTATGTTTAACACTTATCTACTACTTCCGTTCATAAAACACTTCACACTTAAACTTTATTTCACAAAATAATAGTCATTTCTTACACATAATATAAACATTCATAAAATTTACAATAATGAAATAAAGTGCATATATTAAGCAATTAAATACATGAGATGCAAATTTTACGTGGTTCATCCCAATGTGGGATACCTCCACAATAACTGTTGCTTATAATATAGAATTTGTACAATAAATAGTTCTTCCCTACGCACACAGCTGCAGGGTGTCTGCACACTCATCTACAGACCTAGTCCTCTGTGCACATAGCTACAGAGCCTCACCCTTTCTCCGAAGTATAAATCAAAAAAATATCACATAAACATAGATTTGGATCAATAGATATGCCTTCCTCTTTTATTATTCTTCCCTATATATATTAGAGGGATTACATCATTATATTACCATGGACCTGTACCATGGTTTCCAAAATACAGGGATTATGTTCCAAAACCATTCAACTTTTACAATTATATTCTTAAACAAAAAGGGAGGGGATTCATCACGAAGCCCCTATACAATGTGGTAGATTCACTTCGTAGTCCTTGTTTTCTCCACTGTGTGGTCCACTTTACTTTGTACTATGTGCTTTATCCCAAAAATCAGCTTCCTTGCCCAAATATGGCCACGTTGGGTTGCATCCAACAGGTCCCCAACACTCACCTGTGAACTCCTCCCAAGTAACTCAGTTGTTGTGCCCTAATTTTCTCCATAATGCTATTATGGACCTAGTTGAACTACTGGAGAACTTCTATCATCTTCTTATCCTCATTGTGTGCTTACTCCGACAATTCTTTTGTTACATTTTCTTTAGCCTTCTGTAGAAATGCTGCTCCTTCTGTTGAAGTTCCTGGAGCTTCTCATCCACTGTCTAGGAGAGCTGAAGGGCCTCGTCTGCAAGGCTGGGTTTTGTCTATCAATGTCTACTCTTCCCTCTTCATCTCTTCTTCTATAGTTCTTCACTTCAATGATCTTTGCGAGCTTCTGTGATATAGGCAATGTCTTCACAGTTACTCGACTTGTTGCTCTAACTGTTGTTTCTTTTGTTGCACCTCCTCATGTATTTTTTGAACATTTGGATCTTCCTACAGTGAAGTCCAAATATGCATACTCTTGTCCAGTTCTTGTTGTAGTCATCAATGTTGTAGATATACTAACATGACTATTTTTAAGTCATCCTCCCTTTGAATTCTCACTTTCAGCGTTGTAGTTGGCTACGGCTTCAATCGCAACTCACTGATTTTAACTTCGTATTCAAACTATACTATGACAAATTTATCCTTGTACTCCTTGATTGTAAGGTCAAGCTTTGCGACCTTTTCTTCTGCTGATTCCTCTTCGTGGACCTCCCATTCTGAAATTCCCTTGCATGTTGTTTTTACTGCGTCCTTCAACTGTTGATATTCTTTTGCTATATGATCTCTATTTTATATCGTTTGGTCAAGATTATGTGACAACACAACCATTCCTTTTCTATATTAATGTGAGCTTCGACGTGTGTTGTCTCCTTAACTTTAACTCTTCCATGATTTCTTCATGCATCTTATGAACCTTGGTAATGGCCTTGCTATGTATATTAAGATTATGTGTGTCCACTCCTTGGCCTGCTACTGAATTTTCTCCAACTCAAATTGTAGAGCCCCTATAGGTATTTGTGTTAGCCTCGCTACAAGGGTAGGCTCTATCGACCTTCCTTCTATAATATTTCCTGTACTTGTGCGGGTTCTCTAATTGATAATGCAAAAGTTTCAACTCCATAATCCTTTCCTGCACATTTGATGTAGCGATCACCTATCGTACTCTAGGAGTGTGTTATAATTTCCTACACCTTCTCATCAATCTCATCCAGTCCCCATCAGTCAGGATAGTGGCAGTGTTGTTCTTGAAATTGTTTGCCTTATGTTTCCTTCTACTACTCAACGAAGCTCAACCTTCATCTTTCTTTTCTTTGTGATAGATTTCTATATTTCTGCCTTCTCTATATTCTTCGTCATATCTTCACCTCCCTTAGGGTCCTTCATGGTGCTCCTCCTTGGGGTGCCCACGTCGTGATGTTCCTCTTCTTCCTCTTTCTCCTCCTCTGGTTCCTTTTGTTTATCTTTTCCACTTGCTTCGCCATGGTGCGAAGTGTCTGGTCTTCTCCCTCCATGGTGCTGTCCTCTGCTTCCTTCGTCAGAGTCTTCCACTCTATGGGCCATTTTTGTATTAATTCACCAAATCCTCCTCTTTGATTAAGTATGGAAATGTATGTCATTTCCTCTTGGGATCTCTGCGCGCCTGAATTTGCACCTTATGGAAATCTACCTTGAAGCTCGCCACAGGGCTATATTGTTTGTATAGACTTGGAGATAGGCGTGGATACTGATTTACAATCGTATTCAAATCCATTTGATTAATATAAAGAAAATTATGATCTCCCAGGTCATGATGGATGAGTAGTATGCCACATTGAAGCATACCGCACAAAGTCACAAACATTTGTAGGCACCATGGGTAACTATGTGTCCTCTGGCACCCTCTAAGATAACATCATAATAATTAAAATTAGCCAGACATAATGAAAAGGGTTACCTTTTCTTGTACCTCGTGACAATCATCAGGAATTATTTGCATAGGTAAATAGCCTATTTGTACTGTACTCCTTTTGCACATGGTGTGGCTAAAGCTACCAGCGAGGGACTTCATTCACGCGACATTTTCCCAACCAAAAATATGTGCTAAGAAGCAGACTACTGGGTTGTTGATAGAGATGATGACGTAGCCTTGTTTCCTTTAACCAACTCGTACTTATGCTTCATTCTCTTTGCCAAGGTGTGGTCTGGTCCTTCCTTGTGAACTCCTCAGTGGGGTTACACCGTTTGTATGGTCATTTTGTAATTCTCCAAACCATCATTTCATCTATTAAGATTTTATCCCCAACCACAAGTGTCTGTCATGAATTAGCACCAATGATTGGTGCACAATGCTGTATTGGTTGAACTTTGTCGAAGTGCCTCACATTTTCATATTGAGCAATTCTAACTACCTCAACCCATTTTTCATCATTGTTCCTCTAATCTAGTCACTTGCTATCTAGGTAGTGAACCTCTACAAATATCGATCCGACACAAACTGTGGATACTTCGTCTGGTCATTGAAGTTATTATCTATAAACTTTAGCTGTGGAATTTTTCCTAACAACTCTCCTTCAAAGGGTACTTCTAGCAAAAGCGGTGTGAATATCCTGTACTTCACATCTTTAACATCTTTTACTTGCTTTTTTTTTAGCTTTCTCAATGGGATATAAGATGGCAAGGGTGAAATGAATATTGTGCTCATCGCGTCTTCCTCTATCTCTTCTTCCTCAACATCGAGTGACTTCAGTTACTTTTGAGGTTTCACGGGTTTACTGGGATTCTTGTCTTGTTTTGTTTTGGATTTCTCCACCTTGGCTTTCTGCTTCCTTCATGATTTTCCACTACTTCTGTGGCATCGATGCTATACGGAGGGTGTTTCAACTGCTACTCTGGGTGCATAAGCTATTGTTGCAGTGGCTAATTCCATGATCCTTTTATACCTCTCTCATTAAATATTCACACAATTCTTTAGATGACAAGATATTCATGCAAGAAATCTCTGCAATTGCTTTGCACTATTATTCTCCCAAACTCTTGAGTCAAAAAAGTCCTTAATTGGGTGTAGGATTCGACTATTTACAAGAAGTTGGGCCTTCGACTTCATTGTTAGATTTGATTTGCTTGATTCTGTTCATATTGCATCACTAAATGCATATCTATCCCTAAATTTTCGTTCTATCATCTTAAATGCATATTTAGCCATAAATTATGTCAATTTGTCGTCCAAAATGCGACTTCATGCATGTATTTCCCTTTTAACGGTCATATTTTCACCTTTCCACTAAACTTCGACACATTCTTATTGTAGCGCACCTTTGTCTTGCGCGTGTGCTACCTGCACCTTTGTTTTATGTCACGGTTACCTGCGAATTTTGACATATTCTTGATTGTAGTGAAGTACTTTCTTCATTGAAGTTCTCATCTGTAGCGTAGTTTATAGTCCAGTGTCCCACTTTCAACTACATGTGACACTAATAATTTCCTTCTTTCTTCCTTAGGGTGATGTTGTAGGGACAGGGTTGTCCTATATAACTTCAACCTACTGTCATTCTCTTTCCTTGAATTATTTCTCTATTTAACTTCACTAACCGCATTGCACCTCACTTAGTGATATACTTAATAACATATGGACCTAACTAGTGTGTTTTGATTTTCTCTGGAAATTTCACAAAAACTTATTGTCAAGAGGAGAAAAAGGTCTCCTACCTAAAACTTCTTTTCTTAATGTGCTTATCATAGCAAGCACTTTCTCTTTTTTTATACTTCTTGATGAAATCTTGCTATATACTTGTCTTCTTCCAGAGCAAGTAACTTACATTCTTTCTTCCTGTTAATCTAGGTTTTTATTGATGTCAATATGGTAGTGGATGGATGGAAAATAAAATTCTTGAAGATTCCAAAGGATAGAATAATTGCTCGATCATGTATAAGACAAGAAGTTTCAATCATGCCCTTGATGACCTTGATGACATATGTGGACCACACTTGATGAACATGATTTGAAGATTACCTTGGCACCTCTGACATATCACTGCATCACTATGACATACCACCTGATAATGGAAGACTACATGATGATGATGAAGATTACATGCTGCATATGATGCTATCGATGACATTTATAAGCCTATGAGCTTTGATAAACAAGCCTAACAAAATGAATTTATTCATGAAGATGAAGCCCATCCATGAAGAATATAACTGTCCTCCATTTCCACACTAATTGATGATCAGTCAACTAAATAATTATTCATCAATTTTAAATGCAGTATTTCATTATTCCACCTAGACAATCTTGAAGAGCATAATTTTACCTTTCGAATGAGCTATTTTGTGTCAATCTTCAAATAAGAAGAGAGAACGAGATTTTACAAATTTAAGTGAAGAATCTACTAGTGAGCTGACCTTACCTAGTCAAACTCATCTTGGCTTAGCTAGAAGACACATCCCTTCGTTTTCATGCAAAAAAGGTTTATATATATATATATATAGATATATATAGATATATATACACCACACACACACATTATATATATACATATGTATATATATATATATAATGTATGTATATATATGTGTATATGTATATATATGTGTGTGTGTGGGTGTATATTTATATATATATATATAACACACACACACACACACACACACACATATGAGGAGGTGACAATTTTGAAGGTAAATAAATTTCAGATTTTAATAAAGAAGAAGGGTACAATAAGTTCACATCTCATGAACTATACAAAAAGCCTTATTGCAGACTGTGGAAGAAGATTTGCGGACTATTCTAAGGTGGATAAATAGCTCAAATTTCTAGAATGTTCTAAGGTGGATGGCTCATATTTGTGGATTGTTCCAAGGTTATTACAAATGGATAAATGGATCAAAATTACGAAAATACTTTAATGTTATCACAAGTGAATAAATGGTTCAGGATTGCGGACATA